>CM046441.1:61872157-62252157 GCA_025506515.1 Flaveria trinervia
TTCCTATTCTAGAACACCAACCGCTAATTTTTCTAAAAGTGTGTTTCTAGAAATAAAGAACTTGGCTCAGAACCTGTGGAAAACCGATGGCCATTATATCCCAGGTTTCTGATGGCCATTATTTTAGATGAATTAAAATCTGATGGCCTTGTTGGCCTTGGAGTCCCTGCACCAGCTGTTTTGGCTGAGGTATACTCCAGGCACAAGTCAGACCTTACTCTCAAAGAAGCTGCCGAATGCTAAAGCCCAAGCAAAGGGAACCCACAGCTTCCTCCACCAGAACCAAAGTCCCACTAAACCAAAACAAAACAACCCAAAACAGCTATTCAGGGAGATGAGTCCCCTGAAGATGCTCCTGCCACCACCAAGGCAGGATATACTTGCTGGCTTAAACCCCCCAGCAGTATCAGAGACTCTACCAGCCATAGCCGCTCAGGATTCCTCTCAAAAGGAGCCTGCAGCCACCATAGAAGGGGTACCCACACATCTGGGATCTTCCTCACTTGAGGAGATTGCCATTGAAGAGCACCATCCTCCCCAGGTGCACACTGCTTCTACCCCATCTTCCCATGCAACCGCCCCCCAAAGTCCAACCATAATTATTGCAAACGTGCTGACTCAGTTGCATGCCTCTCCTCCTCCCCAACAACCACCAACAAAGGGGAGAACCACAGATATTGAGGAAGAGGATCATCATGCTTCTGACAACCCACAGCACCGGGGTTTACAAGTTCTATCTCCTAGTGTGGATAGGGAGATTAGAACATCTAGTGAGGCTGCCACCTCTTCTGCATCAACACATGATCAGAATGAGGCTGGTAACATAGCTAAGACCTCACTAGAGGCAACAACTGATGAAGGACATAGTCCTGAGGCTGGAAGTCCCCAGTTCCAAGAAAAGGGGCACATGCTAAAACTGGTCTACACCCAGTGCATGTACATCCTGCTACAAGCAGGAGGTCAGGTGATTCAGCATCTGCTAATGATGACCTGGGCTTTTTCTATGACGTTCTAGCCCACAACACCATCCTGGAGGCTGAGGTAAGCAGACTACAAGAACTGCTTGCCAAGAAGTCTCAGGATGTAAGTTCATCTGCCCCCACCAACCCACAGATGGCACCTTCATTTGAAGGTCCCCCAAACACTTTACCCTCTCACTCCACTGAGCCTCCAGCTTCTGCTTTTGGCACTATCTCTCCAGGACAGAACCCCCCTGAGCAGATGGTTGTTGTATTCCAACAATCCCTACCTCTCATCACTCCCATCATCAATGACATGTTTATAAAGCCATTGATGAGAGGATCTCCTCAAGTCTACAACCACTCATTGATGATGCTATGCACAAGAAACTTTCTGCGGTACAAATCCCTGCCACCAATGCATCCAAAAAGGGGGAGAGTACTGCAGTGAAAGAAAAGAAAAGAAAAAGAACTGAGGATGAGAAGGCACAAGAGAAAACCCAGGAGTTGGAAAAGGAAAAGGAACAACAAGTGATCACTTACAAAAGAAAGAAAAGTGCTGGTGATCAATCGAATGCTGAAGAAAAATCCTTGGAAGAGCTGGTAAAAGATGCAGATGATACACACAGCCGATCCATGGACAAAATCATTGAGCAACTATTCAAGCAAGGTTTTGATACAGCCACACTAGACAGTGAGATCAGGAGGTTGGAAGTAGAGGAAATTCAAAACAGATGGGCTGGGTATGATGTGTTGGAGAAAGCGAGATTGGAGATCATGATTCGATCATCGCCAAATACTTAGGAAGATCACTAATGGAGATTCGTTCATGGACCAGAGACAGCATTCTGGCTATAGCCACCAGAATCTGTTTATCTGAGCAATTTCATAAGGGGATAATCATTGAAGCACTTGATGAGCCTGGGGCTGGAAAAGGTTTGAAATGGCAAGACTCACAAAAGCCAAACTTATAACCAAAATGCTTGAACAACCTCCCAATCACCCACTCAAAAACAGCCTACCCCTCAAATCTCCAAACCAATCTCAAAACCCAAATCCAAACATCCTCAACCTTCAAATTCCTTTACCACAAAAACCAACCCAACCATCATCCAGTGATGCACCTAGAAGGAGGAGAAGGGTGCTGAGGATAGAAGAAGATGAAGAAGAAGAGGATGAAGATGATAGTCTGCCACTCTCTGCTGTTCTAAAGCTACCAGAACCCAGGAGTCAACTCATGATCACACCTGACTCACAAAGGGAAACGGTTAGAGTCAAAATAGAAGATGAAGAAACAGCAGAAGCAGCATGATGAGCAACTAGAAGATGGTTGATAAGGATTTCCTCAATCATCATCTATACAAGCCATGAAAGGGCATGCTCAGAGGCTGTACACTCTCAGACACACATTTCAGTATCAAAAGGAGAGAGTGAGAGTATGGCCAGACCCCAAGGTGAGTTCTAGAATCCACAAAAGATCCATTCCACACAGATACAATGGCCAGGTTAGAAAAACAATAGACTCTACAATCATGTTGGCCATTGTAGTCTCACCATGGGAAATAATCGATGAATTCAAGAAGGCTCATCAATCAAAAATGACCCTCAAGCCTTACTGGAAAACAAGATGATCAAAAAGGGGTTATTATATAAGAAGCTTGAAGACTTAAGAAGAATGAGCTCCAGTTACTCCTTGAGGGCACTCATCCTAATGAATTTGTCTATAGGGAGGTAACTACTGTGGAGTTGAAAAATGGCAGGACTGTAAAGTACTTATCTGAGTACTATGGTCCAGAGTTCTTCTTTGAAGGAGGAGTAGAAGAACTCTCCAAGGAGGAAGGTTGTTCTCCTTGAGGCCTATGTTCGAGAGTCGTACAGACTCATCATGGGGAAGTAGATCTCATGAATGGGGTAAAACTCTGTGTCCAGTTCCCCAAAACAGAGTTCCCATTCATACCTTCCAAACAGATCTCTGAGATTTCTTCCCAGGCCAGAGCTATATGTGTCATCTTCTTAACTGATCAAGAAGGAAAAAGACCAACCATTCTGCCAACAATAAGTGGGAAAATAAATCAATTAGAGGTTTTGGCTGCATTGGTTCAGGGGGAGTTTGTTGGACCAAAAGAACCAATGAGCCAAGATCAGAAAACCTCTAAGTCCCACATGATATCACAACAACTGCTGAAGGCTTCATCAGCAGTTCGATAAGTGCTGAAGACTTAAACAACTGAAGATCAAGTACTGAAGACTTCAACAGCTGAAGACTAAAGTGCTGAAGCTCAACAGCTGAAGAACACAAGTGCTGAAGCTGAACAACTGAGAACACAAGTGCTGAAGCTGAAGACCAAAGTACTAAAGTACAACAGCTGAAGAGTCTACAAGTGTTGAAGATCAACAACTGGTGTACAAAGTCTGAAGACAAAGACTGAAGACATCAGCTGATGACATCTACTGAAGTCATCAGCTGATGAAACGTCTGAAGTTCAAGTCTGAAGACCAAGTACTGAAGTTTTAGTAGTTTGTCACAACAGCTGAAGAGTACTTCTTCAGTAGTTGTGATATCAGTAGTTTTATGTTTTTACTTTCAGTAGTTTTGTAAAACGACTGAAGAGCTTGTTCTTCAGTCGTTGTAGTTGTCAGTTTTTATGTTTTTTTTCAGTAGTTGTAGTAACTGATAACACTTAGTATTTTTGTAAGAAGATGTCAGCTGTTTTGACATCTTCAGTAGTTGTGTTTCAGTTGGAATAATTCTGTTAGATGTCACTATCAAGTGACATCAGCAGACGTCACATCTCTTATATAAGAGGTGTCGACCTAATTGTAAGTGTGACATTCCGTTACCACGAAAGCGAATATTGAATGAAATATATATGCAGAATTCTCTGTATCTATAACCGTTTTTGTTCTTCATTGAATATCTTTTCGTTCTTGTGAATTGGCTATTCATTGTTAGAATTCCGCTGCTATACTCTCTAATCAATCAAACGTAGATCACTGATCCTAACAACAAAGAAAACAACCCAAAGTTCAAACTTTAAAACCATGCGAAAGCGTTTTGTAAGTAAAGAACCCAAAAGTATATAAATGCTAATATGGCAAAACACGCACCAACCCAAATGCGTAAACATTAATAAATAAAAACCAACAAAGATGTTTTTAAAATAGAGTTAGAATGCATGATGAACCCGTGTAGTGCTCCTAATAACAAGCGAAGTTAACGACCTGAGAATAGCATACTAAAAATGTCAACATAATGGTTGGTGAGTCAAGAGTTGGTGTTCAAATATACCAATCTAACAGTTGTGGATATAAGTAGTGTGATTGTACAGATAGCTAGTCTATTAACAATAATAATTATATAGTGATTTCGCAATTGAAGCTGACTGTGATATTGTTGCTTCTTGTGTCACGACTGTCAGATCAGGTCGTGACACTGTGTCATTAGGACAAAATTGTCACCCATGGTGAGGCTCGACATCACACCAGTAGTAGTCAGACCCATAGTTTACCCCAGTTTCCGCTATTCAGTATTAACAATTCGAAAGTGTGAGGACTTTTCTTAATGATAAACAACACTATATAATATTATTACACAACTTAAATATATATAAGGTTTTGTAAATTACCAGTATGCTATCTCCCCCAAAAGAGATTAAGTAAAGAGTGGGGCATGAACTCACCTGAGATGCTAACAAATACTTAGGGTTTACTTGGAAGAAAGAGTGGACAGACAACCTTCAGAGGTTACCTAGATCATGTAAGTATATAAGTACGTGTAAACAGAGTACAGTGGTACCCTAGCACACCACAACCAAAGACTCAGGGTTTCAGAAAACATACGTTTTGACCCCGTTTAACCCGTTATGACCCGTTGACCCGTGGTACATCATGAGTTATAATTCAATTAACAAACATGAACATATAACATACATGGTTAACATTCAAATGGATCACATGAGGTGCTACATTACCCAATGCATTACTTAGATCACCATACACTAATTATTATACAAGTCATGCGAATCTAAAACATTAACATGCCCCCACTTAACATAACTAACACGCCACAAACAAGATCAAATCACGCACTACACCCTGATGTGAAGCACTCACGACTTCACATCCTAAACCCTGCCAATCCTACTAAGTAGGGGCCTTAGATTCGCACGCGTGTATGATGATCACAATCATATCATTACCATGTTCATTGCATTCAACATACACCATAATAATCAATTTCCAGTCCCAAACTAATACCTAATTACTAATCAACCTTCACAACATCATACATGATCATCAAAGTCCATACATCACACATGATCATCCAAGCATCCATACAACTAAGTTAACATATTCTATTACATTAGAAATCATCCATGAACATACTAACATGCTCCTAATATCCTAAACATGCTCAAACTATCCTCTTTCAAACTTTGTGCAAATAAAGTTTCCTTTTTGGGAAAGCACATCCCAAAATCTATCAAACACCCAATGTATTCATGAATTCATTAATAATACACCAATTTAAGTTCTATCAACATCTAAGCATGATCAATAACATCCAAACATCATAATTCACTAACCTTCATGATCAGAAGTTTCTACTTTTGGAAATCTATGAACTACAACATTCATTCTTAGTTTTCTAGCATCCATATCATCAATCTATCATACATACATCATCATAAACCTTCAACAACATCAATCCATCATCAAATCATCATATCATGAAAATAAAGTTACTATTCTTAGTAACCTATGAACAACACATAAAAAACGTAATTTCTTGCATAATCGACGTTAACTAACATGTATACAATCTAACTAACATGATAGCATCATCAAACAACAACAATCAACATTGAATCCCATATTTTCGAATCTAGGGTTTCGGCCAAACATAGACTCATACAAAAAATGTAAAAAACTCACCTATAAACGTGCAATGACTTGAAATTGATGCTTCTAACTTGTTCTATTGCTTGTAATTGACCAAAATACGTAGCTAATTGGTTGTTCTAGGCTGTATTTTGAAGATGAGAATTTAGGTGGTGGGGTCGCGGCCGAGAATGGGGTGGGGATTAGGAATGGGGTGGGGATTAGGGTTGGAGTTTTGTTTTTAATTAATTTACAATAAACCACCCTTTAACTCTTGCATTTATATTTTTTTTATAAAAATTAAGCTTTAAACTCTTTTTAAAGTGTTTCTAACTAGATTAATAAACATATAGACTAATAATAATATTACATGTTTATCTATACTAAACACAAAACATACGAATTAATACACGTTTCCACGTTACGCGATAAAATTCACCGTTAACATTTAAATCGCGTAACCACATAAGCATAACACAACAATCACATAATCAGTTAAATTATAATTAATTTAACATTATTAATTAAATCGGGTCACCAACGTTAAACGACAACTAGTGTGTGCTCATGACATGTGTACGCAAGACTTAATGAAACTAACGGAGTTTTGGTAACGGAAAATTACCGGATGTCACATTATCCCCATGTTGAAAGAATTTTCATCCCGAAAAATGCGTTACATGGTGAGTGTTCCATCACTAGTCTACTGCATTGGCACACAGAAATCGAAATCGAGTGAATTTTGGATGAGTTGTCACATCATCCCCATGTTGAAAGAAATTTCGTCCCGAAATTTAAATCATACCTTCGTCTGCTGGTATTGTCTTTTCGAATAGTTGAGGGTACTTAAGCTTCATTTGATCTTCTCGTTCCCACGTGAATTCCGGTCCACGTCGCAAATTCCAATAGATTTTGACTATGGGTATCTTGCTTTGCTTAAGTGTTTTCACCTCACGGTCCATCACCTCGACTGGTTCTTCAATAAAGCGTAATTGTTCATCCACTTGAACTTCTTCTAGTGGTACGACCATTGTTTCATCAGTTAGACACTTCTTAGGTTCGACACGTGAAATACATCGTGGATTCACTTAGCAAATCAGGTAGGCTAGTCGATAGACCACTGGACCTATTCTTTCCACTATTTCAAATCGTCCGACGTACCTCGGATTTAGCTTTCCTCTCTTGCCAAACCGAACTACGCCTTTCCATGGTGAGACCTTCAATAAAACATTGTCACCAACATAAAACTCTAAAGGTTTCCGTCTCCTGTCAGCATAACTCTTTTGTCTGTCTCGTGCTGCAGTCATACGGTTTCGTATCTGCACAATCTTCTCGGTTGTCTCATGAATTAACTCGGGACCCATGAGTTGACTATCACCAATTTCTGCCCAGCAAACTGGTGATCTACATTTTCTCCCATACAACGCCTCGAAAGGTGCTGTCTGTATGCTAGTATGATAACTGTTGTTATAAGAAAACTCTACCAGGGGCAGGTGAATTTCCCAGTTATTCCCGAAGTCAATCACACAAGCACGTAGCATATCCTCCAACGTCTGTATGGTACGCTCACTCTGGCCATCCGTCTGTGGATGATAAGCAGTACTCATATCCAATCGTGTACCCAAAGATTTTGTAGTGATTGCCAGAAATGTGACGTGAAATGAGCGTCGCGGACAGAAATAATTGAGATCGGTACACCGCGTCACGAAACAATCTCTTTAAGGTACAATCGGGTTAATTACCCGTCTTGTCAGTTTCCTTAATTGCAAGGAAATGAGCAGACTTTGTCAATCGATCCATAAACCATATCGTGTCACAACCAGTATTAGTCCGGGGTAACTTGGTAATAAAATCCATGGAGATTTGTTCCCATTTCCACATTGGTATCTCGGGTTGTTGCAAAGTCTGGATGGTTTTTGGTATTCCACCTTTACTTTCGGGCACATCAAACATTGCTCACATACGTAGCTACATCCGCCTTCATGTTAGGCCACCAGTAGTGCGCCTTTAGGTCATGGTACATCTTGTCAGATCCAGGATGTATAGAATACTTAGATTTGTGTGCCTCACTCATAACTAAATCCCTTAGATTTCCATAGACAGGCACCCAAAGTCATCTATGAAGTACCAAATTGCATCCTCTTTCTTCACTAGTTGTTTATCCATTCCCTTTAACAACTCAGAACCAACATTTTCCGCTTTTAAGGCTTCTATCTGTGCCTCATTAACTTGTTTGGGCAGTTGGGTACTGATAGTAAGTTGTAAAGCTTGCACCTGTCTGGGTTTAGCTGTTTCCTTCCGGCTTAAGGCATCGGCAACCATGTTCGCCTTTCCCGAATGATACTTGATAGCGCAATCATAGTTGTTTAGTAGATCCACCCAACGTCGTTGCTTCATATTCAACTCCTTTTGCTCGAAGATATGTTGAAGACTTTTGTGATCGGTGTAAATAATGCACTTGGTACCGTACAAGTAATGTCTCCAAATTTTTAAGGCAAAAACGACTGCACCCAATCTAAGTCAGGGGTGGTATAGTTCTTCTCGTGAACCTTTAGTTGTCTCGAGCGTAGGCTATCACCTTTTCTCGTTGCATCAAGACACAACCCAATCCTTGAATGGATGCATCACAATACACCACGAAATCATCCGTTCCCTTGGCAGTGCCAATATCGGTGCACCACAAAGTTTTTGTTTTAACAATTGAAAAGCCGATTCTTGACTCTCACCCCATTTGTATGTCGTTCCTTTGTGATTCAAGGCCGTGAGAGGTTGTCCGATCTTAGAGAATCCCTCTATGAATCGTCGGTAATATCCTGCTAATCCCATAAATTGCCTTATCTCGCTTGGCGTTTTGGGTATAGTCCAATTCTTTATCGCCTCAATCTTGGCAGGATCAACATGTATTCCCTGCTCATTAACAATATGAACTAGAAATTGCACTTCTCGTATCAAAAAGTCACACTTAGAGAATTTGGCATACAACTGCTCATTCCTTAATAGTTCTAAGATCATCGTAAGTGCTCTCATGGTCCTCCTTGGTCCTAGAATATATCAGTATATCATCGATAAACACAATGACGAACTGATCGAGATAGGGTTGCACACACGGTTCATGAGGTCCATGAACACATCAAGTGCATTAGTCAACCCAAAAGGCATGACCAAGAACTCATAATGACATAACGAGTACGAAATGCAGAATGGGGATGTCTTCTTCTCGGACTCTAAGTTGATGATAACCGGATCTCAAGTCAATCTTTGAATAATAGCTTGATCCCTGAAGCTGATCAAACAAGTCATTGATACGAGGTAAAGGGTATCGGTTCTTGACTATTACTTGTTTAACTCCTTATATTCGATGCACATCTGGAATGTGCCATCCTTCTTCTTAACAAAAAGAATAGAGGCTCCCCAAGGTGATGTGCTAGGTCGAATAAAACCCTTATCTAAAAGCTTCTAAAGTTGTGATGACAACTCTTGTAGTTCGTTCGGTGCTAATCGATAAGGTGCCCTAGCAATCAGGGTTGTGCCAGGAGTCACCTCGATTTGAAATTTCACTTGGCGGTGAGGTGGTAATCCAGATAGATCCTCTGGAAACACCTCTGGAAAGTCACGCACTATGGGAATGTCCTCCATTCTCCTTTCTTCCGCTTGCTTATCGGTGATGAGTGCTAGAATAGCCAAACGACCTTTTCGCAATAACTTTTGGGCTTTCATGTATGAGATGATGCCTATCACAGCACCACTCCTATCACCTCTGACTGTAAGGATTTCGTCACCAACAGGAATTCGTATGATCTTCTCATGACATATGACTTCCGCTTGCTTGCTAGAGAGCCAATCCATGCCTATCACTACATCAAAACTCCCCAGCGTAACATGCATAAGATCTATAGCGAAAGTATGACCGGCAAGCTCTATCTTACAATCTCTAAGGATATGCGTTACATGGATCTGTTTACCGTCGGCCAATTCTACCGTGTATTTAGATTCTAAGGCGGATGGTATATCACTTAAAAGACTGCAGAACTATAAGGACACGAAGCTCTATAAGCTCCAGTATCAAATAGTACCGTAGCAAAACAGCCATTAACAGAAAACCTACCAGTAACAGTTGTGGGGTCATTTAGAGCCTCACCTGAGCCAATGAAGAAGGCTCTCCCTTTGGCTCCATCGTTGTTGCCACCATTACCAGTACCATTGCCATCATTGTTGGTACCGTGGTTGTTGTTGTTGTGGCCATTACGGTTATTACCATTACCATTTTTCCTCAGTTGTGGGTAGTTTCGCCTATAATGCCCTTCTTCCCACATTCAAAACAACCTTTGGGAGTCTCCTAAGGTTGTTGTGGCTTCCTTAACAGTTCACCACGACAATTCTTAGCAGCGTGTCCAATCTTACCACAGCGTTGACATTTGAAATTATCACACCTTCCCACATGATGGTAATTACACCGAGTGCACTTCGGATGTTTACCACCATAACCACTGGGTCCTAATTGTTTGAAGCCATCTAGTTGAAGTTACGGTTATTATCGAACCTCTGTAGTTGTTGTTGAACTGGCTGTTGTTGTTGTTGAGATTGGGGTTAACCGCTGGATGATGATGATTGTTGTTGTTGGAAGTATCCCACTTCCTCTTGTTGTCGGGCACGCTCGCCACAGCGCCCCGCTTAGGTAACCATCCTTGCTCCACTGCTTGATCAGTTAGCTTATGAGCTAACTGGATGCCTTGCTGAATCGTGGTCGGATTGGAAGCAGTCACCATGCTTGAATTTCGGGTACTAATCCCCGTATGTAATGCTCAACCCTCTTGTGCACTTTGTTCACATCCCCAGGCATAGGGTGGCTAGTTCATGGGTTCGAGTGGTGTAGGCCTGATTTTCGAGTCCTGCATCTTAAGTTGCAAGAACTCCATCTCCAGCTTTTGTACTTCATTTCGAGGACAATACTCCTCAGTCATCATATCCTTGAATTCAGTCCGGGGAAGCCCATTTGCCATCGCTTGCCCTAGCATCTGAACGTGCGCATTCCACCAGGATAGAGTGGCACCTTCCAGAGTCCCGGTGGCTTATTTCACCTGATCAACAGGTGGACAGTTGCATTGGAGAAAACATACTTTGTCTTCTCAAACCATCTTACCAGTCCTACAGCCCCTTCAGTACCGCTGTAGGTGTGTGGTTTACAGTCCATAAAGGACTTATAGGTACATACCGGTGGTCCTATTTTAACACAACAAACATTGATCAGATATCCTATACGGTTATTCAGGATATTTGATTTAGTTTTCTATCATCGTTTACCTGCTGGCTGTCTCGTCTGGGCAGCAACCACCACCGCCTATACATGCTCGTTATCAGGGCAGCTAATTCAGCAGGGGTCATGTTTATAGCACCACCATCATGGTCTCCGGTACCACATCCACGTCCACGCCCACGCCCACATCCACGGGCGTCCATTTTTCACTTTACATTCACAAATACAATAATGAGTAACATCAAAACATTTATCCCATTGAAGTACAATAAACAGTAAGGAATAATGAATCATCACAGCCATAACATTCATAACAAAAATGATAACTAGGATAAATAAATTGTGAATGAGTCACAATGTATTCACCAATGTCACAATTTAAGTTTGTCGTTCGGGGGGAAACAATCCTTCCCACATAGGTTTCAAAAAAGAGAAACACTACATAGTCCAAGTCATATAAAGGAATCAATTGATGACATCCGACCCATCACTGTCATCTTCTGTCTCCACCGGTTCCTCCTCCCCGGGTTCCTCTTCGGGATCCTCATCCCCAGGGTCCTCTAAAGGAGCAGGAGCTATGGTAATTTGAAGTGCTGCCAATTGGGCTTCTAAGATAGCAATTCTGTTATCGGCTACTACATCGCGTAGTTCACAAGCAGTCATGCATCCTCTAAGTGCTATAAAACCGTCTTCCATGTGGTGACACCCATTTAGGGTCTTCCCGTGTCGCTCCTCCAGTTCATCCATTTGATGTCGTAGTTTGTACACCTCGTGCTGTAGTGTACAAACATCACCCGTGAGTCGCCTGACTCGTTGTTGCTCAGTATCCAGTGCAGCCACCAATGCAGCAATCAGTTGCTCATTGAACTGCACTGTCCGTGGGAGTGAAGGCATTGGCTGATCAGCGTTGCTCCTAGTCCTGGGCCTCAGGACAGGTACGCGCTCCCTATGCATAATGTGATCAACGAACTTGGGGTAGAAACTCCAGTCTCGTGGGGGGTCACACTCCATCAATGCAAAAAGGTTGATCCCAATCAATCTCCCCTCGAGGATAAGCTAGACGGGGCTAGTCGGGTCCATTGTCGGGTACAGGTGCGGGAGGTGGGGAATCAGATCGTGTAGGTGATGCCGGTCGCTTACTCGGAGTTCTTGATGATGATGCCATGCTGCAGAGAGTGTGATGTGTATGCCAATGAGTATACAGTAGAGGAAATAAGGCAAAGGTAACTAATTGTGTGCGGTTATAGTCTAGTGTGTATGTAACCTAGTTCCCTATAACAATGGCTCTGATACCAATCTGTCACACCTCAAAATCCACGTGCGGAGTTTTCGTGAGGGCGGTGAATAAACCAGGATCACAGTCAATAGTTACTCAGAATGACTCTATATGCCACATTTAAGATAAAACCAACCAAAGTTCAAACTTTAAAACCATGTGGAAGCGTTTTGTAAGTAAAGAAATCCAAAGTATATAAATGCATAATATGGCAAAACACGCGCCAACCCAAATGAGTAAACATTAATAAATAAAAAACAACAAAGAAGTTTTTAAAATAGAGTCTTAGAATGCATGATGAACCCGTGCAGTGCTCCTAATGGCAAGCGAAGTTAACGACGTGAGGAATAGCATACTAAAAATGTCAACACAATGGTTGGTGAGTTCAAGAGTTGGTGTTCAAATATAAACAATCTAACAGTTGTGATATATAAGTAGTGTAGTGTAACAGATAGCTAGTCTATTAACAATAAATATTAACTCATAGTGATTTCACAATTGAACCTGACTGTGATAAGTTGTTGCCTCATGTCACGACTTATCAGGTCATGACAATGTTCATTAGGACAAATTGCACCCGGTTGACCTCGAGTCACACAGGTGGGGCTCGTCAGACCTAGTAGTACTACCCAAGTTTCCCCGTTATTCAATATTAACAATTCGAAAGTGTGAGGACTTTCCATGATAAACAACACTATTTAATATTATACATAACTTAAATATATATTTTTGTAAGTCCCCGTTCCTGGGACGCTTACAGTTGGGTTCTCATTGCACATAAAACCTATAATTACACTTGTGTTCATAAAATCGCAGCGGAAAACTAAACAATCTTTCATTTCCATGTAAATGCTTTTGCAAATCAATACAACATTCATTACAAAATAGCTTGTTCACATACAATGCAAAAACATTAATCAAAAGAATGCCATCCCAGAGAGAGCTGAGTAGTCGCCCGTGCCATCCTCAGCAATCATTACCTGCCAACTGGAAACACATCAAAGTCAGCGTTGCTGAGTGAGTTCTAGTTTTATAAATAAAACATACTTTACATTACATTCGTTCACGATCATACATCATACGTACATACAGATAATATCAGTATTATCCTCATCATTCCGTTCATTAACTTTGCTCATTCACGTGTTACATTATCGTTCACGTCTCTATTTAGATCCGGTCAGACTTTACCCTCTTCGTGGCACTCAGGCACGATTACTGAGGTCGAATGACCAAGATCCTGTTCTGTACATTATTCCGATAATTCATTTACGTTCATTCATACTTCGTTCTTTCATACAAAATCTTTTGTTCATTTATACTTTCGTTCCTTCGAGTCTGTTGCGACAACAGGGTCGCTCACCTCATTAACAATCCAACGACTTCGCGCCATTCGAGTCTGTTGCAACCATAGAGTTGCTCACCCCACTTGCCAATCTCAACAATAGCATGCTATCCGAGTCTCTTGCAACCATAGGGTGGCTCACCTCATGGCCACTACACAATAACGCGTTGTCCGAGTCTGTTGCGACCGTAGGGGTGCTCACCTCATAGCAATCTCAAGGATTGCATACCATCCAAGTCTGTTGCAACAACAGGGTTGCTCACCTCATTGCCATTCTCATCGATGGCACGCTATTCGAGTCTCTTGCAACATCGAGTTGCTCACCTCATATATGTGCTTGCAAGCCTTTCCTTCGTTCGTTCATCATTCAATAATGCATGCATTCTTACTTTATGTTCCTCTTTCATTATCTTTCACTTTACGTTACATAATACTCATCATTCATTAACATGACACGTAAAGCCACCAGAAAGATAAACATACATCATAATAAGGAACATACACACGCAATCATCATTCATACAGGGCAACATCATACATATGTAACAAGCCTAAACATGCAACATCATCATCGTCATGCCAACATGCTCTCTAAGGTCCCAATCGTCATCTTACATGCTCTTACAGGAACCTTACGTCAAAACTTACATCTGCACTTTTCCCCGAAAGTCAGAACTCAAACTACACTTTCCTCGGGATTGACAGCCCTACTCGGGCGTTGGACACCCTTCAGTCGCATGGCCTCCATGCGACTGAACATCATGCGAATGAACTAATACGGATGAACACCTATGGGAATGAACATCCAGTCATGCGAATGAACAATGCGGATGGACCTCATGCGAATAGGATTAATAGGATGAGCACTTATGCGACTGGACCTTCAGTCGCATGACCCCCATGCGACTGGCCCTTCAATCGTGCGAATGGACATTCAATCGTGCGAATGGACCCCAATCGCACCTAAATCGGCCGTATGGCCTCCATTCGGCCTCCAGTCGGTCGCCTAGCCCTAACTGATGCATAATGCAGTTCATCCCGACTGCAGCCGAGGGTTTTCGGCCTCCAAACTCCTCTAAACCCATTTTAAGCCCAAATCGACCATCCTAAACCTTAGGGATGCATACCACGACACCATTCAAGCACATACAAGCTCACAATCAAGCCACAAATGCATCATACATACACATACACATACACAAACGGGTCAACATACACATACTAAAAAAAACCCGATTTCAGATGTTTTCCAGCCCCAAAATCGTTTGAAAACAAGTAAAAGTGGGGTTCTAGAACTCACACAAACGAGCACAACGACAAGAGCTTCGATTTGACTTGCTACAAGATGATTTTGGCAACCCGAACTAACTCGAACCAACTTTTTCTCCTTTCTCTCTTCTTTCTCTATGAAATCCGAAATGTGGGGTGTGGGGAGAGTGGGCTGCCCTCTCCCTACTAATATCACCGCATTTCCCAACTTTTCTTCGTTGGCGAGTTTGGTCCCTCGACTTTGAACTTTATTTTCTTTTCTTTCTTCACTGGCTTCAAAATAATAATATCCGGGTGTTACAAGTCCACCCCCCTTAAATAGGTTTCGTCCCCGAAACCTGTTATTCGTCAAACAAACGTGGGTAATGCTGTCTCATTTCTTCCTCAGTCTCCCACGTTGACTCGGATCCCCTTTCTGCTTCCACTATACACGCACAAGAGGAACCACTTTATTCCTTAGCCTTTTTTCCTTTCGGTCGATGATTGCCACTGGTTCCACATAATTGAGCCGTTCATCTACTTTGATATCTTCCAATGGGACAATCGTACCTTCATCTGCTAGGCACTTCCTTAGATGAGATACATGGAATGTCGGGTGAATTCCATTTAACTCATCCGGTAACTCCAGTCTATAGGCCACCTCTCCTACTCGAGCAATGATTCGGAAAGGGCCTATATACCTTGGGCTCAACTTTCCCCGCTTTCTAAATCGGATAATACCCTTCCAAGGTGAGACCTTCAGCATAACCCGGTCACCCACCTGGAACTCAATCGGCCTACGTCGTTTATCAGCATACGACTTCTATCTGTCTTTGGCTGCCTTCATAAAGGCTTTGATCTTTTCAATCTTCTCAGTCGTTGCCTCGATTACCTCGACGCTCCCCAATTCCTTTGACCAATGTCACCCTAACAAACGGGTGTTTTGCATCTCCTACCGTATAACATCTCATATGGAGGCATGCCAATGCTGACATGATAGCTATTGTTGTAGGAGAATTCAGCTAACGGTAGGTGGTCATCCAACTTCCACAAAAATCAATCACACATGCTCGAAGCATGTCTTCCAATGTCTGAATGGTCCTTTCTGACTGACCATCGGTTTGGGGATGATAAGCCGTGCTAATATGTACCTCGTCCCCATAGCGTCGTGGAATTTCTTCCAAAATTTAGATGTAAACCGAGTGTCGCGATCAGACACAATAGACACCGGCACACCATGACGAGTTACAATTTCCTTGATGAACAGATCGGCCAACCTCTCAGATAAATACGTCTCGCGGATCGGTAGAAAGTGAGCACTCTTCGTCAAACGATCAACTATCACCCATATGGCATCGTACCCTTTCGGAGTACGTGGAGCTTCGTAATGAAGTCCATGGTGATGTGCTCGCACTCCATTCCGGTATATCCAAAGGTTGGATCTTCCCATACGGCTTTTGATGCTCTGCCTTCACCTGTAAGCAAGTAAGGCACTTACTCACATACTCCACCACGTCACGCTTCACACCCGGCCACCAATAATCTTTCTTCATGTCATGGTACATTTTCGTGGCACCAGGATGAATGGAGTATCGAGTCTTGTGAGCTTCATCCATTATCTTCACCCGTAGATCCCCAAAACGAGGAATCCACACACGACCGAATCGAGTTCTAACACCGAGTGTGTTTTCACCCAATTCCCCAACCAGAACTCTCATCCTTTCCGAGTTAAGGTGATCTTCTTTCAATGCCTCATCTTGAAACTCCTTGATTTGCTTCATCACATCAGAGGTCATGATTAGTTGATAAGCTTGCATCCGAATCGGTTCGGGCCTTTCCTTTCGGCTAAGGGCATCCGCCACCACATTAGCTTTGCCCAGATGGTAATGGATCTCGCAATCATAATCCTTTATAAGCTCCAACCATCGCCTCTGCCTCATGTTCAGGTCTTTTGCTCGAGGAAGTACTTCAGACTCTTGTGGTCAGTGAATATGGTGCACTTCGTCCCGTAGAGATAGTGCCTCCAAATCTTTAACGCAAAGACCACGCTGCTAGCTCCAAGTCATGAGTGGGATAATTAACCTCATGAACTTTCAACTGCGGATGCGTTAGGCTATAACTTCCCTCTCTGCATTAACACACACCCCAATCCTGAGTAGGAAACATCAGAATAAACCACCAGATCTTTGCTTCCATCGGGTAATGACAGAACAGGAGCTTGAGTCAGTCTTGTCTTCAGCTCTTCAACGCCTTCTCTTGAGCTTGACCCTATACAAACTTCACATCCTTTCGGGTCAACTTAGTTAGTGGAGAAGCAATCTTAGAGAAGTCTTGGATGAATCTTCTATAGTAGCCCGCCAAGCCCAAGAAACTACGGATCTTGGATGGCGTCTTTGGTGACCTCCATTGCATAACCGCCTCCACCTTCGCCGGGTCCACCATAATCCCGTCAGGATTCACCACATGACCCAAAAACTGAACTTCGCGCAACCAAAATGCACACTTGGAGAGTTTAGCATACAATTTCTCCCTTCTCAACGTCTCTAGAACCTCTCGAATGTGACCGGCATGCTCTACTTCGCTCCTTGAGTAAATTAGGATATCATCAATAAACACAATCACTGATTTATCCAGCATCGGTCGACACACACGGTTCATCAAATCCATAAAAGCAGCTGGCGCGTTGGTCAAACCAAAGGACATGACAAGAAACTCGTAATGACCATAGCGTGTGCGGAAAGCTGTTTTAGGGATATCTTGTTCCTTACCTTAAACTGATGATAGCCAGATCGAAGATCTATTCTTGAAAACCAACTGGCACCCTGAAGCTGATCGAACAAGTCATCTATTCTCGGTAAGGGGTATCGGTTCTTCACTGTCAACTTGTTCAGCTCGCGGTAGTCAATGCACATCCTCATACCGTCCTTCTTCTTTACAACAGGACCGAGCACCCCAAGGAGAGATACTCGGTCTAATGAACCCCTTATCAAGCAACTCTTGCAACTGTTCCATCAACTCTTTCATCTCCGTCAGAGCTAACCGATATGGTGCCTTGGCAACAGGTTGGGCACCCGGTATCAGATCAGTCTGAAATTCAATTTCTCTGTCAGGTGGTACCCCTGGTAAATCTTCTGGGAACACGTCTGGAAAGTCACACACAACTGGTACATTAGGCAGTTGTGGTGTTGGTGCATCTACATCCTTTACATAAGCCAAGTAGGCGCTACATCCACGCCTTATACACTTTCCCGCCACAGCCATTGAGATCACCTTCGGGATCGTAGTAACCCGATCACCATAAACCGTTACCAACTTCCATCAGGCGCTGTCAACGAATCATCTTCTTGCGACACACAATGTTCGCCTCGAAGTCCGCCAACCAATCCATCCCAAGAACCAATCGAACCACCCAAGGTCATCACGAATGGTCTAACAGGAAACTTGTGACCTTCTAATTCCACCTCACAGTTTTCTATCATCTCCGAAATCCTGGTAGACTTACCTATGGCAGTTTCTACATCAAAGGGCGCATCAACACGTCTACTACTAACAGGCAGCTTAGCACAGAGGCAGCATAAATAAAACTCCTACTAGCACCAGAATCAAATAGCACAGAAGCTAAGGTTTGGTTCAGCAGAAACGTACCAGACACGACATCAGGGTCTGTCCTAGCTTCCTCCTGTGTCATGGTAAATGCCCTAGCGCTCGCCCTCGGTCCTTCACCTCCAGTTCTCTTCATCCCAGAACTCTCAGCCCTCGACTTCTTACAATCCTTACTTACGTGACCCTCTTCACCACAGTTATAGCACCGGACTATACGACAGTCCCTTGCCAGGTGCCCCGCCTTCCCACATTTGAAGCAAAGTTTGACCCAAACCTACATTCCCCGCCGTGCTCCCTTCCACACTTGCCACACCTTTTCGACCCTGCACTTGATGTGACCACACGGCGATCATCCGCTCGTGCCTTCTTATTACCCGTCGAGGCATCACCCGACCCAACCTCTTTCCCCGCCAGTTTCGATCACCACCGCTCTTCTTGCCACCCTCAGTCACCACCATTGTCCTCTCATCGTACAATCTCCCTGCCAAATCCACTGCCGACCTAAACGTACTCGGCGGGCAGCTATCATGTGCCTGCGAATATCCGCTGGCAAACCCTGAATATATCTTTTAATCTTTCGTGACAAAGGTGTCACCTGATCCGGCACCAGACGTGCCATCTCGTTGAATTTAGTGGTGTACTGCTGGTGCGTCATAGTTCCCGCCTCCAGTTGCAAGAACTCCCTTTCGACCTTGTCCATTTCCCGATGAGGACAAAATTCCTCAATCACCAACCTTCTCAGCTCAGGCCATTTCATTTTCCCAATGGCCCTACTACCCTCAGCTTGGACAATGTTGTCCCACCAGCACAGAGCTGAATCCACAAAAGAGTGTGTAGCAAACTTCACCTTTGGTCCTCTCGGCACTCGCTGATATCGAGAACAACTTCCATTTCCCTCACCCACCGGTGAGCAGCTGCAGCTGTGCCATTTCCATCAAAAGTAGGGGGCTTGCATCTCATAAAAGCCCCATAATTACATCCTCGTGCCGTCTTCGGCGCAGGCTCTTCTTCTTCCTCTTCGTCATCAGATAGAACCGTTTCGGTTCTGGTTGTTCCCGTTCTCCAGAGGATCTGTTTCTTTCATTTCTTTCCTCTTCTCGTACACCTTAATAATTTCAGTCACCATAGACGGTAAGATTGTCTGCATGACCTGATGGACTTCTTCTACAACAGCCACCTTTACTGAGGCTCTCAGATTGGCGCTTTCGTCGCCACCCTCCGTATGAGGGGTCTCTGGTTCTTCATGAACCACCCTCTCAACTCTGGGTCTCCCTCTTTTGGGTCGTGGTTTAGCACCGTGACCTCCACCCGTGAAGCTTTCGAAGATCTACCTCCGGCCATCACACGCACACTGAAAGATTCAAACACCACACAGTCATTCAAGGGAACAACTTAGTTTATATTAAGTATAGTAAGTCCCTAATTACAGTGGCCAGTTGTGATTAGCCACTTACTTTACTCTTCACACCCCAAGCATTACCTGTCCTGACTACATCAGTATTTAAATCCACATACAACACATAACACATACCATGCGCACATAAAACCGGTTAACTTTACGAAAATACCTGATGGCACGTAGCTACTCAGATGGGCATCCCATTCCCTTCCCATCCCATTCTCAGTTTAAGATTAGGTTTATTTTGAAATTTACCCATTTCACTTAAACTTTGGCTCTGATACCAACTTGTAAGTCCCCGTTCCCAGGACGCTTACAGTTGGGTTCTCATTGCACATAAAACCTATAATTACACTTGTGTTTCATAAAATCGTAGCGGAAAACTAAACAATCTTTCATTTCCATGTAAATGCTTTTGCAAATTAATACAACATTCATTACAAAATAGCTTGTTCGCATTACAATGCAAAAACATTAATCAAAAGAATGCCATCCCAAGAGAGCTGAGTAGTCGCCCGTGCCATCCTCAGCAATCATTACCTGCCAACAGGAAACACATCAAAGTCAGCGTTGCTGAGTGAGTTCTAGTTTTATAAATAAAACATACTTTACTTTACATTCCTTCACGATCATACATCATACGTACATACAGATAATATCAGTATTATCCTCATCATTCCGTTCATTAACTTTGCTCATTCACGTGTTACATTATCGTTCACTTCTCTATCTAGATCCGGTCAGACTTTACCCTCTTCGTGGCACTCAGCCACGATTACTGAGGTCGAATGACCAAGATCCTGTTCTGTACATTATTCCGATAATTCATTTACGTTCATTCATACTTCGTTCTTTCATACAAAATCTTTCGTTCATTTATACTTTCGTTCCTTCGAGTCTGTTGCGACAACAGGGTCGCTCACCTCATTAACAATCCCAACGACTTCGCGCCATTCGAGTCTGTTGCAACCATAGAGTTGCTCACCCCACTTGCCAATCTTAACAATAGCATGCTATACGAGTCTCTTGCAACCATAGGGTGGCTCACCTCATGGCCACTACACAATAACGCGTTGTCCGAGTCTGTTGCGACCGTAGGGGTGCTCACCTCATAGCAATCTCAAGGATTGCATACCATCCAAGTCTGTTGCAACAACAGGGTTGCTCACCTCATTGCCATTCTCATCGATGGCACGCCATCCGAGTCTCTTGCAACCATCGAGTTGCTCACCTCATATATGTGCTTGCAAGCCTTTCCTTCGTTCGTTCATCATTCAATAATGCATGCATTCTTACTTTATGTTCCTCTTTCATTATCTTTCACTTTACGTTACATAATACTTCATTCATTCATTAACATGACACGTAAAGCCACCAGAAGATAAACATACATCATAATAAGGAACATATCACAGGCAATCATCATCATCATACAGGGCAACATCATACATACGTAACAAGCCTAAACATGCAACATCATCATCGTCATGCCCAAATGCTCTCTAAGGCCCCAATCGTCATCTTACATGCTCTTACAGAACCTTTACGTCAAAACTTACATCTGCATTTTTCCCCAAAAGTCAGAAGTCAAACTACACTTTCCTCGGGTGTGACAGCCCTACTCGGTCGGGCATGGACACCCTTTAGTCGCATGCCTCCATGCGACTGAACATCATGCGAATGAACTAATACGGATGAAAACCTATGGGAATGAACATCCAGTCGTGCGAATGAACAATGCGGATGGACCTCATACGAATAGGATTAATGCGGATGAGCACTTATGCGACTGGACCTTCAGTCGCATGACCCCCATGCGACTGGCCCTTCAATCATGCGAATGGACATTCAATCATGCGAATGGACCCCAATCGCACCCTAATCGGCCGTATGGCCTCCAGTCGGTTGCCTAGCCCTAACTGATGCAGAATGCTTCATCCCGACTGCAGCCGAGGGTTTTCGGCCTCCAAACTCCTCTAAACTCATTTTAAGCCCAAATCGACCATCCTAAACCTTAGGGATGCATACCAAGACACCATTCAAGCACATACAAGCTCACAATCAAGCCACAAACGCATCATACATACACATACACATACACAAACGGGTGAACATACACATACTAAAAAAAAACCCGATTTCAGATGTTTTCCAGCCCCAAAATCGTTTGAAAACAAGTAAAAGTGGGGTTCTAGAACTCACACAAACGAGCACAACGACAAGAGCTTCGATTTGACTTGCTACATGATGATTTTGGCGACCCGAACTAACTCGAACCAACTTTTTCTCCTTTCTCTCTTCTTCTCTTTATGAATTCTGAAATGTGGGGTGTGTGGGGAGAGTGGGCTGCCCTCTCCCTACTAATATCACCACATTTCCCAACTTTTCTTCGTTGGCGAGTTTGGTCCCTCGACTTTGAACTTTATTTTCTTTTCTTTCTTCACCGGCTTCAAAATAATAAATATCCGGGTGTTACAATTGCTCTCAAGTGTTTTACGATTGTTACTATGCTTAGTTCTAAACTAATCTAGATAGCACGATCAATGTCAAGTCAAAATGCAGATTGTCTTTTGACTAGTGACTATGACATGTCATAGTTCACATTTTTATCTACTACAAAAATGATAAAAGCACAAAGTAGTAGTTACAAGCTCTAAGACCTTAATCTACAGTTGACAAAAGCATGGAGATATAACCAACTTGTATAAGTTGGTGAGTCTTCAGAGGTGGTAGCGGAAAGTTGTTCAACTTTTGTTAAAAGTATATCAGAGAAAGCATGTCTTCTCTCTTATCGGAAGAAATCAGCCTTTTGGCTTCAGAATACTTTGACTTCATCTTTGGATTTGAAAGAAATGGCCTTCTAGCTGCAGAAGATTTGACACTTAGTGAAGTTCTTTGTGTTTTGTCAAATCTTCTGAAGTAACCTTCTTTTTACTCCAGTGTGCATGCTAAGAACTCTTTGGTTGCATCAACCTCTAGGTTAACTCCTACAAACTCCTCCAAGGCTGATGCTACAAAAACTTGAGAATAACTTTAAGTCTTGATCTTTATCTACTGATAGTACTCATCAAAATCAAGACCATTCCTTCTTCATCGGTTGGTTAGGATTCTTAGACTCTTAAAGTATCTTCTCATGTCAAAGAGATCATGCAGAGGAAGGTCAAGCATGTTTTGCTAGAAGTATACATCTTGACGCTCTTGATCTCTAGTGACATAACATTTGTCAGGGTATATAGCAAAAGCCCAAAACAAGATTGGTCTTATGTAGAAATTTGAATCAAATAAACCAAATGATCTGAGAGTCGTGAAAAACACTCTTAGATTGAAACTATTTGGGGTTCAATCCAAACTTTCAATTGATAAAACTCAGAAATTAAGAACGATATATGAATTGATCGGAGAATTTCTTGATCCAGAATTCAGAAGAAAAAAAATCAATCATGTTTCAAATTCATATTTTACAGGGATAGGGTTAATTGCTGAAGGTAGTTTTCCCATCTAAAAACGCTCATTTTGCCTAATTTTATCATGTGAAACTTTGAGAAAATTAATTTTTAATGCATTTTAAATAAAGAACATGAAAAACAACTAGCCAAGGGCTCTGCCCCTTGGACCTGCTCCAGGGGAGCTTCCCCTGGACCCCCGTTGCTTAAGAGTTTCACCCCTAAGAAGATACTAATATTGAAGATCACAATAAACTCAAATAAGTGTGCACTCTACCTAATGCATATAACATACATGGTTAACATTTAAATGGATCACATGAGGTGCTACATTACCCAATGCATTACTTAGATCATCATACCACTAATTATCATACAAGTCATGTGAATCTAAAACATTAACATGCCCACTAGTTATAACATAACTAACACGCCACACAAAGATCAAATCACGCACTACATGCCATGTGAAGCCACTCACGACTTCACATCCTAAACCCTGCCAATCCTACTAAGTAGGGGCCTCAGATTCGCACGCGTGTATGATGAACACAATCATATTCATTAACCATGTTCATTGCATTCAACATACACCACAATAATCAATTTCCAGTCTCAAACATGATGCCATAATTATGAACTATAACATTCATTCTTAGTTTTCTAGCATCCATATCATCAATCTATCATACATACATCATCATAAACCCTTCAACAACATCAATCCATCATCAAATCATCATATCAAGAAAATAAAGTTACTATTCTTAGTAACCTATGAACAACACATCAAAAACTTAACTTTCTTGCATAATTGACGTTAACTAACATGTATACAATCTAACTAACATGATAACATCATCAAACAAAAACAATCAACATTGAATCCTAGATTTTCAAATCTAGGGTTTTGGCCAAACATAGAGCTCATACAAATACGTGTAAAACTCACCTATAAATGTGCAATGACTTGAAATTGATGCTTCTAACTTGTTCTATTGCTTGTAATCGACCAAAATCTGTAGCTAATTGGTTTTTCTAGGCTGGATTTCGAAGATGAGAAGGTTTGGGGTGGTGGTTGCGGCCGAGAATGGGGTGGGGATTAGGGTTGGGGTTTTGTTTTTAATTAATTTACAATAACCACCCTTTTACTCTTGCATTTATATATTTTTTATAAAAACTAAGCATTAAACTCTTTTCAAAAGTGTTTCTAGCTAGATTAATAAACATATAGACTAATAATAATTACATGTTTTATCTTTACTAAACACAAAACATATGAATTAATACACACATTTGCACGTTACGTGATAAAATTCACCGTTAACATTTAAATCGCGTAAGCACATAAGCCACAACAATCACATAATCAGTTAAATTATAATAAATTTAACATTATTAATTACCATCGGGTCACCAACGTTAAACGACAACTAGTGTGCGCTCATGACATGTGTACGCCAGACTTAACAGAACTAACAGAGTTTTGGTAACGGAAAATTACCGGATGTCAAATTATCCCCATGTTGAAAGAATTTTCGTCCTGAAAATTGCGTTACATGGTGAGTGTTCCATCACTGGTCTACTGCATTGGCACATAGTAATCGAAATCGAGTGAGTTTTGGATGAGTTGTCACATCATCCCCATGTTGAAATAAATTTCGTCACAAAATTTAAATCAATACCTTCGTCTGCTGGCATCGTCTTTTCGAATAGTTGAGGGTACTTAAGCTTCATTTGATCTTCTCGTTCCCACGTGAATTCCGGTCCACGTCGTAAATTCCAACGGATTTTGACTATGGGTAACTTGCTTTGCTTAAGTGTTTTCACCTCACGGTCCATCACCTCGACTGGTTCTTCAGTAAAGCGTAATTGTTCATCCACTTGAACTTCTTCTAGTAGTACGACCATTGTTTCATCAGTTAGACACTTCTTTAGGTTCGACACGGTGAAATACATCGTGGATTCCACTTAGAGAATCAGGTAGGGCTAGTCGATAGGCCACTGGACCTATTCATTCCATTATTTCAAATGGTCCGACGTACCTCGGATTTAGCTTTCCTTGCTTGCCAAACCGAACTATGCCTTTCCATGGTGAGACCTTCAATAAAACCTTGTCACCAACCTAAAACTCTAAAGGTTTCCGTCTCCTGTTAGCATAACTCTTCTATCTGTCTCGAGCTACAGCCATACGGTTTCGTATCTGCACAATCTTCTCAGTTGTCTCATGAATTAACTCGGGACCCGTCAGTTGACTATCACTAATTTCCACCCAGCAAACTGGTGATCTACATTTTCTCCCATATAACGCCTCGAAAGGTGCTACGTGTATGCTAGTATGATAACTGTTGTTATAAGAAAACTCCACCAAGGGCAGGTGAATTTCCCAGTTATTCCCGAAGTCAATCACACAAGCACGTAGCATATCCTCCAACGTCTGTATGGTATGCTCACTCTGGCCATCCATCTGTGGATGATAAGCAGTACTCATATCCAATCATGTACCCAAAGATTTTTGTAGTGATTGCCAGAAATGTGATGTGAAACGAGCGTCGCGGTCAGAAATAATTGAGATCGGTACACCGTGTCTCGAAATGATCTCTTTAAGGTACAATCGGGTTAGTTTCTCCATCTTGTCAGTTTCCTTAATTGCAAGGAAATGAGCAGTCTTTGTCAATCGATCCACGATAACCCATATCGTGTCACAACCAGTATTAGTCCGGGGTAACTTGGTAATAAAATCCATGGAGATTTGTTCCCATTTCCACATTGGTATCTCGGGTTGTTGCAACAGTCTGGATGGTTTTTGGTATTCCACCTTTACTTTCGAGCAGGTCAAACACTTGCTCACATACGTAGCTACATCCGCCTTCATGTTAGGCCACCAGTAGTGCGCCTTTAGGTCATGGTACATCTTATTGGATCGAGGATGTATAGAATACTTAGATTTGTGTGCCTCACTCATAACTAAATCCCTTAGATTTCCATAGATAGGCACCCAAAGTCTATCCATGAAGTACCAAATTCCATCCTCTTTCTTCACTAGTTGTTTATCCATTCCCCTTAACAACTAAGAAGCAACATTTTCCGCTTTTAAGGCTTTTATCTGTGCCTCCTTAACTTGTTCGGGCAGTTGGGTAATGATAGTAAGCTGTAAAGCTCGCACCCATCTGGGTTTAGTTGTTTCCTTCCGGCTTAAGGCATCGGCAACCACGTTCGCCTTTCCCGGATGATACTTGATAGCACAATCATAGTCGTTTAGTAGCTCCACCCAACGTCGTTGCCTCATATTCAACTCCTTTTGCTCGAAGATATGTTGAAGACTCTTGTGATCAGTGTAAATAGTGCACTTGGTACCGTACAAGTAATGTCTCTAAACTTTTAAGGCAAAAAACGACCGCACCCAATTCTACGTCATGGGTGGTATAGTTCTTCTCGTGAACCTTTAGTTGTCTCGAGGCGTAGGCTATCACCTTTTCTCGTTGCATCAAGACACAACCCAATCCTTGAATGGATGCGTCACAATACACCACGAAATCATCTGTTCCCTCTGGCAGTACCAATATCGGTGCACTACAGAGTTTCTGTTTTAACAATTGAAAAGCCGATTCTTGACTCTCACCCCATTTGTATGTCGTTCCTTTGTGAGTCAAGGCCGTGAGAGGTTGTACGATCTTAGAGAATCCCTCTATGAATCGTCGGTAATATCCTGCTAATCCCAGAAATTGCCTTATCTCGCTTGGCGTTTTGGGTATAGTCCAATTCTTTATCGCCTCAATCTTGGCAGGATCAACATGTATTCCCTGCTCATTAACAATATGACCTAGAAATTGCACTTCTCGTATCAAAAAGTCACACTTAGAGAATTTGGCATACAACTGCTCATTCCTCAATAGTTCTAAGATCATTCGTAAGTGCTCTTCATGGTCCTCCTTGGTCCTAGAATATATCAGTATATCATCAATAAACACAATGACGAACTGATCGAGATAGGGTTTGCACACACGGTTCATGAGGTCCATGAACACATCAGGTGCATTAGTCAACCCAAAAGGCATGACCAAGAACTCATAATGACCATAACGAGTACGAAATGCAGTTTTGGGGATGTCTTCTTCTCAGACTCTAAGTTGATGATAACCGGATCTCAAGTCAATCTTTGAATAATAGCTTGATCCCTAAAGCTGATCAAACAAGTCATTGATACGAGGTAAAGGGTATCGGTTCTTGACTGTTACTTTGTTTAACTCCTTATATTCGATGCACATCTGGAATGTGCCATCCTTCTTCTTAACAAAAAGAATAGAGGCTCCCCAAGGTGATGTGCTAGGTCGAATAAAACCCTTATCTAAAAGCTCCTGAAGTTGTGATGACAACTCTTGTAGTTCGTTCAGTGCTAATCGATAAGGTGCCCTAGCAATCGGGGCTGCGCCGGGAGTCAACTCGATTTGAAATTCTACTTGGCGGTGAGGTGGTAATCCAGATAGATCCTCTGGCTGGAAAGTCACGCACTATGGGAATGTCCTCCATTCTCCTTTCTTCCTCTTGCTTATCGGTTAAATTTGTCAAGTTCTCATAAACTCCATAGATATTAAATCATGCATGATGAGCTCATGAATCATGCTATGTCTATCACCTAAGTGTCGAAACTTGCCATTATACTTGAATATAAGCCTTAGCCAAAGTGGCTTCACTATCACATCTAAAAGATATAGGTGATATCGGTTTAAGCCACAATGGAGTTTCATAAATCAAGTTTCTTAGCCATTCAGCTTCTTTACCAGCTACTAATAATGCCATAAACTCATATTCAATTGTTGAATTAGTAATGCATGTTTGTTTCTTTGATGCCTAAGAGATGGCACCTAATCCAAGTAGGAATGCCCATCCACTTGCAGAAGAATGATCTTTCATATTTGTAATCCAACTTGCATCTGAATAACCTTCAATAATAGAAGGAAACCTAGAATATGTTAAACAATAATTCATTGTTCCTTTCAAGTACTTAAATACTTGATTAGTAGCTTGCAGGGGAGCTTCCCCCAAACCCCCGCTGCTTACCCCTAAGAAGATACTAATATCGAAGATCACAATAAACTAAAACAAGTGTGCACCCGTACCTACTAACTTGTTTAATGGATATCGTAATCACATTGATAGACTAGTCAATCTAATTACACTAAAATATATAAAATCTCTCAATAGAAAGAGCCTCTACTTGAAGTGGAGTTGGTTGAGCAGCCTTTTCTTCATCACCCTTAGGATATTCTGAAAGGTGAAGATGTGGATGCCTTGAAATTTTCCATCTTCTTCTTCTTTTCCCTACTTTTGGCCATCCTCTTCCTCTTTCTATACTTTAACTGAGAAGGTTTGTCTTGAGTACCAAATGTTCCTTCTTTATCCTTCTCGATTGGGTCCCTTTCCTTCACAGGTCTAGAAGGAGAAGGTTCAGAACTCTACTGTGGGTCAGAAGATGAAGCTGGCTAAGATGCAACACTAGCTCCAGGTTGTGTTGTCTCTTGGGGTTCAATCTTGATCTCAACAGACTTGATGGAGCATGTATGTCTACCGGCTCACCCTTCTTAAGTCTATGGTTCAATCTGATCACTTTATTATGCTCATTCATAGTGGACAGATACATTGGACCAAGTCCCCTTTTGAAGAACCCATATAGCTTCAAGAAGCTAGCCATGTTCAATCTGTTAGTAGACTTCTTCTGATTAGCTCGGATGCTGGCTCTTGACTTAGCACCCTCTTCCCTTATCTTCTTTTTAGCACCATTCTTTTCTTTTAATACTACTTGCTTAAGCTGCTTGAGGTACTCAAACTCAATGTACTCATATGACAAGGAAATAAGGTCTGCTGCCTAATAAAGACCTGTGGCACTAAGGTAGGTCATCATGTTTTGTCTATCTTGCTCCCTACCTAGTTGAGTTTCCTGTTCAACTACCACAGCCTCTACTTTAGGGCTTTCTTGAACTAGAGTGAGGGTAGGAGCTTTATATAGTCTTTTTATTTTTCTTTCTTCATTGATCTTGAAGATTAACTCTATAGCCTCAGCCTCCTTACTCTCTTTTGACACTTATTGTCAGCCGGTTCATTTAGCTCATCTATAGGAAAAGAGATGATTTCATCAATTTTGTAGTTCCTAGACCCCAAATAGTTTAATATGGCTGCCCTTACTCACCGTCTGGAGTGTTTGGTCTGAGGGCATCCCTGATTGTAGCTTGCATGAAACAGGGGGTTTCAATTATTCTCTCTCCCCTTGCCTTCCTCCTCTTCTCCCCTTTCTCCTCCTCAATCTCCTTAGAGTTTATGATCCTTTTCCTTTTGTCAGTCACTGGCTTGTGTGACTCAGGGTAAAAAGAGCTTTGGACTTCATTACTTGGTGCAACACTTGAGCCCTGGCCATGGAGAGGCTATAAGACACCTTCACTAGTTGGTGACTCACTGAGGGTACCAGGTGCTAAAGTAGTTCCTGTCTCAAGGTTCATAGGTTCAACTGCTGGACCTTCAACTGAGGTTTCTCTTTTAAAGCTAATCTTAGGGTCTGCCTTAATATCCATTTAACCAATAGTTTTGCAAGCTAGCCTTTGTCTATATAGCTTAGATATGCTCTTGAACTTTTCAAGCAGCCTTAGCTGAATGCTCTCAGCCAACCTTTCAGCTTGCTTGTCATTACTTGGGTTGACAAGTGGCAAGTCAACCAGAGAAAAGCTCTCATAGTATCTCATGGATTGAAAACTAAAGACGTCTTTGTTGCCCCTGTGATCTAGAGAGTACTAGGTCTCTTCTATCAACATCAAGACTAGAACCTTTCACACTAGGAGTGTGCTCATCAAAGGTTACATAGGCTCACTCCTCAAATACTTTAGTTTTAAGATTGTATACTCTATTAGCTTTACATTAGGAAGAATATCTAATGAAGTGTCTATCATCTGATTTCTTAGCAAATTTGGCTATATGATCTTTACTATTCAAGATGGTGCATGGACATCCATATAATTTAAGGAAACCAATAAAATGTCTTCTTTTGTGCCATAATTCATAAGGAGTCTTACCATGAGTTCTGACTACTAAAACTCTATTCTCCATATTGCAAACAGTGTTGAGTGCCTCTGCCCAGAAGGAGATAGGCATTTTAAAATAAGAGAGCATGGTTCTTGCAGCCTTAATAAGTGTCTTATTTCTCCTCTCAGCAATAGCATTTTGTTGTGCAGTTCTAGAAGCACTATATTGTCTTGTAATATCCTTTTCATCACAAAATTTCAAGTGTCTTATTTCTCTTCTCAACAATAGCATTTAGTTCTTGAATTTTGTTCCTTAATGACATCTTATGATCTTGACCTTGTGATCACATTGATTCTTAATTTTCAGAACAAAGTTCTTCAAGATTTCAGGGGTCTCATCCTTAGTTCTAAGAAAGCAGACCTAAGTATATCTTGTGAAGTCATCTTTGATCACTAGAAAATATATAGTTCTTCCTAGACTCCACACACAGGTGGGGCCAGAGAGATCCATATGTAATAAATGTAATGGAGTGGTGATTGAGTTCTTTTCCTTTGGCTTATGAGACACTTTATGTTGCTTCCTTTTCCGACATGCAACACAATGGTCATCACTTGTAAACTCTTTCTTTGGCATTCTAGTTACCAAATCAACTTTTATTAATTTATTCATGTTCTTAAAGTTTACATGGAACATTGTTTTTATGCCAAGGGAAAGACTAATCACTATTGGCTTTAGATAGAAAGCAAGAAACTTCTCCGGATAGAGAGGTTTCCTGCTAATCCATCTTGTACATGTTCCCTTTCTTGGAGCTCTTGGCAATATATGCTCTAAGGAGTGACCACCCAAAGCTTGAGAAAAATGCACCCATGCTGAGTTAAGAGCATGTTATGTCTTCAGTCACAAAATTGAGATACACTCAAGAGATTCTATCCAAGCTCTTTAACATAGTTTACATTCTTAATGTTGAGCTTACCATTTATGAACCTACCCTTTCTTGTGATGTAACCACTTGATTCTCCACCAAAAGGAATGGGCCCTCCATCAGTTTTCTCTAAGTTCTGAATCAAAGAGCCATTGCATATCATGTGTCTTGAACAACCATTATCAATTAGCAATGCATTTCTTTTGGTCTTTAATTATTCCCACATATGAAAAAGAGATGGTTAGTTACATTTGGAAGTCTTCTTATTGTTCATGTGGATAGTACTCTTGGGATTTTAGATGCAATCCTTAGCAAAATGAGTAGCACCACCACACATGATGCATTCAACTGGCATACTTCTGTGGGTCTTCTTCTAAGGAAAAGGTTGAGCTTGATCTCTTTCCATTTCTTTCTTCATCTTCACAGATGATGCAGCAGGCTTCTGAGGGTGACGCTTTCTCTTGGAACTTGATGGTTTTGGATGCTCACTAATGGTGCATATTTGATCAACCTTCTTCTCTTGACCAGGATGGTTTGAACTTGAACTAGGACCCCTGGTACTTGTAAGGCCCTATTACCGGGACGCTTACAACCGGTCTATCATCGCACAAAAAACATATATTTCATTAACTTCAATAAAGTGTTGTAGTGGAATCATTAAAATAACCTATCATTTCAATATAATAAATGCTTTTGCAAGTTAATACAACATTCATTACAATATATCGTTTGTTCGCATTACAATGCAAAAACATTATACAAGGGAATGTCATCCAAAACAAGCCAAGTAGCCACCCCGTGCCATCCTCAGCAACTATTACCTGCCAACTGGAAACACATAAAAGTCAGCATTGCTGAGTGAGTTCTAGTTTTATAAAAACTTATATTACCTTTCATTCATTAAAGCATTTTCATTAGTATAGCACGTGATCACACATCATACGTACATCAAGGTAATAATTGTTATCTTCATCATCGTTCATTTTGTACATTTGCACATCTCATACTTTTCGTAAATTTATTATCTTTCACTTCTATCTAGGTCATGTCATGTACTTAACCCTCCCCTCTAGAGCACCAAGCAATTCGTCTAGGGTTAAGCGATAAGGACCCCGTAACGCACATACGGAGTGGTCACCAGGATAGACTCCTCCTGTGTGTGTGAACTCTTATGGGTTCGCCAAGATCGAACGTTGTATAACACATAGTAATTAGGAAAATGCATGTATTGGAGCAGTCATCTAGACTGAACTCTTACTGTGTGTATGAACCCTTATGAGTAAGCCAAAACGCACGCTGTAGACACACACGGTTGAGCTAACAACTCCCAATGAGTTGTGAACCTCCTTCCAGTTGCTTGCAAGGCTTTTTATCCATTCATTCATTATGTTCCACTTTCATTATCTTAAATCTTTCACTTTGTTAAGATAATACTTTATGTTCGTTAACAATATCACACCACGTAAAGTCACATCGTACATACATAATAAGGAACATAATAAACATATCATACATAAGCATAACATCATCATGCAGTCATACATAACATACACCATCACATAAGCATCAATCATACATGATCATCATGCCCATCACATCATTTATGACCTCAAAAGTCAACTTACATGAACCCCCGGGAATCTCCCAAGTCAAAACCTACATCTACACTTTTCACCGAAATTCAGAAAATAAACTAAGTCTTCATCTGCATTTCCTATTGTTCATCTGCATTTCTTATTGTTCATCCGCATTTCTTTTATTCATCCGCATTTCTTATTGTTCATCCACATTTATTATGTTTATCCGCATTTCTTATGTTCATCTGCATTTCTTTTGTTCATCAGCATTTCTTATTGTTCATCAGCATTTCTTATGTTCTTTCGCATTTCTTATTGTTCATATGCATTTCTTTTTTTCATCCGCATTTCTTTTGTTCATCCGAATTTCTTATTGTTCATCGCATTTCTTATGTTCTTCTTCTTTTCTTATTGTTCATCCGCATTTCTTCCAGTCACACAACTTTCATCCGCATTTCTTCCAGTCGCACAACTTTCATCTGCATTTCTTCCAGTCGCACAACTTTCATCCGCATTTCTTCCAATCACACAACTTTCATCCGCATTTCCTCATGCTCATCCATATTAGCAAATGCGGATGAGTTAGACTTAGAGGGTCATCCGCATTAGGAACACTTAAGTAGTTATTTATGGTTGGGCGTATAAGCTACTATTTGGGCGCATGAGCAGCCTAGGACACACTTAACATCATAATTCGGTCCCCAAACACCATCTATCATGTTCTAAGCTTAAATCTTACATTCTAAGCCTTAGAAACATAGTAATAACATCATAAAACATAAACATAGCCCGAATTCACACCCCACCCGAATCATACACACATACGGGTATAAAACCCAACTTCGTAAAAATATTTATACATACATTTCCAGCCCTAAAATAGTTAAAAACATGTAAAAACGGGGTTCTATAACTCACCTTTACAGCTCTTTGGGTAAGACTTCTTCAAACCTGTTTGCAAATTAAGCTCAAACACCTAAAACCCACCAAACACACACAACCGAACAACATATAACACGTATGAGCATACAACCGAGGCAAGGCCAGTTTAGAACACCATAAACACACGAATTCTTACCTTGAATTCGATCTTTTCAGCTCCAGTTCCTCAAAATATGAGAGTTTTCAGCTTTCCTTCTTTTTCTCTCTCTAAATTATCCGAATGATATGAGCAAGAGAAAGAGATGGGCAGCCATACTGCCTTTTACAGCCACTTTTTCAAACATTTTGTCCTTTTGAAACTTTTAACCCCTCAACTTGGGTTAAATAGCTTTTCTTTCTTTTTCTTCACTTTATTCTTTTGTTTGAGCCTAAAAATTAACCAGGTGTTACAAGTCCACCCACTATATATAGGTTTCGTCCCCGAAACTTGTTATTCCTCAAACAATCGTGGGTAATGTTGTCTCATCTCTTCTTCAGTCTCCCACGTAGACTCAGATCCCTTTCTGTACTTCCACTGTACATGCACAAGAGGAACCACTTTATTCCTTAACCTCTTCTATTTATGTTCAATGATCACCACTGGTTGCTCCACATTAATTGAGCCGTACATCTACCTCAATATCTTCCAGTGGTAAAATCATATCCTTGTCTGTTAAACACTTTCTCAGATGCGATACATGGAATGTCGGGTGAATTCCACTTACCTCATCTAGTAACTCTAGTCTATAGGCCACCTCTCCTACTCGAGCAATGATTCGGAAAGGCCCTATGTACCTTGGGCTCAACTTGCCCCGCTTTTTGAACCGAATGATACCCTTCCAAGGTGAGACTTTCAACATAACTCTATCACCCACCTGGAACTCAATCAGTCTATGTTGTTTATCAGCATACGACTTTTGCCTATCTTTAGTTGCTTTCATGAAGGCTTTGATCCTTTCCAGCTTCTCATTCGTAGCCTCGACCACCTCGACGCTTCCTAACTCTTTCTGACCAATATCACCCTAACACACGGGTGTTCGGCATCTCCTACCATATAGCATCTCAAAAGGGGGCATACCAATGTTGGCATGATAACTGTTGTTATATGAGAACTCAGCTAACGGTAAGTGGTCATCCCAGCTTCCTCCAAAATCAATGAGACACGCTCGAAGCATATCCTCCAGTGTCTGAATGGTTCTTTTCGACTAACCATCTATCTGGGATGATAAGCCGTGCTAATATGTAACCTCATCCCCATAGCATCGTGGAATTTCTTCCAAATTTTGGATGTAAATCGAGTGTCGCGATCAAACACAATAGACACCGGTACCCCATGACGAAATACAACTTCTTTGATGAACAGATCCGCCAACCTCTCGGATGAATATGTCTCGTGGATCGGTAGGAAGCGAGCGCTCTCCGTCAATCGATCAACTATCACCCATATGGCATTGTATCCTCGCGTGGTGTGTGGTAGCTTCGTAATAAAATCCATGGTTATATGCTCCCACTTCCACTCTGGTAAATCCAACAGTTGGATCTTCCTATACGGCTTTTGGTGCTCGGCCTTCACTTGTAAACAAGTAAGGCATTTACTCACGTACTCCACCACATCACGCTTCATACCAACCACCAGTAATCTTTCTTCATGTCTTGGTACATCTTCGTAGCACCGGGATGAATAGAGTATCGAGTCTTATGAGCTTCATCCATAATTTTCACGCGTAGATCCCCAAAACAAGGAATCCACATCCGCCTGAATCGGGTTCTAACACCGAGTGTGTTTTCACCCAATTCTGCAACTAGACCTCTCATTCTTTCGGAGTTAAGATGATCTTCTTTCAATGCTTCATCTTGAAACTCTTTGACTTGCTTCATCACATCAGAGGTCATGATTAACCGGTAAGCCTTTACCCGAATCGGCTTGGGTCTCTCTTTTCGACTAAGGGCATCTGCCACCACATTGGCTTTCCCCGGATGGTAATGGATCTCGTAATCATAATCCTTTATGAGCTCCAACCATCTCCTTTGCCTCATGTTTAAGTCCTTCTGCTCGAAGAAGTACTTCAAGCTATTATGGTCAGTGAATATGGTGCATTTCGTCACATACAGGTAGTGCCTCCAAATCTTTAACACGAAGACCACGGCTGCTAGCTTCAAGCCATGAGTAGGATAATTAACCTCATGGACTTTCAACTGTCGAGATGCATAGGCTATAACATTTCCTCTTTGCATCAACACACATCCGAACCTTGAGTAAGAAGCATCTGAATAAACCACCAAATCCTCGCTTCCATCGGGTAATGACAGGATTGGAGCTTGAGTCAACCTCGTCTTTAACTCCTCGAACGCCTTCTCTTGAGCATGACCCCATACAAACTTTACATCTTTTTGGGTTGGTTAGTGGAGAAGCAATCTTAGAGAAGTCTTGAATGAATCTTCTGTAGTAGCTTTCCAAACCCAAGAAACTATGAATCTCGGATGGCGTCTTTGGAAACTTCTATTACATCACTGCCTCCATATTTGCCGAGTCCACCATAATCCCTTCGGGTTTCACCACGTGACCCAAGAATTGAACCTCGCGCAACCAGAATGCACACTTGGAGAACTTGGCATACAACTTCTCCCTTCTCAACGTCTCCAACACCTCCCGAATGTGACCTGCATGCTCCTCCTCACTCTTGGAATAAATCAAGATATATTCGATAAATACAATCACTGATTTATCCAACATCAGCTGACACACTCGATTCATCAAGTCCATAAAAGCAGATGGCGTGTTTGTCAAACCAAATGACATAAAGAGAAACTTGTAGGGACCGTAACGCGTGTGAAAAGCTGTTTTAGGAACATCTTGCTCTTTCACCTTTAGCTGATGGTAGCCAGATCGAAGATTTATCCTTGAGAACCAACTAGCACCTTGAAGCTGATCAAACAAATCATCAATCCTCGGTAACGGGTATCGATTCTTCACCGTCAACTTGTTCAGCTCACGGTAGTCTATACACATCCTCATGCTACCGTCTTTCTTCTTTACGAATAAGACCAGAGCACCCCAAGAAGAGATAATCGGTCTAATAAACCCCTTATCAAGCAGCTCTTGCAATTGCTCCATCAACTCTTTCATCTCAGTCGAAGCCAAACGATACAGTGCCTTGGCAACAGGTTGGGCACTCGGTATCAAATCGATCTGAAACTCGATCTCATGGTCAGGTGGCACTCCTGATAAGTCTTCGAGAAATAAATCTGGAAAGCCACACACAACCGGTACATCGAAAAGTTGTGGTGTTGTTGTATCCACATCCTTCACATAGGCAAGTAGGCACTACATCCACGCCTCATGCACTTTCCTGCCACCACCATTGAAATCACCTTCGGAATTATAGTGACTCGATCACCATAAACCGTCACCATACTCCCGTGAGGCCTGTTAACCAAATCATCTTCTTGCGACACATAATGTTCGCCTCGTAGTCCGCTAACCAATCCATTCCAAGAACTACATCGAAATCACCTAAGGTCATCACGGATGGTCTAACAGGAAACTTATGACCTTCTAATTCCACGTCACAGCCTTCTATCGTCTCAGAAATCCTGGTAGACTTACCAATGGCAGTTTCTACATCAAAGGGCGCATCTACACTCCTACTACTAACAGCCAGATTATCACAGAAAGCAGCATAAATAAAACTTTTACTAGCACCAGAATCAAATAACAAAGAGGCTAAAGTTTGGTTTACTAGAAATGTACCTGACACATTATCAGGGTCCGTCCTAGCCTCCTCCTGCGTCATTGTAAAAACTCTGGCGCTCGCCCTCTGTCCTTCGATTCCGGTCTTCTTCCCTGCCCCGGAACTCTCTGCCTTCGGCTTCTTGCAATCTCTGCTCAGATGGTCGTTTTCTCCACAATTGTAGCACATCATTACCCCATAATCTCTAGCCATATGACCAGGCTTCCCACACTTGAAGTAGATGTTTGATCCCCATTTGCATTCTCCCGAATGCTCCTTCTCGCATTTACCACATCTCTTCGATCTTGCACCAGGTGTGACCACACGGTAGTCATCCAACCGTGCCTTCTTTTTACTCATCGGGGCGCCACCCCGACCAAACCTTTTCCTATTCCAATTCTGGTCGCAACCACCCTTCTTGCTCACCTTAGCCACCACCACAGTTCTTTCATCATACAACCTCCCTGCCAAGTCAACTGCCGACCTAAATGTGCTTGGTCGGGCAACGATCATGTGCCTACGGACATCTACCGGCAAGCCCTGAATATACCTCTTAATCTATCGTGACAGAGGCGTCACCTGATCCAACACCAGCCGTGCCATTTCATTGAATTTGGTGGTATACTGCTGATGTATCATGGTTCCCGCCTCCAGCTGTAGGAACTCCCTTTCCACCTTATCCATCTCTCTACTAGGATAGAACTCCTCAATTACCAGCTTCTTTAACTTTGCCCACCTCATCCTCCTAATAGCCCTGCTACCCTCAGCTTGGACAATATTGTCCCACCAGCATAAAGCCGAGTCCATAAACAAGTGGGCAGCAAACTTCACCTTCTGGTCTTCTCGGCACTCGCTGATATCAAGTATCGCCTCCATTTCTCTCACCATTGGTGAGCAGCAGCAGCAGTGCCATTTCCATCAAACGTTAGGGTCTTGCATCTTATAAATGCCCCATAGTTACAGCCTCATGCTGCCTCTTGCACAGGCTCTTCTTCTCCTCCTCATCATCGGAGAGAACCGTCTCAGTCACGGGTCGCTCCCGTCCTCCTAAGGACCTATTCCTCTCCCATCTCTCTCCTTCCCTTACAGTCTTTATTACTTCAGTCACCATAGACGGTAGGATCGTCTGCATAACCTGATGCAATTCCTCAACTACAGCCTCCTTTACTATGGCTCTTAAGTTAGCACTCTCATCACCGCCCTCCGGATGAGGGGTCTCAAGTCCTTCATGAACCACCTTTTCAACTCTAGGCCTTCCTTTTTTGGGTCACGGTTCAAAACCATGCACACCACGACCTCCACCATGAGAAGCCTTCAATGATCTACCACCATCCATCCTCTAAGCATGGTATAAGATTCAAACACCAAAACGGTCATTCAAGGGAATAGCTCAGTTTATGTCAAGTATAGTAAGTCCCTAATTATAGTGGCCAAGTGTGATTAGCCACTTACTTTACTCCTCATACCCCAAGCATTACCTATTCTGACTACATCAGTATCTAAATCTACTAACAACACATAGACCACATAACATGCGCACATAATACCGGTTATCATTAAGAAAATACTTGATGTCACGTAGCTACTCGGATTGGAATCCCTTCCCCTTCTATCCCATTTTTAGTTTAAGTTAAAGTTTATTTTGAAAATTTATCCGTTTCACTTAAACTTTGGCTCTGATACCAATTTGTAAGGCCCCGTTCCTAGGACGCTTACAATAAATGCAGTGGAAGGCCCCGTTCGCACATAAAACATATGATTTCATTAACTTCAATAAAGTGTTGCAGTGGAATCATTAAAATAACCTTTTATTTCAATATAATAAATGCTTTTGCAAGTTAATATTACAAAATATCATTTGTTCATATTACAATGCAAAAACATTATACAAGGGAATGCCATCCAAAACAAGCCAAGTAGCTACCTCGTGCCATCCTCAACAACTATTACTTGCTAACTGGAAACACATAAAAGTCAGCGTTGCTGAGTGAGTTCTATTTTTATAAAAATTTATATTACCTTTCATTCAATAAAGCATTTTCATTTTCGTTCATCAACCACATCGATCACACATCATACGTACATCAAGGTAATAATTGTTATCTTCATCCGCCTTTCCTCCGGTCGCACAACTTTCATCTGCATTTCTTCCGGTCGCACAACTTTCATCCACATTTCCTCTTGCTCATCTACATTGGCAAATGCGGATGAGTTAGACTCAGAGGGTCATCCGCATTAGGAACACTTAAGTAGTTATTTATGGTTAGGCGTATAAGCTACTGTTTGGGCGCATGAGCAGCCAAGGACACACTTAACATCATAATTCGGTCCCCAAACACCATCTATCATATTCTAAGCTTAAATCTTACATTCTAAGCCTTAGAAATATAGTCATAACATCATAAAACATAAACATAGCCTGAATTCACACCTCACCCGAATCATACACACATACGGGTATAAAACCCAACTTTATAAAAATATTCATACATGCATTTGCAACCCCAAAATAGTTAAAAGCATATAAAAAAGGGTTCTAGAACTCACCTTTATAGCTCTTTTGGTAAGACTTCTTCAAACCCGTTTGCAAATTGAGCTCAAACACCTAAAACCCACCAAACACACACAATCGAACAACATATAACACGTATGAGCATACAATCAAGGCAAGGCCAGTTTAGAACACAATAAACACACGAATTCTTACCTTGAATTCAATCTTTTCAGCCTCAGTTCTTCAAAATCCGAGAGTTTTCAGCTTTCCTTCTTTCTCTCTCTAAAATATCCGAATGATATGAGCAAGAGAAAGAGATGGGCGTTCATACCGCTTTTTACACCCACTTTTTCAAACATTTTGTCCTTTTGACACTTTTAACCCCTCAATTTGGGTTAAATAGCTTTTCTTTCTTTTTCTTCACTTTATTCTTTTGATTGAGCCTAAAAAATAACCGGGTGTTACAGTACTATTGTCCATATTTGAGTTTTAGTCTTTATCATTTCAAATACCACAGAAATAAAGACTTATTTTTGCTTGGAATTAAAAGTGGCCTTGATCTCTTGGGCTTTCTTTGATTTTCTTTTGGCTGACCTAATCAAATTCTTCCTAGCTGACAAGGCCATCTTTAGTTCTTTCTTATCTTCAAGAGTATAGAGACCCTTCTTAGGATGATCCTCCTCACTCACTCCAAGTTCATCCTTTACTATCTCCTCTTCATCTTCATCCTCTTCTTGGATATGGTTAATGAGTGACAACTCATCTTTACTAGTTTTGCAAACTTTGAGATTTTACAGATAGTAATATGTGTAAATGAGCTATCTTACTTGAACCCAGTCCCTACCTGTTCTGATAAAAAGACTTTGTATGCAAGGATGAGGATATGATGTTCTTGAAGGTTCCTCTTCAAGAACACACTTTTCTACCTTGGTTATGCTGATCACAACTCAGTCTAACATTCAATTAACCTGGTAATGAGACCTTTGATTTGAGTCCTATAATTTGTGTGCACATGCTTAAGAGTTGAAATTGTTTTAATCTCATATTTAAAGTTTATAGTCATCTTTAGCTCTTTTGAAATCAACTTTTAATATATTTGAATACTCAAGGTCTTATCTCACTTCCAGGAATAGGATCTATAGATGTTTACTCTAGCAATGCATTTAGGTGTATAGAGATGTTTTAATACCTTGCCTTCTTCATGGTCAGCTATCAGTGCTTGATTTGAAGAAACATCCTCTACCTGAAAGCTCTAGTCAAAGCCTCCCTCTTCAACAACAACAACATGTTTTTTTGGTTGGCTTGGCTTCTCAGATCTGGGATTTGTATTAGTCTAGCTTGGACTAGATTGTGCTTGATCATCATTAGTCCTAGGTGCCTTGCACTCCCTAGAAAAGTATATCATCTAGTTATAATTGTAACACTTCACTTTGGTTTTATCAAGTCCAAACTTTTTACTGGTTATATTGTTGAGAAACTTTCTTCCAGTTCTCTTGTAGAATTTCTTGCCTCTTTGAGTGAGAAGAGCCATTTGCTAGAATATCTCCATTTACTCCAGGTCATCTGGATGGATACAATCCAAGTCTTCATGAGTGAAGAAAAAGTTGCCATAACTTTTAACAGCAGACACAAAGGCTTGAGATAAGTTTATCTCTTGGAATGGGCTTTCTTGGATGTAGCTCTTCCTTGGTGTCTCAGGGAAGGTGATGAGAGAGTCCTTTTGTGAGTTTTTAGGGTAGTAGGAAAGATAATTTTGTGGTCCTCTACTATCCCTTTCAACCATATAAAGGGTTGAACTCTATTGATTGCTAGAAGAGCAGCTGGATGGATTCTACAGGTTCATCTTCATTTGGTAGCCACTAAAGATACCATACAACTCTGTAAGAGTAAGGGTGGAGAGGTATTCAGTTCTCTTATGGTCATATAGTAGTGGGTCCATTATCTGGTAATAGATAACATGAACTTCATCACAATGTCCCTATTCTCAAGCTTAACTCCAACATACATGAGAGTATCTACAATCTTAACATACCTAAAGTATTATTGAGTCATAGTTTCACCTGATTTGCAGGTGAAGTTCTCAAATTGCTACTTAATAAGGTCCTTCTTGTTTTCTTTAGCTTTATTAGATCCCATACATAAGCTTCAGTGCATCCCAGAGTTGCTTTGTAGTTTTGCGCTTCTTGAAGCCTATGTATATAGAGTTGGGAAGAGTAGTTTAGAGAGCGCTCATGGCCTTCTGATCTATATCAAACTTCTTCCAATCTTTCTCAGAATAGTTAGCCACTTTCTTTGTAATCATCCCACCCCTAGCAATAGCTGAAGATGAGCTTGGGATGTGAGGTCTTGAGACAATAGATCTCCACAACCTCCTATCATAAGACTTGATGAAGCCTTCCATTCTTTATCACCAAGTATCAAAGTCATCAGTTTCCATGTTAGCCTTAGTGAGAGCTGCCATTTAAGCTGGAAAGTATTTTGTGAAACTAAAGAGATTTAAGATGATGAGATCTTACAATCAAGAGCCTAAAAAGCTCTGATACCAATTGCAGGACCAATACAGAGGAGCAATGCAATAATTCCATAAGGTTGGAGAGAAACAAGAACACTTAACGGATCAAATATGAAACTACCTAAATGAAACAAAGAACAAATGTAAAGAACACAAGCAGAACATAAGTATTTGGTTTTCAAAAATGATGTATATTGATTTTAAGTGTTTTAGAATTGTTACTAAGCTTAGTACTAAGGACTGGTACTTGAGATACTTTATACTACATCCTACAACCATCCATAATTTGAAGATCGGCTGGAACACTAATCTAGACAACAATATCAATGTAAATTCAAAAGGAAGATTGCCTTTTGACTAGTGACTAGGATATGCTATAGCTCACATCCCTATCTATTACCAAAAGGATAAAAGCACAAGTAGGAAGTTACAGACTCTAAGACCTTAATCTACAGTCGACAAAGCATAGACATATCACAGACTTGTATAAGTTGGTGAGTATTTAGAGGTGGCATCAGAAAGTTGTTCAGGTTTTGTCAAAAGTATATAAGAGAAAGCATGCTTTCTCTGTATTCATGAGAAATCAGTCTCTTGGCTTCAGAAGACTTTTTCTTTAAAGCTTCAAAAGATTTCATCTTTGGCTTCGGAAAAATTGACACTTATTGAATTTCTCCATGTTTTTTCAAATCTTTCGTAGTAACTTCCTATGTACTTTGGTGTGCTTGTTGAGAGCTCTTTGGTTGCATCAGCCTCTAAGTTAACTCATACAGAAGTGAACAATGATGCATACCAATCAGTCTCACTCCCTTGGTGCCATGAGACTAGAGCCTCAATAGCAACCATGTTGGCCGAAGAAGAAGAAACATACAGCTCCAAACACACCACCTCCGTCTAGGCAGAATTGAACATCCGACAGCAAAAACCCAGAGACCTCTGCCACCCACACACCCCTATTTCTCTCTCTATAAGTTTGGGAATGAAAATGTCAGCACCGTGTAGGTACGGAATACTAACAGATTCTGTGCTTATACCGAATCAAATAGTGCGGAATCCTATTTGATTGGCGATCCAATCAGTGAGAACAATTACCCAACTGATTTAAGATTGAAACTAATGTTATGAACAAGTAGAGATCTTTCAGGATTGATCTATGAAGTTGGACAGGCTTCCTTGGACGTTCTAGATGGCTAGGGTTCGTAAGAGCATCACGTGTTTCTCAAGTGTCTCCCAAGTGTTCTGTTTTTCCACGAACTAGGTGGTATTTATAGGTTATGGGTTTTCAATCGTACGACTGAACCATTAGCATGGTTCAGTCGTGCAACTGAATCATGCGATTGATCCATACGCACAACTGAAGGTTCAATCGTGCGACTGAGTCAATCTTATTGTTGGAGCATATATTGTCATATATAGTGTGTCCGTTGCTTGTCGAATAGTCTAGGCTAATGTAATACACCTGATATGTTGTAAACACATGAAACTGGGTCATTCGCAGGAGCATATGCGAATGAGACACAGTCGTACGACTGAGCCATGCTAATGGACCAGTCCTGCGACTGAGAGATGCGATTGGGGCATTTGTAAGACTGAACCAATGGTCCAGTCGTACGATTGAACCATACGCATGGCCCAATCGTACGAATGGGCCCAGTCGCATCTGATATAGGCTGAGGCCTATAAATACCAGTTCATAGTGTAGAGAGATTAAGGGATTGTGCCCGAGGTCTAGGTGCTGCCGGATGAGAGGGGAGATCATGCTCGATCTCCCCTTGCCAAGAGTCTTGATTCTTATGTTGTAACGAGCTTTGTAATCGTTAGGTTTTATCAATGAAACCATTTTATTATAGTTCGTATTTATTGTTTGTCTCTTGGTTTTGGTTTTGTTTCCTTCCGTCAAGAACACGCTCGGATGTCTACCGATCCAGTGACTTCACAATTGGTATCAAAACGGTTACTGCTAGAATGATCTAACAATCATTCTAGCAACCTGAGCTCTTGATTTCTGGATCTATTTTAGGTTCCTTGATGTTAAACCCACTTCGTGTTCTTTGTGTTTTGCTCACATCTTGTTACGTGTGGTGTTTCTATGTTAAAATAGAACTTGAAACCACATTCTTATCACCCTTGCGAATCTGATGATGTCAATTTTGTTTCCGTTCATGTAAAATTCTTCATATTAGGGTTTTTGGCGGCCATGGTGGCTGCAGATCTGAAAATCTGCGTGCAGACCCGCTCATGCGACTGGACCAATCGTACGACTGGACCATGCTAATGGACCATTCATACGACTGGACCATACGACTAGACCAGTCGTATGTTCAGTAGTGCGACTGGACTAGTCGTATGTTCAATCGCACAACTGAGCCATCCGCATTTGTCCAATCGCATGATTGGCTCATCCGCATTTGTCCAGTCGCACGAATATATCATTCGTATCATCCATTCACACGAATGTGATATTTGTTCTCCATGTCATACGAATGAACGGTGTTCCAGACAAAAAAAGAGTCTGGAACTGCCTCTTGCACAGATTTGAGGTTGAGTAAAGCATATTCACCCTGAGGTTCTTTTGTCAAATAAGTTCGATGTATACCCCATTATTCATCGAACTTCTAGAATAGGTGAATGTAGTTGGAACACAAAAGAGAGAAGAGAAGATGCCAGCAGTCAGTGCTGATTTTATGGGGTAGTCAGGAGCATCTGACTATTTATGAGCCAATCAAGTTATATCTATCTGCACAAAGAGGATTCTCATTCTTAGGGGGAATCCATGTAGAGAGAAATTAAAGACGCGATTAGAAAGTGATGATGTGAGCTGCTCTCTGTTGATGAATCTGAGTGCATGCTGATTTGTTTGAGATTGTCAGTTGTGGATTGGAACCTTCTACCTTTTGCCCAATACACCGTATGAAGACGCTAGGAGAGCACAATGTCTATATATTGGGATAAGCTGAATTTGAGGGGGAATTTCTGCAGGTGCTAATGTTAATCAGGTTAGCCTGTGTGAAGATTGAAGCAATGGAAAATTGTCATGTCATTATCTGGAAAAGTTAGTCATGTAGGGAATCTTGCTGCTATGATGGTGTTGTGCAAAGTAAACAAAAGCTATTGTGCCTAAATTCATTTTCAGGGATGCAGTAGTAACTGACGGATCAACAACGTTGGCTAATATGGTTTTTCATTTGATTCTATTGGAAACCAGAGCAAAGATTGACTGAAGATTGTAAGAGGTGTTATTTACTATTCGCAAGCAACATCCAAGGGGGAATTTGTTGGAGCATATATTGTCATATAAGTGTGTCTGTCGCTTGTCGAATATCTAGGCTTAATGTAATACACCTGATATATTGTAAACATATGAAACTGGGTCATTCATAGGAGCATATGCGAATGAGACTCAGTCGTGCAACTGAGAGATGCGATTGGGCCATTCGTAAGACTGAACCATAAGTATGGTCCAATCGTACGATTGAACCATACGCATGGCCCAATCGTACGAATGGGCCCAACCGCATCTGATATGGGCTGAGGCCTATAAATGCCAGTTTCATAGTGTAGAGAGATTAAGGGATTGTGCCCGGGGCCTAGATGCTGCCGGATGAGAGGGGAGATCATGCTCGACATCCCCTTGCCAAGAGTCTTGATTCTTATTTGTAACGAGCTTGTAATCATTAGGTTTTATCAATGAAACCATTTTATTATAGTTCGTGTTTATTGTTTGTCTCTTGGTTTTGGTTTTGGTTTTGTTTCCTTCCATCAAGAACACGCTCGGATGTCTACCGATCCAGTGACTTCGCACTTATGTCTCAGTCGTGCGATTGATCCAGTCTCCTGGTTGAGTCATGCGACTGGTCCATTAGCATGATGTATTCATGCGTATGGTCCATAAGCATGGTACATTCGCATGAAGACTCATACGACTAAGTTTGAACATATTTCTCAATCATTATTGACTTTGAGCTGTGCACAACAACCTCAAACCTACATAGTAAGTTCATTATACTTTAACACACAATAATACTATGAAAATTAAACATTATAACATCAAACACATATTATATTTCTTTTAACTCATTCATTACATATGTGTAAGACATGACAGACTTTACATTAAGCATATAAACTAGGGACATATGTATCAACAAACTCCCCTTGGACCTAGTTTACTCTATTGGCTGACACTCTTCATATGCTCTTCAAACTTCTTGTACTTCTCCTCTCTTGTGACTCCTGCGTGTATTTCAAACGCAAAGTAGAGTCGTATCACATTTTGGAATTGGAGGGCTTGTACAATATCTTGTGTATCATAGAACAGTGGCCACTTGTATAGCGTGTAGACATCTTCAGTCGACAAGTTGGTAAGCCACATTGGGTCAAATACCCTTATAGTTTCCATTTTCCCTCTTTGTTCAGAACTATGATCGCTTCTCCTGTCCTCCAGTCATAATACCACCATTTGGAGTCTGAAGTGAAGTCCTGAGGCATTTCCCGTAAGGGAATCTTAGACATCATGCGCGGAGGACTCCTCTTCAACACTACTTTTGGATTCCCAGATATAGGATCCACTTCAGACCTACGGATGTACCTATTCGGTTGTTAAGGTCTAAAGTTTACCCACCTGGTGTGGTATTCCTTCTTTAGTGCAACTTCAAACAAACCTAACATCTTTCTACGATCAACATGCAACAGATTTAAGCATGCCAATCGGTTGAGCTCAAAACCAGGAAGAGTCTTCAAATCATGTGGATATCTGAAGTACTCAATCCCCTTCTCCCTCTTTATAGCATATACATTTAAGTCCTCAAAATAGTCCCACGCCATGATTTTTCCTGAACCTTCTGTTGTTTCTTGACTTTGTAGAGTTTGGTGTAGGCATTTTGCTTTGGAGTTGTGTGCTGGGCTCTTATTTCAGTAAAAGAAGCTACCCATCAGCCTCTTGATATCAACATTTGCATCTGAGGCTTGGGCTTGGTTTTCATCCTTTTCTTTTTCTTCTCCATCTCATCCAGCTTCTCAAATGTAGCACTGCCAAAAGTATCACCCAGTTGGGTATCACATTTCCCTCGCGGTCAGTGTACTCTGGATAGTGTTCAGAAGTGACATCCTCTATCTCTATTTCATCAACATCTTTCAGCTCATCATCACTTATACCTCTACCTCTGGAGCATCTTTGACAAGCTCATCAGGATTCAGTTTGAACATCTCAGCAAGTTGCTCGTCTGTCAGATCATGTATAATTTCTCCTTCTTCGGGAGTACAGCTCACTGACCTTCTGACGATCCCTTGCAAATCAAGAATCATAGTGAATTGAGACTTGATTTGCTGAAGGGGAGCAACATTGTATTCATCCTGCTGTGGAGTTTTATCTATGATTAGACATTTAGCACATCACACATAAGTCATTAGATAAAACATGTAAGCATAAATAATTGAACAAATTACATTTGCGTAACATATCATTCAAGTATAAAAGTTTTAAATACATAAACATCAAATAATTATTGTTGTCTTGCTCCCTTGATTCTTCTGTAGGAGGAGCGGAGGATGAGGCTCCTTTGTCTTGACTTTGTTTGGTCCGCCTTTCTTGACCTTGAGGAGAGGTTGATGCAGCAACATCACCTTCCTGGTCTCCTCGTCTTGATCTTTTGGCTCGGTCCTCCTCCTCGATATCTTCTTCACTTTCATCATCCCTCTCGTCGTCATCATCATCATCATCTCCATCATCATCATCACCGTCCTTGATCTTCAGAGGCTCACTCTTTGACCCTTTCAGCTTTAGCATAATCTTCTTCATTTTCTTTTCCAGCTCCTCAATCCTCTTTACCGACACTAGCACCAACTCATTTTGACTTGTAAGTGCTTGGTGGGCTCGGCTTAGAGCTCTTCCTATAGGTCACTCTTTTCAGTGAGCTCCCTAATCTCTTGAGCTTGAGCTGCATTCACCTCCATCAGCTGGTAGAGCTATGCCCCTCTTTGCTCATCAGTAGCCAGCAACTTTAGAACAATACGGTTGAGGTTGGCCAGTTGTTCCTCTAACCAGATATGGGGTTGAGTGGGTCCAGCCGTGAAGTGAGTGTCTGTGGACGGACCGGCTTGGTGAGTGGTGGTGGTAGTAGTGGATGTGGTGATATGGAGGTGGAATGTGTGTGGGATGTGGTGGTGACTGTGTAGTGGTGGTGGGATGAGAGAAAGTAGTATTGGGTGGAGTGGTGGTGGTAGTGGTGGTAGGAGTGTAGTATAGTGGGGGAGTGGTAGTGGTAGTGGTTTAGTAGCTATGGGGGTGGAGATACGAGGTGTGGTTGTGTGGTAGCTGTGGTAGTGGTGGTGGGAGGTGTAGTAGTGGGTGGAGTGGTAGTGGTAGTAGTAGCTATGGGGGTGAAGATAGGAGGTGTGGTTATGGTGGTAGAATGGTAGTGGTTGTGGGAGTAGTGATTAGGGTGATCCTCTGCCTATTGCTCTTCTTCCCGTGGGGTTGGGCATCCTTTTCTTCCTTGAGCCCTGGAGACAGAGGCTCCCCCTGAGCCGAGTGGCTATTCTGGGGTGTAAGGAGGATCAGTGTAATCTATAGCACCACCCTTTGACCCAGCCTAGCATCCACCAACCGCCTCTTTACCTCTCTCGGTCGCCACAACCTTGCTACCAACTGTCCTCACGAGAGGCTCCTCATCTGACTCATCATCTTCATCTACCTGAGAATCGAGGTGGCTTGGAGCCTGCTCGGATCCACCATGAGCTTCACCACCTTGACCATCACCATGGTCGTTGTCATCATTGTCTGTTTCATCAGTGGGTAGCTCTATCGGCTCGACATCTGAGTCACTCTAATCGTGACGCCACTTCTTGTGAGAAGGCACCATATAATCAGCACTAGCCAAGTGCCCGAACAATCTCCTGACAAAGGGCTTCTCCTGCTTCCCCCTATACACCTTCATCCTACCTAGGGTGGTGTCATCCATCACCTCTAATATCACTGCATCATCCTTTCCTTAGGCAGCAGAGGAAGCTTCTTATCTATTAATAGGATCTCAGCATCTAGTTTGATCGATTCAAATGATTCAGCAGCGGAATAGAGTACCAACTAGCAGAATTCGAGCAGAATACCAAAGATATTGCAATGAACAGAATTAGTTATAGAGAGAGAAAGTTTCTGCAAAAAGAATATTTCATTCAATCACACGCTTTCGTGGTGGCAATTGTCACGCCTACAATCAGGTCATCATCCCTTATATAGGAATGTCACGCTGGAACATTCCTTATATAGGAGATGTGACGTCTGCTGATGTCACTCGATAGTGACATCTAACAGAATATTTAAACACTGAAACACAACTACTAAAAATGTCAAAATAGCTGACATCTTCTTACAAAAATACTAAGTGTTATCAGTTACTAAAACTACTGAAAAGAAACTACTGAAACTACAACGACTGAAGAACAAGCTCTTCAGTCGTTTTACAAAACTACTGAAAGTAAAAACATAAAACTACTGATATCACAACTACTGAAGAAGTACTCTTCAGCTGTTGTGACCAACTACTGAAACTCAGCACTTGGTCTTCAGACTTGAACTTCAGACGTTTCATCAGCTGATGACTTCAGTAGATGTCATCAGCTGATGTCTTCAGTCTTTGTCTTCGAACTTTGTACATCAGTTGTTGATCTTCAGCACTTGTGGACTCTTCAGCTGTTGTACTTCAGTACTTTGGTCTTCAGCTTCAGCACTTGTGTTCTTCAGTTGTTGAGCTTCAGCACTTGTGTTCTTCAGCTGTTGAAGTCTTCAGTACTTGATCTTTAGCTGTTGAAGTCTTCAGCACTTGTCGAACTGCTGATGAAGCCTTCAGCAGTTGTTGTGATATCATGTGGGACTTAGAGGTTTTCAGATCTTGGCTCATTGGTTCTTTTGGTCCAACATCTATGATCATTTGCAAGAACCTTGGATACATGCAGAATCCTTCCTTGCCTTTTCCCTCAAGGTTCTCTATCAAGTAAGAGAAAATCATGTTGGAGAAGCTGAAGGAGTGGTTCAGCACTAGTGCAACGTATGCATTCTGGATTTGGTCAGATAGATCATCAAATCCTCCCCTCCTAGATGCTATGCACTTCAAAATGACATGGGCCAGGTACTTGAACTGGGGACACAGGTTGCTTTTGTTGAGCACACCTGAGTTGACGTCCCCAGTGTACTTCATCCGTAGAAAACAGCCCCTTACTGTCAGAGGATGCAACTTGGTCGGGTGGGCATCATCATCACCCAGATCCAGTACCCGTCTTAGATCTGCTGCAGTAACTTCAATCTCTTGGCCAAAAATGGAGCTCCTTATATAGTAAGTGTTGGTCCATTGATCATATAACAATGCAAATGAGATGAAGAGTCGTTCAATATCCAACACACAAACTAAACAACATCAACAATGAAGATTGAACCAATAATAACCCATTCAAAATAAGACAATGAACATCAATAATCAATAACATAAAGCACAATGATAATACTGTGTAATAATGCTTTGAAATGGTAACTTGCAACAATGATAATCGATTAGGGTTTGCAAGCTTGCCCAACAATGAAAAAGATCAAATCTATATAAGCAGTCTTAGTTTCATAGACAGTTCGCTGTCAGCGAAACTGTACTGCTGAAACTATAGTTTCACCCGACAGAAACAGTAGTTTCGCTAGGCTAACTAATCAGCTGACTGTGAGCGAAACTATAGTTTCGCTCACGTTTTGCTGGACTGCAAAACTACATAAAACTAAATACATACAAAAGGAAACTACAAAAGACGTATTACAATCAAAAGTAAATAATCTAAACTAAGGTGAGTCCACCTATACATATCTTCAATACTCCCCCTAGGTTGGAAAACACCACCTTCACTGGTGTCTTTTAAGCTCTAGTGTCCTTCGTTGCCTTTGATTAATCTTCAGTACCTCCTGCAACAACGTCCTCAAAAACTTCAGCACATGATTCTCCATGGTTTCCTCCTGCATCACGAGCCTCTTCTGGATGAGCACTTGCTCGCACAAACTGCTTGGCCAAATCTTGTATATCCATGTTTAGGTCATCTTAAGCCCTTACTCTTTCGGCTAATCTCTTCACCTCTACCCTCACCCCTCTGATCTTGTTTGCTACAGTCATAAAGAGACTGGCTTCCTTTCTCGTTTCCTCATCTACACCTGCTTTGATATGGTTCTCGCAAAGAATCAGCAGGTCTTCACCACAGAAACTAAAGAGTTCCATTGGATCAAAAACTTTAATCTCAGCACCATTCTTCACTCTGATGATTGCCTCCCCTGTATTATTGTCATAAAACCACTTTTCAAAGCTCTGTAATCGTTGGGGAAGGGGATCTGCCAATCTGACCCTATTCACGGTCCTTGGGGGTTTCACCCTTAGTACAATTCTTCCCTTGCCGGTCTCCCAATCCTTGTCCTTTTTTGAGCGTTTTCTCTCAGCCTTCATGTAACCAAAAGACTCAAAATTGTCTTTTATCCCATTCTAGATTTCTTTCTCTAACAGAGAGGCTCGTTCAATCAGATTTGCCTTTAGTAATGGTAGAGTCGCCAGTCGCCTTAGATCCATTTAGGCAAGGTCTTGAAAATCATCCTTTTATGCAAGTAGCTAATTCCCCCATCTCCTCTTTATCATGAACATTTTGAGGCCGGGGTTATAGCACAAACTTATAATCTGCTTGTCAACCTCTTTCCTACTCAACCTTCCATGTGTTGTAATAGGGGAGTCAGTTCTTCTGTCTCTTTCTCCTTAACAAACCCACTCATCTTTATCCATCGCAAATACATCTTCATCAAGCTCTCCTTCTTGGATACATAAATCAACGGCCTCTCATCAATTCATAGAACTCAGGTTCAAATCATAGTCTACAAGTTGTTCATCATCCTCTTCTTCATCAACTAATCTCTTTTCCTTCTCATCATCTCGATCCACCGACTTCTCCCTCACCACTTCTTCTCCAACCAAATCCTTCTCAACATCAAGACCTAGTTTATAAACCCAGCCTCCAAAATTTCCTCTTCATTCTCCCTTCCTACATCTTTATTTCTTACTTCACAATCTACAGCATCATCAGTTGCTGCACCAGACGTGCCCTCTCCTGCCTTAGATGAAGTACCCACATTAGGAACGGGTACTTTGATGTATCAGTCAAATCATCTAACTCAATCTAATCAACAAGCATCTTTTTCATTCCATCTATCATCTCATCTTTTTGCTTCTCCCGTATCTCTTGGTTGGTGAGCTTCATCTTTATCATACTCAGTTCATTTGTCAAAGAACTGTTAAGATTACGGATCATATCTTCATCTAGATTCCTCCTTCTTCCCTCCTCTCAGTGAATGCTTGATGTCTCTGTTTACTTCACCTCTCTAAATCTGCTGTATCAGCTTTCTTCTTTGACCTCTTCTCCTTTCTATCCTTATTCTTCAGCTCTTTCATTTATATCTTCTTCAAAATCATAATCTTTCTCTTTAGCATATCTTTTCTTTTCTTTTTTGCATCAGATTGATGTGCCCTAGATTCTTTAGCTCTTTTATTCTCAGATTCATCCATGTCTGATGTAGTTCCATCTCTCCGGTGGGTACATGTTTCCCAAAGATGGGTTATCTTCCTACTAAAATCATGGCGAATAGCACAACAGTCAGCAAAGATATGAGGGTTCATTTGTACCAGCCTTTTCACCTCCCCATGTTTTGGCATATTTGGTATGAGGTCGTCAAAGATCATTTGAAGAAATCGAGGATACAACAAACCATTATCTTTCTTCAAGGCCATCACATTCTCAGCCATGCAGGCGAATATCAGTCTGGCTATGTTTGCCTTCTCTCCTTTGCAGCACAACACCATTGCTTTAGCCCAGTCAATGTTTAACCGTCTGATCCACCTTACAATGATCTAGGCACATGATGATGACGTGAGCAATAAATCTCCATTCCTTGGAGAGAAAAAAACTTCTTGATTTCCTTTCGGGAACCAAAAGCTGGCCCTCATAACCCATGCTTCTGAATGCTTCGAACCTGTGTATCAAACATAGCAACCTCTTCACTAGTGTCCTCCTCCAGCCTCAAAATCCTTGAACTATCTCAGCAGATAAATAGTCACCTCGTGCTCTAAGACTTGGCAGTAATTCTTTGAGAATTCCTCTTGTGTCATATTCGGCAGATCTCTAGAAATCTCAGATATGAAGGTCATATATGGTGGTGGAATGAGATATAGCATAAGATATGGGTGATCTTTGCAGCCATCTAATACAGTCTCTAAACCAAGTGGCTTTCGGGTGTGTATCATCCAAAATAGAAGTGATGTTGTTTCTTTCATCGAACTTTAGATTTGCCATTTAAACTGAAGAAATGATGAAATAAATTAGAATAAAGTGATAGGAATGAATACATAAGAGAGATAAAGAATAATAAAATAAAATAAATTAATAAATTCGCTAACCGAAAATATAGTTTCGCATAATTAGATTTAGTTTCGGCAAGCGAAAGTATAGTTTCGCTAGTAAAAGCACATTAGTTTCACCCAAACAAGAAGGTAAATTCGACTGGCCGAAACTATAGTTTCGGCACAGTGAAACTGAAAGTTAGGCAGCGAAAATGATTAGTTCGCACGGACAGCATAACCTTACAGTTTCATTGAGAAATCAAGAACTTTCGTTCAGTTTCGCTGGACTATCGATAGTTTCGCTGAACGAACAACGAAGGTACCGAAGAGTCTCGATTAAAAATACCCACAATGAGATGTTATTAACAAGATTAAAGGATGGTCCTGAGTTCAAAACTCACTTTCAAACAGGAATCAACAATCAATTAGTAACAACAACATCGAATGACAAAATAGAAGGAGAGGGACACTAAGAAGCCCTAAGGAGCGTCACTGGTCGATTGTGCGAAAGTGAGGTTTTAGTTTTGCAAAAATACTTAAATAGCATATAGTTTCGCAGCGAGCGAAACTGTAGTTTCGCCAGACGAATCTATAGTTTCGCTAAGCGAAGTTGCAATTTCGTCAGATGGAGTTCAGATCAAAAAGATATCGCATCGGATGAGAATGCTAAGCGAAATTGCAATTCGTCTAGCGAAACAAATAGCGAAAGTATAGTTTTGCTGTTTTTTTTTAAACAACAATTACTGAGATCAAAATGATCAGAGATCACATCCTCAAGATATGTATTAGCACAGAGATGAATTTAGTCATGACGGCAATGAGACCATACCGATAACTGAGTCTAATCATAGTCTTTGAATGAATTTTTTTGAAATTCTTAAATAGATCAATAATGATTGCTGATATGTTGTCCACTTAAACCCAAGCCCTATCTTTTTCAACAAATAGCATATGATTCGTTAAGGTTCGATTGATGCTTTAGAATGTTAGGACCCCACAATCATTTGGCAAAAACCCTCACCCAACCTCAGGATTTCTTGAATTTTATAATGATCTTTATAGAGCAAGACGTGTGCATTAGTATGCAAGTGATTATCAACAGAATATTGCAATCTGTGATGAGTTCATCGCTCAGAAGATTGACAAAACTTAGACCAAAATAGTGAGAGCTCCAGGTCTATACTCACGTATAACATAGGAGAGCACCATTTAAATATGTGCCGATGAGAGCTCCAGGTCAGTACTACCGTACAGCAGAGGGATTAGCACAAGTATAAGACACAAATGTACAGGACATGGGACAAAGATCAATTCTCAATCCATTTTTTGTTGGGACTCAGTTTTTTGCAGGCCAAAATGATCGCGTAAATCCACATCCTTAAGCAGAGATTTTATTTTAAATCATATTGTTGCTATATACTTTATTCTCAGGCTGAGTCTACCAAGCATATCGTTAAAGAATATGTTTTCCCTTCTTTTAACATTCAATTAAACATAAGATGTAAACAGAGAGCAGTATGAGTTGCTATCATTTCTCATTTTAAGTACCAGTCATGCATAAATGAACATATGCTGTAAGATATAAAATCATTTCTCGTCATCTCAAATTCAACACCCAGATTATTTATTTACTCCCCCAAAATTTTATTTAAAATATTATTATTATTATTATTATTATTTTAATGAAAATTTTTAAAGAGAAAAGAAGGGAGGTTTAAAAGGATATTAAACCTAGCATAGAGATCAATTTATAAAAGCGAGGTTTATCAAACGCTTTTTTGAAAAGATCTGCCTTTTGATGTTTTGGTCAATGGGAATAATATAGATAAAACCCTTTCTTCGGCATCACGAATTGCATGAATCCGTGTTTCAATGTGCTTGGTTTGAGAATGATGAATAGGATTTTTAGCAATCCCGATGGCTGCTTCGTTGTCACAAAACAACGGCGTGTGAAGAAAGTTGATTCCATAGTCAATCATCTGGTGTTGTATGCAAAGGACTTGGGAGCAACAACTAGAAGCAACAATGTATTTTGCTTCCCCTATAGAAAGGGAAACAGTGGTCTGTTCTTACTCTGCGATGACACCAGACAATTGCCCAGGTATTGACACCCCCTAGTCACCGATTTCTGTTTAACCTGCAACCATTAGAATCACTGTCAGAATAAGCATGTATATCAAAATTCCCTCCATATGGATACCATAGACCTAAATGAGATGAGCCTTTGAGATAACGAAAAGTTCACTTGACAGCCTTTTCATGAGACTCCTTTGGGGCCGACTGATATTGAGCACAATATCCTATTGCAAAAGTGATATCAGGACAACTTGCTTTAAGATACATGAGGGAACCGATCATAGATCTGTAAAGATGAGGATAAACAGGTTCCTATTCTCATCAGGAGTGAGACATGTTTGAGCAGTAAAGGGAGTCAATTCAGGAGAGGCGTCATCCATCTTGAATTTCTTCAAAATTTCTTTAACATACTTCTCCAGATGAATTAGAATGCCTTCATTCTTTTGTTCTACTTGCAATCCAAGAAAAAAGCACATTTCTTCCATCATACTCATTTCAAACTGATTATGCATCACTTCTTCGAACTCTCGACATAACAGAGAATTGGTGGAACCAAAAATAATATCGTCGACATAAACTTGGACAAACAACATTTCACCGTTCACTTCTTTCTTGAAAAGAGTCATATAGATGGTGCCACGAGAGAAACCATTGCTTAAGAGATACTGGGTCAGGGTCTCATACCAGATCCTAGGAGCCTGATGAAGACCTACAGAGATTTGTCCAGCTTAAAGACTTTATCGGGAAAGTCAGGATCCTCAAAGCCTGGTGGTTGACACACATATATCTCCTCATCAATGTCTCCGTAAAGTAAAACACACTTGACATCCATCTGATAGACCTTGAACTGTTTATGAGTAGCATGAGCGAGAAAATCCCTGATTGCTTCAAGACGGGCGACCAGAGTGAAGACTTCAGTATAGTCAATCCCTTCTTCTTGAGCAAAACCTTGCACAACTAGTCTAGACTTGTTACACACCACGATCATCAGATTTTCTCTTGAACACCCATTTTGTACCAATTGGGCATTTGTTGGGAGGTAGATCAACTAAAATCCAAACTTTGAGCTTTCTGAATTGTTAAAGCTCCAACTACATTGACTCACCCAGCATGGATCCTGTAGAGCGACATGCACATTTTTCGGGACAATTTGAGAGAAGAAGCAAGAGAAGAGGCAGATATTAATCAAACCAAATTGACTCCGCATCCGGACACCATCAATGATTGAACCAATAACATTATCAAGAGGATGATATTTCAAAGTTTTGAAGTCTGTGTCTAAAGGGAAGATGTTAGGAGAAGTTTCGCTCATAGATTCTGAATGACTTCATGAGAGTGAGAGATGTGGAACAGGTGTGATGGGATAGATGTAGGTGATGAAGGAAGAGATGTGGGTGATGGAACAGATGTTGGTGATGTAGAAATAGGTGTTGGTGACAAATCAGAATGAAGAAGATGATCCAACATCAGTTGAAGTGGCATCATTTGCTGAAGTGATTGAACGGACATCAGATGGGGTGGAGGAAATAATTTTGTGAACATTTGGAGCGGACGCATCATCGTCGATTGGAAGATTAAAAGACTTAAACACAGTATCGGAGTCAAAGAACCATGCAGGTTCAGTTTGAGCATCAGGAGAATTAGACTCCTCCTAATCAACATAGAATGACTCTTGAACGATACGTGTTCTCTTGTTATATACTCGATAGGCCTTTTGAAAAGACGAGTAACCGACAAAGTACACACGTGAGACACAGCACCGAACTTTGTCTTTTGTGATTGAGTATTTAGAAGAGTGCAAGAACAACCAAATGGCCGAAAGAAGTCAATTAAAGGTTTCCTTTATGAAAAAGTTCATAAGGAGTCTTCATTTTGTCCTTGACAATCAACACTCGATTTTAGAACGTATGAAGCACAATTTACTGCTTCAGCCAAAAATAATGGGTAACGAAGATTCTATCAGCATTGTACGAGCGGCTTCAATGAGAGTGCGGTTCTTTCGTTCAGCTACGCCATTCTGTTGAGGTGTCCTTGCAGCACTAAATTGTCTCACAATTCCCTTTGAGCACAGAATGAATCAAGAATAATTTTTGAATTCAGTGCCATTGTCACTTCTTAGGGCCAGAACCTTTCTCTTGCTCATTGTCTCGATTGAAAGTATTAACTTCTGCAATTCTTCAGCAACCTCTCCCTTATGAGCAAGAAATCTCACCCATGAATATCTTGAAAATTCATCTGTAACAGCAAGACAAAAAGATCTTTTAGCTATAGATTTAACGCTCATTGGGCCAAAAAAATCAGTATGTAACAACTCGAGAGGACAGGTTATGCTATTTTCAAGTTTGGGCTTATGCGGTTTTTATGTTGTTTGCCCTTGGCACAGGCCATACATTTTTCATTTACAGAGAAATCTTTTGGAGGAAGTCCTCTAACAAGATTATTTTTGACTAATTTGTTTATTATTTTAAAATTAACGTGATCCAATCGACGATGCCATAACAAAGACTCAAAGTTGAAGCTTTTGAAAGAAGACAGATTGTAGTAGACTTTGACTCCCTGGAGTTCATATCAAGAAGATATGTTCATGTTTTCTTCGAGCACGCATAAGAATCAAGTCATCTGGATATCAATCTCTGATTTTAAAAATAGACATTCATCGGATTAAAGAAGACTGGAATGTCTTTATCATAGATTTAAGAAACACTCAAGAGATTAAACGCCAGCTCAGGGACATAATTGACTTTTTCCAAAGTTAAAGAACCGTTGGAAACTTCTCCTTGACCAATCATCTTTCCACCCTTTTTGTCACCAGCAAAAGCAACATATCCTCCATTTATAATTCGATAATTGGTCAGCAAGTCTTTCAATTCCGTCATATGTCTGGAGCATCCACTATCTACATGCCACACGCTGTTTACAATCTTAGTGGATGACCCCTGAAATTAAATAAAGAACAGATTAACCAGGTGAAATAGGAACCCAAGATTGAACAACTTTAACTTTAGAAGAAGCTGATTTTTTATAGAAAAAATTATTAACCAATTTTGTTAATTTATTTCCAAAATACTTCCTATTAAAATGACCATGAAGCAATGTAGTGTGGTTTGCGTCTAGGTCTGTGATGTGATGAGATAGGAATATGATCAATGAGAATTTCCTCATCACATTCAGATACACTTGAATCAATGTCACTAAATGTCTCATACATGCCATGAGGTCAAATATTATGTGAACAAGAATTATTATTTACAGAAATAGATGAATGATCATCTGAAGAACCAGTATAACTAGTTCCACTAGTGCTAGCTTCAGACGAAGTTGCAATTCTTTCATTTGATAAAGAAATATTTAATGGAGTAAAAGATGGAATTGGGTGAGAGAAGAATTTATCTAAACAATTAGTTTTAATTTTCTCGTTAGGCTTTGTAGAAAGATCAGTTGCACCATTATCATCATCAGAACAAAAGACATCACCACGGTGTACTGAATTTAAAGATGAAATAGAAACATCATGAGAACATAATGCGACAGAGTTGGTTACAGGAGAACTAGAAACAAAGACAGAATTTAAACTAGACTTATGATCTAAAACGGACTACTGACAATCAAGTGTACTAATACTAGTGCATCCAAGCCCACTAGTTGGTCCATAGTCATAGTCTTCACGAACGTGCTTAGAATTAACACCCTCTAAACCTGCAGACATACTGTCAGTATCTGTTTTGATTAAAACATTAGAAGGAGGAGGAACAGCCATAGGAGAATAACATTATGTACTAGGCGGAGGATAAACCTTTACATTTTCATATCCTTCCTGTTTTAATCCTAGCTCCCTGTTGAAATTTACATAGATCATCATGTTTCATTCCTAATATGGTCCATTTGTCTAACTTTGACTGAAGTTTTCTTGTTTCAAATTCAGTAAGGGCAACTCTTTTAGTCAAAATGTTAATCTCAACATTTCTTTCCAAAATGGTTTGTTTTAAATGATCATTTTCTTTTAAAGCCTCATTTAATTTAACAAAATATTTTGATTCATTGATTTTAAGTTCATCATTGATTCGTTTTAATCCTTTTCATTATCAATTAATAACTGATTAGCTTTATAAATCCCAAATAATCTTATTTTACAAGCAGATGAACACATATCCTGAATTACCTCATATGGAAGTCCCATCACCACCTTTTCAGCTGCTAAGGCCTTTTCACATTGGCAACACACGGAGTACTTGACTTGCTTTCCTCAATGGTGATAGTATCATCATCATAATCATTTCCTTGCCCAGTGGATGAACTTCCTTCCTGCTTTAGACTTTCAGATTTGCTTGCCCTCATTCTAACATCTTTCTCTTCTTTCTTATTCACAGACGACACAAACTCCTCTTTGAATTCCTTGAAAGGGTCAAATCCATCTTCACTATCTTCCTTTCCTTTCCCTTTAACAAACTTAGCAACCAAAACATGATTTATCTCAGTCCTTGTTTCCTCAACCTCTGCACTCCAATCAAAGTTAGAAATCAATGTTGTCTCTTTTTGTGATTCACATCTTCCTTTTCCCTTTCAATTGTTAATGTTGGAACTCCTGATTAGTAGAATCAGTGACAATTGGTGATAGACATTCACGTTTGAAATGTCCCAATTGTTACAGTTGAAATATCTCAACTTTGACTTATCAAATCCTAGTTTTGAATTAGAAGTTTGTTCATCGAAGTCCTTTCATCCTGTGCGTTCCATAAATCTTCGAGCTCTAAGAGTCAACATTGCCATTTGCCACTGATGTTGGTTCCTCAAGATCATCTGGATCTACCTGATACATGTCTTCCATTGTCGTTCCTTTTCCTTTCAATTCTCCTGCCACAAGTGCTTCATAACTTTGAACAAACATTCCAAAAAGAGCTATTAAGGACCGTGTACTAGACGGAGTACTAACTGATTGTTAGGATCAGTGATCTACATTTGATTGATTTGAGAGTATAGCAGCGGAAAACAAACAATGAATAGCCAATTCACAAGAACACAAAAAAGATATTCAAGGTAAGAACAAACGGTTATAGACAGAAAGAATTCTGCAAAATATATTTCATTCAATATTCACTTCGTGGTAACAGAATGTCACAAATACAATTAGGTCAACACCTCTTATATAGGAGATGTGACGTCTGTTGATGTCACTTGATAGTGACATCTAACAGAATTTATTCAAACTACTGATAGTTAACACAACTACTGAAGATGTCAAACAGCTGACATCTTCTTACAAAAAGGCTAAGTGTTAACTATCACTACAACTACTAAAAGAAACTACTGGAACTACAACGACTGAAGAACATGCTCTTCAGTCGTTTTACAAATACCGAAACAAAAAGAAAACTACTGAAAGGAAACCATCACAACAACTGAAGAATGCTTCTTCAGCTGTTGTAACAAACTCTGAAGGCTTCAGTACTTGTACTTGAACTTCAGTTGTTGTCATCAGCTAATGTCTTCAGTCTTTGTACTTCAGCTGTTGATCTTCAGTACTTTGTTCTTCAGCTGTTGATCTTCAGACTTTGGTCTTCAGCTGTTGAAGTCTTTAGTACTTTAGTCTTCAGTTGTTGAAGTCTTCAGTACTTTAGTCTTTAGCTGTTGATCTTCAGACTTTGGTCTTTAGCTTTTGAAGTCTTCAGTACTTTAGTCTTCAGCTGTTGAAATCTTCAGACTTTGTCAAACAGCTGATCAAGTCTTCAGCAGTTGTTGTGATGTCTGTGGGACTTAGAGGTTTTTTTGATCAGGCTCATTGGTTCTTTTGGTCCAACAAACTCCCCCTAAACCAATGCAGCCAAAACCTCTAAACTTATTGAAGATGTCCCACTTATTATGGCAGAAGGATTGGTCTTTTTGTCTTCTAGATCAGCTCAGAAGTGACCCTTTTAAGCACAGGCCTGGGAAGAAGTCTCAATGATCTGTTTGGCAGAGTATGGATGGGAACTCTTTCTTGGGGAACTGGACACAGAGTTGTTACCCCATCCATGAGATCTACTTCCCCACTATGAGTCTGTATGACTCTCTTGTGTAGGCCTCAAGGAAGGTAATTTGTTCCTCCATGGTCAGCTCTTCAGCACCTCCTTCAAATAATGATTCAGGCCCATAGTACTCAGATAGGTATTTGACCTGTTTCCCATTCTTTAGCTCCATAGTTGTTATTATTCTATAAGCAAATTCATCAGGGTGATTACCCTCTAGAAACAACCGGAGCTCATTCTTTCTGACTTCTTCAAGCCTTTTATAAACTAACCCCTTTTTCACCATTTTATTTTCCAGCATCTTCTGTGGGGTTTGGTTAGCTTTATAAGCTTTCTTGAAGTCTTCTAGGATTTCCCAGGGTGATACTACAAAGACCAGGGAGATCACTTCATCTACAATCTTTTTCACCTGGCCAATGTATCTCTGTGGAATGTTTTTCTTGTGTATCCTGTAAGACACCCTGGGATCAGGCCAAATCCTCACTCTCTCCTTTTGATATTAAAATGTATGCTTAAGAGTGTATAATCTGAGAGCATGCTTCTTCATGTTGATGATAGAAGATATGACTGCATATGCTTTGTCAACCCTCCTCAACAATTCCTCATCGTGTTGTTTGTGAAGCTCTTCTTCTTCTAGCTTTACTTTCACAATTTGTCTTTGAGTTTCAGGAGTAATTGTTAGAGAGTGACTTGTGGCCTTCAGCAACTGTATAACAGCTGAGAGTGGCAGCCTATCTTCATCTTCATCATCATCTTCTTCATCATCTTCTAGCCTCAATACCTTCTCTTCTTCTTCTGGGGTCCATCATCGGCTATTGGTTTTGAGGGAAAGGGAGTTGGTTTGGTGGGAAAGCTGAGAGTAGCTCAAGCTGCATGGCTTCAACCCATCCATTGTCTCTTAAAGCAACATGATAGTTCTTTGGCTCTAGCTGACTGATGAAGAGAGCATAGAAGCAGAAGTTAGACAATTGACTTCTTGTTGAAACTCCAGCATTAATATCACCAATGATTTGAGACATTGGGTGATTCTTCAGCTCTTGATAAACAATGATATCTGTGCAAGTGTTTGTAGAACCTTCAGCAGCAGTAGATGTTGATGCAGACTCTTGAAACCTAGAATTTGATGGTAACTCAAAAGATGTAGAGGAATCAGAAATCTTATCAGCATTTGTTGTGGATGGAACTGCTGAGGCTACAGGAACATCAAGTTTAGCAGACTCAGGCAGTTGGTCACTAAACTTGAATAGGTGAGTATTGATATTATCATCATCATCATCAATACCACCAGGTGGAAGACATGCTGTAGAAGATGATTTATCCACATGGTCTGTAACAACTGGAGGTTGATAAGGAACATATTGCAGTATGTCCAAATCAAACAACTCCACAGGGTTTTGTGGAATCATGTCCACTGGAGATTCATTAAACTTCACATGAAAAGTCTCTTCAACTATCTTTATTCTACAGTTGAAGACTCTGTATGCTTTGCAAGTAGATGAATAACCAACAAAATACCCTGCATCCACCTTAGGATCAAATTTTGGAGTTGATCCTTTGTGTTGAGAATAAAACAGGGACACCCAAATGCTTTGAAAAATGAAATTAGAGGAGCCAAGTGATGTAGAACTTCATATGGAGTCTTCATCAACCTCTGATTTACTAAGGCTCTATTCTGCACATAGCAAGCTGTGTTAACAGCTTCAGCCCAAAAGGTCAGTGGCAAACCAGAGTCAGCCAACATAGACCTTGCAGCTTCAATTAGGGTCCTGTTCTTTCTCTCCACTACTTCATTTTGTTCCGGAGTCCTTGGGATGCTAAACTACTTTTTGATTCCCTTTGAAAGATAAAATTCATCAAGTGTATGGTTTCTGAATTCAGTTCCATTGTCACTCCTTATACACTTGACTGAAAGGGAATACTGCTTCTCAACATACAACACAAAGTTGATAATCTTCTAAGCAACCATCCTTGAATACAGAAAGAAAGTCCATACAAATCTGGAGTAATCATCCACATTACCAGACAGTATTTCTTCTTTGCCAGCTCATCACTCGCACAAGACCATTAGATCCATATGCAGTAGTTGCAAGCAGGCAGAGGACTTAGGCTCTTCAATAGGAGGGAATGAGACTTTGTGTTGTTTTCCTTTTAAACACGCAGTTCAAGTTTCATCACAGTGGAACTCTTTATGGTAAGCCTCTCACTAAACTATTGTGGATCAGCTGATTCATGTTTTTGAAATTAACATGACCCAGCCTTCTGTGCCACAGTTTAGATTCCTGAGGAGAGGCTTTGGAAAATAGGCAAGGATGGCCTCTGATATTTATTTTCTTGGAAAGATCTAAGGCATACACTCTTCCTGTCCTGTTGGCCCTCAGGAGAGTGTAATCATCCACACCTTATCAATCAAATTCAAAACTTTGGATGATAGAATCCTGCAGTTCTGACTGGTGAAAAGAGCAACATGGCCTTTATCACACATTTGACTGACACTCAAGAGATTGTACTTGAGATTTTCCACATGATTAACATCATCAAACTTTATTTCTCCATTGGAGACAAAGCCTTTTCCAATGATGTACCCTTAGCATCATTGCCAAAAGAAACAAACCCCTTCTTTCCTTGAGAGTAGTCATGAAGAAGAGAGTTGTTCCCTGTCATATGCATAGATCCCCCACTGTCTACATACCAGATGCTACTTTGGCATGTTGAAGAACCCTGCAATCATAAACAATTAGTTAGTTTTTGAGACCCAAACCTTTTTGGTTTTGGGTCTATTCACATCAACAGATGGTAAACTAACAGACTTGCTATGAATAACAGCCTGAGGGGATGGAGATGGTGAAGAAGAAGAATCCTTTTGCATGGATTTTCTTCTCTGTGGTTTCAACACAGGAGCATCTAATTGGTTGACTCTCCCCAATAGATGTTGAACCATCATAACAAGTTGTGTCTGATTTTGTGATAAAGCCTTCAGCTCATCAGACACATTAGTGCTTGAGTTGGATGGGTTCCTGTGTTGTACCATCTCTCTTTGAGCAACCTCAGTTGTTGCCTGTTTAACCCCTTTCTTTTTGGATTTCTTTTTTGATTTTGGGGTTACAGGTTTTGATGTTGCTCGTACAAATTTGATTCCAAACTCAGTTTTCATTTTATCCATTTTCTCTTTAATGTTTTCATTATGTTTAAGTTTGGAGCCCTTTATACCAGCAATCATCAGTAAGATGATTGAATAAGCCACATATTTCACATGGCTTTTTCTTCATCTTAAGTTGATTATCTGCTGAAGAAGATGAAACTACTGAAGACTTGTTCTTCAGCAGTTTGCTATCAGTACTAGCAGTTTTCTTTGCTTTAGTGCCTGCTTTCTTGATATCTTCTTCAGTAGTTTTCCCACCCTTTCTACTTGCAGTTTTCTTTCCTTTAGTACAAGTAGTAGTTGGGCTTGTCTCCAGGTGTTATGACATTCTTTTTAGTACTTTCAGTACTTTGTGAAATATCACCTGGAGTGATCAACTCTGTGATCATGTGAGTGTCAGTATTTAAACCATCAACATCAGCTGATAGGTTCTGAAAGGAATTAATGTTGGCTTCTACTTTTGATGGTGCTGTATCAGATAGTAGATCACATGATGAAAAGGATTGGTTATTGCTTTCACCATCAGATTCTACCTCTGCTCTGGGAGTAAAGTCTGTAGGAGGAGCAGTGTGATTATAACCAATGCAAACTTCACATTGGAAGCAGATTGCTTACTAAGAAGCATTTCAAAACCCTTGCAAGAATTTACCCATCGATCACACTCTACCTGGGTAGTTGCAAGTGTTTCTTTGAGGTCTCTGTACTTCTCTAGAAGTATCTCTTCCCTAGCCTTATCATCAGTGATTTGGCATTTAAGTTTGTAAATCTCATCATTCTTATCATTAATCACAGACTCAAATTCAGCTTTGCTTTTGGAAATGTTTGTTCTAGCTCAATGTTCTTGTTAATTAGAGCTACATTTGCTTCTTTAATAGATGCAAATGCGGCTATGCATGTTTCAGAACATAGTTTGGCTTTTGCCTCAGAGGATACCTGTGGTGTAAAGGCATTAGAGGATGAAGTATCAGCAGACTCCAAAGCCATAAGAGCTAGATTTCCAAAAGGACTGTCACCACCATGTTGACCAGCACCAGAGAACAGTTGTTCATGACCAGACAAATCATCTGGTAAACTGCTCCAGTCAACAACTCCTGGGGTGAAAAAGCTATGTTGTTGAGGTTGAGTTTGTTGATGAGATTGGGAAGGTTGAGGTTCGGGTAATGCATGTGGTTGTTGTGCAATTGGAGCTTGAACCGGATTTGGCTGAGGCATGTAATAGCAGGGAAAAGGATATGACATTGGACCCTGGGGGACAAAGTATGCAGGAGATACAGGGTGTGATTGATGACCAGAACCAGCAGGATGTTGCCCTCTGTTTTGTAGACTAGTGCTAGGAAAAGTCACAAAGGGTGCAGAAGAGTTAGATTCAGTTGATCTACATTCTCTTGCAAAGTGTCCAAGCCTTTGGCATTTGTGACACCTCAACTTACTCTTGTCAAACCAACTTTGGTTTTGCCAGAGAGTCCAGGAAATTTCCTACCAGTTCTCTTGTAGAACTTCTGAGATCTGATATTAACTAAGGCCATTTGGCTTAGAATATCCATCTATCTAAATCATCATCAGCAATTCCCTTCAGATCATCCATGATGAAGCATAGATTGTCACTATTACTGCCAGAATGACTATCAATACCAACAAATGCATGATCAGAACTGTTTGAAGAGAAATAAATATGCTCATCATAATTGCTTTCAGATGCAGCATATTCTGACTCATGACCAACCAAGGCAGTGTTCCCTGTACAAAGTCATTAGTGAGCTTTCCTGATGATGACAGTTTCCTTTTCTTCTCTATCTCTCTTTCGAATGTAAGCAGTTTCCCATGAAGTTGGGTGAGAGATAGGCTATCCAGATTTGCACTAGAGCGTAGGACAATAGTGTATGTGTCCCATCTCTCAGGCAGTGATCTGAGGAATATGTTATTCATGGCTGTTGGTGTATTCCTGTTTCACCATTTTCAGCTCAGAGATCAAACAGGAAAAACGCTCAAACTGTTGAGTCAGTGTCTCACCCTTTCTATGAGAGAATGTCTCATATTGTTGGGCGAGGATTTCTCTGTTGTTTGCTAAGACCTCATCAGTTCCACCGAATTGTTCCTTCAGTGCATTCCAGAGGTCATGAGCAATTTCATGATGCATAAGCCCTGAATAGATTTCATTCGGCAGTGCCATGGCTAGAATTCCATGGGCTTTAGCATCAATCTCAAACAGTTTCAGATCTTCATCTGAGTATTGTTCCTTCTTCTTCGAAACCATTTGATTGGTTTCCGGATTGTTCACCATAGGCTTATGTGGTCCATGTACCACAGATGTCCAACAACCTGAACTATTAACAGACAGGTGATGAAGCATCCTTCGTTGCCATATGTTATAGTCCTAACCAACATCGGAGGCTTGGTTGAGGAACCGGTATTGTGAGGGTCATTAGAAGGAGTAGTCATCACAGATTCAACCAAATTCAATTAAGCTATAGCAGATTTAGAACAAAACACAACAAACCAAATTGAACCAAGAGAGATCTCAAAATGAATAAACGAAAGCAGCAGAAAATCAATAATCTATAACCAGTTCTTGCAAATAAGCTAATTCAATCAAACATAGATATCAAATAGCAGTTTCAATGATCAACTGTTAGATCGATCAATGATTAACCAGCTCTGATACCATTTATTAGGATCAGTGATCTACGTTTGATTCATTTGAGAGTATAGCAGCGGAAAACAAACAATGAATTAGCCAATTCACAAGAACACAAAAGATATTCAAGGTAAGAACAAACGGTTATAGACAGAAAGAATTCTGCAAAATCTATTTCATTCAATATTCGCTTTCGTGGTAACAGAATGTCACAAATACAATTAGGTCAACACCTCTTATATAAGAGATGTGACGTCTGCTGATGTCACTTGATAGTGACATCTAACAGAATTTATTCAAACTACTGATAGTTAACACAACTACTGAAGATGTCAAACAGCTGACATCTTCTTACAAAAATGCTAAGTGTTAACTATCACTACAACTACTAAAAGAAACTACTGAAACTACAACGACTGAAGAACATGCTCTTCAGTCGCTTTACAAATACCGAAACAAAAAGAAAACTACTGAAAGGAAACCATCACAACAACTAAAGAATGCTTCTTCAGCTGTTGTAACAAACTCTGAAAGCTTCAGTACTTGTACTTGAACTTCAGTTATTGTCATCGGCTAATGTCTTCAGTCTTTGTACTTCAGCTGTTGATCTTCAGTACTTTGTTCTTCAGTTGTTGATCTTCAGACTTTGGTCTTCAGCTATTGAAGTCTTTAGTACTTTAGTCATCAGTTGTTGAAGTCTTCAGTACTTTAGTCTTTAGCTGTTGATCTTCAGACTTTGGTCTTTAGCTTTTGAAGTCTTCAGCACTTTAGTCTTCAGCTGTTGAAATCTTCAGACTTTGTCAAACAGCTGATCAAATCTTTAGCAGTTGTTGTGATGTCTGTGGGACTTAGAAGTTTTTCTGATCAGGCTCATTGGTTCTTTTGGTCCAACACCGATCTACGTGTATACTAACTCAAATAGTGCGGAATCCTATTTGATTGGCGATCCAATCAGTGAGAACGTTAACCTGATCGATATAAGAGTAAACTAAATGTTAAGAAGGAATAGGAATCAATCAAGAGCGATCTATGAACTTGGACTGGCTTTCTTGGACGTTCTGGATGGCTAGGGTACGAGTAGGAGTCGAAATATTCAAAAGTGTTTTTTTACGAATTAAGTGGTATTTATAGGTTAGGGTTAGTCAATCATACTACTGGACCATTAGCACGGTTCAGTCGTGCAACTAAAGCATGCGACTGAGTCAATCACACGACTGAGGGTTCGGTCGTGTGACTGAGTCATCCGTATTCTCAGTCGTGCGATTGATCCAGTCTCCTAGTTCAATCATGCGACTGGTCCATTAGCATGAAGTATTAATGCGTATGGTCCATTAGCATGGCCCATTCGCATGAAGACTTCATATGACTAAGTTTGAATATGTTTCTCAATCATTACTTGACTAAGATCTATTCAAACAACCACAAACCTATATAGTTGGTTCAATATGTGTTAATAAATGATAAACATTAAAACATACACCGAAACATTAAACATTAAGAACAACAACCACATATTATGTTTCATTCAAATCATTCATTTCATTACATTTAGGACATGATAGATATATTACATTAAGATCGTAAACTAGGTACATATGGATTAACAAACTCCCCCTTGGACCTAGTTTCCTTCATTGTCTGGCATCCTTCATTAGCTCATCAAACTTCTGATGCCTCTCCTCAACTGTGACTCCAACGTGTATCTCGAATGCAAAAACAGAGTCTTATCACATTCTAAAATTGGAGGGCCTGTATAATATCCTGCGGATCATAGAATAATGGCCACCTGTATAAACTATAAACATCACTAGCTGACAGGTTGGTTAGCTACATTGGGTCAAATACCCGGATGGTCTCCATTTGGTGCTCTTTCTATAATACTATGACCACTTCTCCTATTCAACAGTCAAAATACCATCACTTGAAGTGGGGAGTAAAGTCATATGGCATTTCCTTCATGGGGATCTTTGACATAGTACGCGGAGGACTCCACTTCAGCACCACTTTGGGTTTCCAGTCCTTGGGTCTACCTCCGACCTTCAAATGTACCTCGTAGGTTGTTGAGTCTTGAAATTAACCATCGTGTGTGGTATTCTTTCTTCAACACAGCTTCAAACCAGCATCTTCCTGGAGTCGGCATACAGCAGGTTCAGGCGTGCCAACTGGTTGAGCTCAAAACCAGGGAGAGCCTTTAGATCATGTGGAAATCTAAAGTACTCAATTCCCTTCTCCCTTTTCACAGCATATACATTAAGATCCTCAAAGTAAGCCCAGGCTATAATCTTGCCAGACACCTTTAGATGCTTCTTTACTTTGTAGAGCTTGGCGTAGGCACTCGGCTTTGGCGCTATGCGTTGGGCACGGATCTCTGCAAAACAAGCCACCTATTCAGCCTTTTTGTTCTCAACATCGGCGTCAGAGACTTGGGCTGGCTTTCTGATTTCTCGGTTTCCCTCTCCATCGTATCCAATTTAACATGCATATCACTGTCAAGTGTATCTCCAAAATTAGGAACCCATTTCCCTCTCGATCAATATATTCTGAATAATGTTGTGCTGTGATGCCTTCAATCTCTATCTCATCAACATCGTTGAGCTCGTCATCACTAGCAACATCAACGGTAGGTGCATCCTTAACCAATTCATCCGGGTTTAACCGGAACATTTCTGCAAGTTGCTCATCAGTGAGGTTGTGAATAATTCTCCTTCTTTAGGAGTATAGCTTACTGACCTCCTGACAATCCCTTGTAGATCAAGTATCATTGTGAGTTGAGACTTGATCTGCTGAAGGGGAGCAACATCGTATTCATCTCGCTGATATTATGGATCTGCTTGATTTAAAACATGTAACACATCATTCATCAGTACATAATCATGATAGTAAACATTAACTATATACATAAACATTCATGCACATAAGTTTAGTACAATATTCAATTACACATGATTTAAATTACATAAAACATCTATGCATTACGTTTGTCCTGAATAATGTGTTCCTCTGCTGTCGAGGCTGATGTCGAGGCACCCTGATCTTGATTCTTTTTGGTCTGCCTCTCACTAGCTTCTTGGGCAACCGAAGCATATGGATCTCTACTTCGTCATCATCTCCCCCATCCTCTGTGCCATCCTTATCCTTTTCATCGTCATCCTCTTCATCATCATCATCACCATCGTCATCATCTTCTCTGATCTTCAAATGCTCTTCTTTGGATCCCTTAGCTTGAGCATGATAGATCTGTTAGATGACTCCAACTCTTTAATCTTCTTTGCTGATTCGGCTTTATGCTCTTTGAGTTGGGAGATCTCCTCTGCCTGTTGAGAGATCTGCTATGATTCTGCAGCAGTTAGCTCCATCAGTTGTCGTAGTTGTGCAGTCTTCTCGTCGTCAGTAGCTAACAGCTTCAGCACCATACGATTTAGTGCCAACAGCTATTCCTCTACCCCATTGGGAGGTAAAGGTGATCCAGTGGTGAATGTGGTATGGGATGAGGGGCTGGCTTGGTGGTTGGTGGTGGTGGAAGTGGTGTATATGGGTGGTGGTATATGTGTGGGTGGTGAAAGGTAAGTTTTAGTGGTGGTGGAAGTGGTGTAGATAGGTGGTGGAGTGGTTGTGGTAGTGATGGTGGGTGATGTGGTAGTAGTGGTGATGGTGTAGCTGTAGTTGTGGTAGTGGGTGGAATGGTGGTAGTGGTGATGGGTGGAATGGTGGTAGTGGTGGCTGTGGTGGTGGTAGTGATGAATGTCATCCTCCTCCTTTTAGACTTCATCCCATGGGGCTGAGCCATCCTTTTTCTCCTCATGCCCCTTGAGGAGGATGCTCCCCTTGGAATGTTGCTGGGCTGATCAGGTGTGTAACTGGGATCTGCCGCAGTCTCCCCAGACTCGCTAGGGTGTCCTCCAACCTCCTGAATACCTCGATCGGTGGCAACCACCCTGCTGCCCACTGTCCTGGTCAGTGGCTCCTCATCACTCTCCTCCTCCTCATCAAGATGGCAAAAATCCTAATGGAAATTGGCAGTGGTAGCATCTCATGAGTGGGTGGTGGAGGTGTAACATGTGCAGTGGTGGCCCTAGAAGCAGCGGGGCCAGAGTCTCCACCCATGCTATAGTTATCATCATCGGAGTCATCAGATGAAAGAGCAATCTACTCAACATCTATGTCACTCTCCTCATGGTGCCACTTACACCTTGCCGGCGCCATGTAATCCTCTCGGGCCAGGTGCCCGAACAGTCTCCTCACAAGGGGTTTGACTTGCTTTCCCTTGTAGACCTTCATTCTCCCGAGAGTTGTGTCATCCATAATCTCGAGAGACACTGCATCGTGGCTCTCTTTGGGTAGCAAAGGAAGCTTCTCATCTATAATCATCTGTAAGAATCTTGGGTACATACAGAAGCCTTCCTTGCCTTTGGCCTTAAGGTTCTCGATCAGGTATGCAAATATCATGTTTGAGAAGGCATTCTAGATTTGGCCAGATAAGTCATCAAATCCACCCCTTCTTGATGCATTGCACTTGAGGATGACGTGTGCTAAGTACTTGAACTGGGGACACAGGTTGCTTTTGTTTAGGACACCTGCATTGATGTCCCCAGAGTGTAACACCCGGAAATTTTCTTTGAAGCCGACGAAAGAAGAAAAGAAATAAAGTCCAAAGTCGAGGGACCAAACTTTCCAAAATAGGAAGAAACTTTGATGAGTGGGAGTATAAAAGGGGGAGGGTGCCCACACCCTCCCCATTCTTGCAAACTCAGCCAAAGAAGAGAAGAGAAGGAGAAAAGAGGAGAAAAGCTTGGTTTGGGTGGATTCGAGCGTGGAAATCGAAGAGTAGGAGGTCAAATCGAAGCTCTACTCGACGGGATCGTTTGTGTAAGTTCTAGGACCCCTCTTTTACACATTTTCAACTGATTTTGGGGGCTGGAACACATCTAAAACCCGTTTTTGAAAAAGTTGGGTGTTAACCCATTTTTATGCGTATGTGTATGTGTTTGATGCGTGTGGGGTTGGAGTTTGGGCTTGTGTATGCTTGATTGATGTTGTGGTAGGTGTTTCTAAGGTTTAGGATGGTTGATTTGGGCTAAAATCAAGTTTTGAAGGGTTTGGAGGCCGAAAGGGGCAGTTTGCGTTCGGCTGGAACTGCATTCTGCATCAGCTAGGGCTAGGCGACCGACTGGAGTGCGATTGGAGGCCATACGGCCGATTGGCTTACGACTGAAGTCCATGCGCACGATTGCCATACGACTGAGGTCCATACACATGATAGTCATGCGACTGAAGTTCATGTGCCTGTAAGGCATGCGATTGAAGGTTATGCGACTGAGGTCCATGCGCCTGGAGGCCATGCGATTGGGGTCCATTCGTACGAAGGGTATGTGACTAAAGCCCATGCGCCTGAAGTCATGCGATTGAAGGCCATACGCATGAAGATCATGCGACTAAGAGTCCATTCGCATAGGGTCCATTCGCCTGATGTCCATTCGCCTAAGTGCTCAGTCGCCTGGAAGGCCATGCGACTGGAGGGTGTCCATACGCCTAAGTAGGGCTCATACGCCCAAAAGAACAATGGTTTATTTTATGACTTTCGAGGGAAAGTGCAGTTGTGGGTTTTGACTCGGAAGGTTCTCGGAGGCTTGTGTAAGTTGACTTTCTAGGTCATAGACGTTATGTTGGGCACGTATGTGATGTATGATTGATGTGTGTGTATGATGGTATGTATGCTTAATGATGCCTTGTGCGGTGATGTGTGTATGTTTACGTTTATATTCTTGTTACGTATGCGTGTCTTTCTGTGGCTTTACATCTAACGTTTATGAATGTAATGAAAGTATTATGTAACGTAAAGTGGAAGATAATGAAAAGAGGAACATGAATGAATGAATGCATTCATTAATGAATGAATGAAATGTGAAAGGCTTGCAAGTGAAATGAATAGAAGTGCATGGCTCTAAAATGTTGTAAGCTCTACCGCGTATGGTTCAGCTAGCCCTTAAGGGTGCACGCAGGGGTTCTAGTCTTTGTGACTGACCGTCGGTGTGGTACATGGTGTATAGTTGTTACCCGCGCTATGCATAATGTTGGGGGTGTAGTATGTATCAGTTACCCAAGTTATGTATATCATTGGGGGTGTAGTATGTCATAGTTACCCATAACGTTGGGGTGTAGAATATGATGGTTACCTGAGTTACGCATAACGTCGGGGGTGTAGTATGCAGTGGTTTATAGCGGTTACCCGTGTTACCCATAATATTGGGTGAAGAATACAGTTGGGATCTTTGTCGCTACCCCGGTGCTGGTGCCAGGCTATGTGCCGTGTGGAAGTCGTTTGTAAACTTCGGCCTAGTATCCGTATAGTTTGGGGCATAGTCGTTGATGCTGATCCAGAATGTGATGAAATAACAGATGTAATGATCCTAAACTTTACCTTAGGTACTGTGGCCAGAGGTGTGTGCACCATGAATGAAGGTCTATGATAGGCTTAGGCCTAGTATCATGAACATGAAGGGTAAAGTTCATGGTGTTGACAAAAGGAAAAGATATAATTATGAACGAACGAATGAAAGTAAGATGAATGAATGAACAAAAGTTAACAAATGATGAAGATAATAATGATATTATCTATGTGTATGTGAAAGACATATTTATATCTTGATTTATTTGCTTAACTATTTATATTTGGGTAAACCAAGTTTGCTTGTATGGTTCTCGAAAGACATATTTATATCTTGATTTATTTGGTTTTTGGTGGTGTTGCTATTTTGAGTGATTTTGCTTGAGGACAAGCAAAGTTTAAGTGTGGGGATATTTGATGTGCTTCAAATTATACATATAAAACATTTCAATTGCACATCAATTATTCTATAAACTCTTACTGAAAATGATGATTTGATACCTAAATCGTTCATATTGTGTTTTCAGGCTTGGAGAAGACCAAGATGAACAAAAGGAGCAAAAATAAGAAGAAAATGAAGAAAACAAAGTTTTGGAATTCAAGCATGGGGTCCTGCTTCATGAGGCACGACCCCATGCCTAGCCTGAAACACACCCCCGTGCTTAAATCAACACACCCCTGTGTTTGTTGGTCCAACAAGACAAAAAGTACGGCTCCCTAACCCGAGGCACGGGGGCGTGCCCAAGGAGGCACGGGGCCGTGCCCCACCACAAACATGGGGTCGTGCCCATTGAACACGGGGCCGTGCTCGGCAACCTCTAAGCGTACGAGCCGGCCAACTTTTACGTACACTGTACTAGCATGGGGTCGTGCTTAAACACTCCAGAAAGCCTATAAATAGGACTTCATTTGCAACTTGAAGATGAGCTTTTGGGAGGTGAAGTGCTGGTGTTCCCTCTCAGGAACCTAGCCTTTGGAGGTCCTTAGAAGGTTTTGGAGGTTCATTCAACACTTAGGAAAAGCTTAGGATCGTTTAACATCATCCATAATGGATCACGGTTTAATTTCTAATTTATCGATGATTTCATTACTATCTTCTATCTTTGTTGTTATGTTCAAGCTCCTTGTGAGCTAAACTTCATGTGTTGTCCTAATTTAATGAAACTTATGTAATTTGTGATGAACTAATAGTGTGATAAATATTGTGTTAATGTTACGGTGGTCTTGGGAAAACTATTAATGGGTAGCATCTACATTTGAACGGGAAGTTATAAATTTATGGTTTGTGATTGTGATCGTCATACAAAGTTGAAAAACCATATGATTAACTTTCATTCGCGAAATCGTCTTCATAATAAATCCATGGATAATGAACTAGAAATGGTTATTAGAAATCATATCACTTTAATTTTCTGATCATTTGCGGGTTCCCTTTTATTAGTTTGGAAACTTCAGTAATTGTTACGGTTTTCTAAAAATAATGGTATGTTAGGAAGGAACCTGATCAACTCTCTTTTTAACATTAAGTTATGTTTTCAAAAATCATATGTCAAATAGGACACAAAAGATTTACCTACATTATTAGGGCTTTGATCTGAGCAGTAAACTCAGCCTAACAGGATCTAGTCACTACGATAGCAGGATAGACGAGAAATCACGCTAGCTTATCTTTATAAACATTAACATAATTACATTATTAAATATCTTTAATCACACCACCAATTCGTCACAGTTACATAGTGTAATCTAAATCAGGATAACATCCTTACTTCACTGAAAGAATCACCAAAAGTCTCAATCTATCTTTATTTGTCTTTATTTATCATTATTATGTTAAACTTATCATTTTCTAAAACCTATAACTGATAGTCAATTATGAGGTTGTTGAGTAGGCTTAGTGTGTCCACGGATTGATACTCGGTTCTTACCAACACTATATTACCACACGACAGGTACACTTGCCTTTTATGTGTGTGGTTTAGTATTTGTAATAACCAATTAAAACTGAATCTGTGAGTAAAATATTTATCAAAATATATATACTATCGGCACACATCAAGTTTTTGGCGCCGTTGCCAGGGACACATGTTAGTTTGAAAGATGATCCAAATTTTGACTATTATGTTTTATTTCAAAAAATAAAAAATAAAAAAAATAAAATAATAATAAAAAATGAAGAAGAAGTTTATCCGCATATTGCTATCAACATTGAAAACAATGAGGGATTGAACTTCAAAGTCAATGGTAATTGGTTAATGGCCGAGGTGATAAACCTCCACCTCATTAAGATCTAAGTGTGGGGAAGGGTCTAGCCAAGGACCCGTAACCAAAACATGGCTTTATATTATTTTCTATCTTTTTAAATTATTATATGTGCTTAGGACTTTGATTTCATGTTTTAAATAATTTGGTGATGTTTTAGATTAATACCGATGATTCTTTTGAGCTTATTCAAGACGGCTGTGGAAAAACGATCGCACGCATTTGATTCATCATTTTAGGGGAGTTTTCATTTGCCTTTCTCTACTTAATATTTATTGTGAATCACATTGAGGACAATGTGAAGTTTAAGTGTGGGGAGGGTAATACATGCTTCATACTTTGCTATAAATAGGTCTAAGTTATAATTAAATATTTTGCAAAAAGTCACTATAGTTTGTGGCAACACCGGAAACGATAAAACAGAATATAAATATATGTTTTCGAGAAATAAATAAGCAAATAAAGCAAACCCAAATAATCTTAAATATGTTTTTTGTGATATCTTGAAAAGCAAAAAGAGTTGGTGAAAATATTCAAACATGTAAAATGAAACACTTATACCCAATTCCATCTGATGTGTGAGCTTATTTTTGAGCCTTAAACAAGCTTTGCATTTATGCATTTTTTGCTTTCATTATGGATATATTGAGGGTGCCTTATGTTGCGTGTGAATTAGAACTTGTTTTGGGTATGCATTTCAAAAACTTATAAGTGTTTTTTGCGTAAAAAGGATTTAGGCAATTAGGAAAACCCAACATTCGAGCCTCTATCATTTTCCAATATCCTTACCCAAACAGTATCCCTAGTTAGCCCTGTGAGCTGAAACGTTTTCATTTCTAATCACCCGGACCATGAAGCTACTTAGCCAAAAAGCCTTCAACAATACCTTTTTCCGATAAAGACATGTTTTGGCTTATTTCAAAAAAAAGAAAAAAAAAAGAAAAGAAAAAAAGAAACGAAAGAAAAAAAGGAAGAAGAAAACTAGTTCCATCAGGTTGTGGTATTTTAAGATATGTGTTCAAGAAAGGGGAAATGATATGAAAGATGCCCAACTTGTGGGGAATTAGTTTCATGAAGGAAAATACAGCAAAAAACAAACCAAATCTAAAAATTCGACAATCAAATCTGTTGAGTGCTTTTAGGCTCCAAGCCGAACGACCCTTAAAAAAGGATAGCTACGTATATCATCGGATTAAGGAGGAGGTCCAGTGTTTGGAAATGCAATACGGTCTTGACGATCTGACCATAAACAAGTCCTCAAGTTAGCATATCCCTTCTAGCTTGAGTATTGTATAAGGAACCATTTTATTGGTTTCCCTTTAGTTTGTGAAATAAGCCAAGACCGTTGTTTTTAGCATTTACCACTTTTTCCCAAATAATCCGTACCCTGAACCCGAGCCAAATTACAACCCATCAAAGACCTAATGATTTATGCAAGTAAATACTTAACATGGGTGGAGATTTGATCCCTTATCAAGCATATGATTTCACACGTATTCATACTAGGCAATTAAGAGTATTAGTCACACTTCATCTTATGTATGATTCCATATATATAGCCGAGTGTGAGTGCACCTTGTGAGAAGTGTGAATTTTTACATGTTAAAAATATTTCAAAACCATTCTATTACTTGAAAGGATATCATTCCACATGTGCTTAACTATTTATATTTGGGTAAACCAAGTTTGCTTGTATGGTTCTCGAAAGACATATTTATATCTTGATTTATTTGGTTTTTGGTGGTGTTGCTATTTTGAGTGATTTTGCTTGAGGACAAGCAAAGTTTAAGTGTGGGTATATTTGATGTGCTTCAAATTATACATATAAAACATTTCAATTGCACATCAATTATTCTATAAACTCTTACTGAAAATGATGATTGATACCTAAATCGTTCATATTGTGTTTTCAGACTTGGAAAAGACCAAGATGAACAAAAGGAGCAAAAATAAGAAGAAAATGAAGAAAACCAAGTTTTGTAATTCAAGCATGGGGACGTGCTTCATGAGGCACGCCCCCATGTCCAGCCTGAAACACACCCTCGTGCTTAAATCAACACACCCCCGTGTTTGTTGGTCCGACAAGACAAAAAGTACGGTTCCCCAACCTGAGGCACAGGGGCGTGCCCCAGGAGGCACGGGGCCGTGCCCCACCACAAACACGGGGTCGTGCCCATTGAACATGGGGCCGTGCGCGACAACCTCTGAGCGTACGATCCAACCAACTTTTACGTACATTGTACTAGCACGGGGCCGTGCCTTTTAGGCACGGGGCTGTGCTTAAACACTCGAGAAAGCCTATAAATAGGACTTCATTTGCAACTTGAAGATGAGCTTTTGGGAGGTGAAGTGCTGGTGTTCCCTCTCAGGAACCTAGCCTTTGTAGGTCCTTAGAAGGTTTTGGAGGTTCATTCAACACTTAGGATAAGCTTAGGATCGTTTAACATCATCCATAATAGATCACCGGTTTGATTGTTCTAATTTACCGATGATTTCATTACTATCTTTTATCTTTGTTGTTATGTTCAAGCTCCTTGTGAGCTAAACTTCATGTGTTATCCTAATTTAATGAAACTTATGTAATTTGTGATGAACTAATGGTGTGATAAATATTGTATTAATGTTATGGTGGTCTTGAGAAAATTGTTAAGGGGTAGCATCTACATTGAACGGGAAGTTATAAATTTATGGTTTGTGATTGTGATCGTCATACAAAGTTGAAAAACCGTATGATTAACTTTCATTCACGAAACCGGTCTTCATAATAAATCCATGGCTAATGAACTAGAAATGGTTATTAGAAATCATATCACTTTAACTTTCTGATCATTTGCGGGTTCCTTTTGTTAGTTTTGAAACTTCAGTAATTGTTACGGTTTTCTAAAATTAATGGTATGTTAGGAAGGAACCGATCAACTCTCTTTTTAACATTAAGTTATGTTTTCAGAAATCGTATGTCAAATAGGACACAAAAGATTTACCTACATTACTAGGGCTTTGATCTGAGCAGTAAACTCAGCCTGACAAGATCTAGTCACTACGGCAGCAGGATAGACGAGAAATCGCACCAGCTCATCTTTATAAACATTAACATAATTACATTATCAAATATCTTTAATCACACCACTAGTTCATCATAGTTACATAAGTGTAATCTAAATTAGGATAACAGCCTTACTTCACTAAAAGAATCACCAAAAGTCTCAATCTATCTTTATCTGTCTTTATTTCTCATTATTATGTTAAACTTATCATTTTCTAAAACCTAAAACTAATAGTCAATTATGAGGGTTGTTGAGTAGGCTTAGTGTGTCCACGGATTGATACTCGATTCTTACCAACACCATATTACCACACGACAGGTATACTTGCCTTTTTTGTGTGTGGTTTAGTATTTGTAATAACCAATTAAAACTGAATCTGTGCGTAAAATATTTATCAAAATATATATGCTATCCGCACGCATCAGTACGTATATTGTGTGATTGCATGAATGTTAAGTACGGTTTTAACAAAAGAAAATTATATTTTATTACTATAAAACTAGAACTCACTCAGCAACGCTCACTTTGATGTGTTTCCAGTTGGCAGGTATGTCGCTGAGGATGGCACGGGGAGACTACTGAGCTCTTTTGGATGGCATTCTTGTTTAATGTTTTTGCATTGTAATGCGAACAAATGATATTTTGAAATGAACGCTTGTATTAACTTGCAAAAGCATTTGTAATGATATGAAAAGGTTATTTTTTTATGTTTCCGCTGCAATGTTTTATGAATGATTAAATGTAATTTATATGTTTTATGTGCAATGATTTACCAGCTGTAAGCGTCCCAGGACCGGGGCCTTACAAGTTGGTATCAGAGCCAAACTTTAAGTGAGATAGGTAAATTTTCAAAATAAACCTTAACTTAAACTGAGAATGGGATGGAAAGGGAAGGGATGCCAATCTGAGTAGCTGCGTGCCATCGGGTATTTTCTTTAATGTTAACCGGTATTATGTGCGAATGTCACATGGTTTATGTGTTGCTGGTAGATTTAGATACTGATGTAGTCAGGACAGGTAATACTTGGGGTGTGTAGAGTAAAGTAAGTGGCTAATCACAACTGGCCACTGTAATTAGGGACTTACTATACTTGACATAAACTGAGCTGTTTCCTTGAATGACCATGTTGGTGTTAGAATCTTTCAGTGTCTGTCAGAAGATGGCTGGTGGTAGATCTTCTAAAGCTTCATGTGGTGGCGATGGTGGTGGACGTGGTGCTAGACCACGGGCCACAAAACGAAGACCCAGAGCAGAGAAGGTGATTCATGAGGAACCTGAGACCCCTCATCCGGAGGTTGGTGATGAGAGTGCAAACCTAAGGACCTCAGTGAAAGAGGCAATGGTTGAAGAAGTCCATCAGGTTATGCAGACGATCTTGCCGTCTGTAGTGACCGAATTTATCAAGGCGGTACGGGAAGGGGAGAGGAAAGAAAGAAGAAGACCTACGGGCGAAAAAAAGACGACCTGAGACTGAGATGGTTTTGTCTGAAGATGAAGAAGAAGAGGAGGAAGAAGAGCCTGCGCCGGAGGCAGGACGAGGCTGTAACTACGAGGCATTTATGAGATGCAAGCCCCCTACCTTCGATGGTAACGGCACTACTGCTGCTGCTCACCGGTGGGTGAGGGAAATGGAGGCTGTTCTTGATATCAGCGAGTTTCAAGAGGACCAGAAGGTGAAGTTTGCTACCCACTCGTTTGTAGACTTGGCTCTGTGCTGGTGGGACAATATTGTCCAAGTTGAGGGTAGTCGGGCAATAGGAAGGATGAGATGGTTAGATTTGAAATGGTTGGTGATTGAAGAGTTCTGTCCTCACCGAGAGATGGATAAAGTTGAGAGGAATTCCTGCAGCTGGAGGTGGGAACGATGACACATCAGCAATATACCACTAAATTCAACAAAATGGCACGGTTGGTGCCGGATCAGGTGACACCTCTATCACGAAAGATCAAGAGGTATATTCATGGCTTGCCAGCGGACATCCATAGGCACATGATCATTGCCCGACCGAGCATGTTTAGGTCGGCGGTTGATTTGGCGGGGAGATTGTACAATGAAAGATCTGTGGTGGTGACAGAAGGTAGCAAGAAAGGAGAGGGTGATAGGGATTAGAACGGGAAGCGATTGGGACGTGGTGGAGCCGCTCGAAGTAACAAAGGTGCACGGGTGGATGACCAGTGTGTGGTCATAACTGATGCGGGGTCGGAAAGGTGTGACAAGTGTGGACACAAACACCCCGGGGAATGTTGTCTGGGGACCAATGTCTGTATCCGTTGTGGAAGGGCCGGACATGTTGTAAAGAATTGCGGTATGGGGAGGTGTTATTCTTCTAGTGAGGAAGGTCACATGAGTAGGGATTGCAAGAAGCCGAGGGCGGAAGGTTCGGGAGTGAAGAAGATCAGAGGAAGCTAGAACGGACCCTGATATTATGGCAGGTACGATTCTAGTAAATCAACCTTTAGATTTTGTGTCGTTCGATTCTGGGGCTAGTAAAAGTTTTATTCCTGCTACTATCATTGCTATGTTACCTGTTAGTAATAAGAATATAGATACGCCCTTCGATTTGGTTCTCGTGAGGGATTGGTTAGCGAACTTCGAGGTGAACATTGTGTGTCGTAGGAAAATGATACAGTTGACAGTGCCTGACGGGGTCACGGTGACGGTTTAAGGTGATTGAGGCTACGACTGAAAAGCTCGAAAGGATCAAAGCCTTGATGAAGGTAGCCAAAGATAGACAAGAAGTCGTGTGTGGATAAACGACGTAGACCGATTGAACTCTAGGTGGGAGACCGGAGAAGAGATGAGATAATATTGTTGTGATGGTTTAAGGAATAACAAGTTTCGAGGACGAAACCTATATAAGGGGGTAGACTTGTAACACCCGGAAATTTTCTTTGAAGCCGACGAAAGAAGAAAAGAAATAAAGTCCAAAGTCGGGGACGAAACATATATGCGACTGAGGTCCATGCGCCTGGAGGCCATGCGACTGGGGTCAATTCGTACGAAGGGTATGCGACTGAAGCCCATGCGACTGAAGGCCATACGCAAGAAGATCATGCGACTGAGAGTCCATTCGCATAGGCTCCATTCGCCTGATGTCCATTCGCCTAAGTGCTCAGTCGCCTGGAAGGCCATGAGACTGGAGGGTTTCCATACACCAAGTAGGGCTCATACGCCCAAAAGAACAATGGTTTATTTTATGACTTTCGAGGGAAAGTGCAGTTGTGGGTTTTGACTCGGAAGGTTCTCGAAGGCTTGTGTAAGTTGACTTTCGAGGTCATAGACGTTATGTTGGGCACGTATGTGATGTATGATTGATGTGTGTGTATGATGGTATGTATTCTTGATGATGCCCTATGCGGTAATGTGTGTATGTTTATGTTTATATTCCTGTTACGTATGTGTATCTTTCTGTGGCTTTGCGTCGAACGTTTATGAATGTAATGAAAGTATTATGTAACGTAAAGTGGAAGATAATGAAAAGAGGAACATGAATGAATGAATGCATGCATTAATGAACGAATGAAATGTGAAAGGCTTGCAAGTGAAATGAACAGAAGTGCATGGCTCTAAAATGTCGTAAGCTCTACCGCGTATGGTTCAGCTAGCCCTTAAGGGTGCACGTAGGGGTTCCAGTCTTTGTGACTGACCGTCGGTGTGGTACATGGTTCATATATGCATAATGTTGGGGGTGTAGTATGTATTAGTTACCCAAGTTATGTATATCGTTGGGGGTGTAGTATGTCATAGTTACCCATAACGTTGGGGGTGTAGAATATGATGGTTACCCGAGTTACGCATAACGTCGGGGGTGTAGTATGCAGTGGTTTATAGTGGTTACCCGTGTTACCCATAATATTAGGGGTGAAGAATACAGTTGGGATCTTTGTCGCTTACCCCGGTGCTGGTGCCAGGCTAAGTGCCGTGTGGAAGTCGTTTGTAAACTTCGGCCCAGTAGTCGTATAGTTTGGGGCATAGCCGTTGACGCTGATCCAGAATGTGATGAAATAACAGATGTAATGATCCTAAACTTTACCTTAGGTACTATGGCCAGAGGTGTTGTGCACCATGAATGAAGGTCTATGATAGGCTTAGGCCTAGTATCATGAGCATGAAGGGTAAAGTTCATGGTGTTGACTAAAGGAAAATATATAATGATGAACGAACGAATGAAAGTAAGACCAATGAATGAACGGAAGTTAACGAATGATGAAGATAATAATGATATTATCTATGTGTACATATATTGTGTGATCGCATGAATGTTAAGTATGGTTTTAACAAAAGAAAAATATATTTTATTAATATAAAACTAGAACTCACTCAGCAACGCTGACTTTGATGTGTTTCTAGTTGGCAGGTATGTCGCTGAGGATGGCACGGGGCGACTACTCACCTCTTTTGGATGGCATTCTTTGTTTAATGTTTTTGCATTGTAATGCAAACAAATGATATTTTGAAATGAAAGCTTGTATTAACTTGCAAAAGCATTTGTAATGATATGAAAAGGTTAATTTTTTATGTTTCCGCTGCAATGTTTTATGAATGATTAAATGTAATTTATATGTTTTATGTGCAATGATTTACCAGTTGTAAGCGTCCTGAAAACGGGGCCTTATACAGAGTACTTCAACCTGAGAAAACATCCTCTCACAGTAAGCGGGTGTAACCTGGTTGGGTGTGCACCATCATCATCTAGGTCCAGTACACGTCGAAGGTCCACCGCTGTCACCTCTATCTCTTGCCCAAACATGGTGCTCCGAATGCAATAGGGCTCACTAGATCGGTCAACCGATGCCCCCTCCCAGAAGGCCTGCTGTATAGACCTGTGGGGAGTGCATGGTGTAGATATCGCTCTGTGTATCCTTGATCTCTTGAGAAAAGCAATGATGCCAGCAAACTCGGCAGCGTTCCGAGTGGTGGCGTCCAAATGAGCACAAATATTGTGCTTGGTGTTGATGGTCCACCGATCTGCCATAAATCTGTAACACAAGACACATATATATCAGATCAGCACATAACAGAAAGCAGTTCACTCTAAACTGTTTGAGATCAGTCTGGTTCAATCGTGCGATTGAACCATACGACTAAGTTCAGTCGGTTGACTTATCATGCGATTGAGTTCAATCGGGCGACTGATTCAGCGACTGAGTTCAGTCGGGTGACTAAGCCAGCGACTGAGTTCAGTCGGGTGACTGAGCCTACGACTGGGTTCAGTAGGGCGACTGAGCTCATACGCCTCGTTTAATCGGCTGACTGAGTCATTCGCCCAGCTCAGTCATGCGATTGAAGTTCATCAGGGTGACCAATCGCATGACAGGCTGTCTGTTCGATTGAAATTCAAATTTTGAGCAAATCTTAATATTAGACATCATGGTTTGGCTCATTTGACTCGCAATCACCCTACTTAGCACCTAATAACCTTGATTTCAACATTTTACTTAGTTTTATTAGTCTATTAATCCAACAAAGTCTTGGTTCTATGTTAGGGCCGAATTCAGTAATTTAGGGCACAAATCGACTGCGATTTGGGTAGATTGCACCGCATTGTACCTGTATAAACATCAGCAATTGTCAGAATACAGCAATTTGAAGTCAACCAAGGTCAGAAGAAAATTTGGCAGAGTAACGGATAGGGGATTTTAGGGCGAATGAGGAGTGATGAGTATATGCGATCGACTATAGCCCTATTTATACTGAATCTGGTATCAATCGGGCGACTAGATCCATTCGCTCTTTTCATTCGGGCGATTGGATCTCAGTCATGCGATTGGTTCAGTCGATCACATTCAGTCGGCCGACTGGGTTTCAGTCGGGCGACTAACTCATTTAGAAAACTCCATTCAGGCGACTGGTTCAATCTTGTAAGCCATTCGTGTGAATGATTCATACTCATGCTCCATTCGGTTGTCTAGTGCATAAGTATGTTCCAATCATACGACTGGTCCATACTCATGGTCCAGTCGTGCGAATGGATCATACTCATGATTTTGACTTTATGACCATTTGACATTTAACCCTTTTAACTTTTGATTAAACATTTTGAGCATTCAATCATCTTGGACATGATCATTTTAACTTTGAAAACCTTTGATCACCTCAGTCGTAATCCTTTTAAACAAAACACATTTTGTCACCTTAGACATGACCCATTTAACATTGAAAACACGTTTGGTCACCTCAAACGTGACCCTTTTAAGTAATTAAATCCCAGATTGAGTTCCACGACATAGTCCGACATATAACACTAAAATGACTAAAAGTTAAAACAAAACAAAAGAGCTAACATTAAAATACAAAACTAAAAATGTTTTTGTGATTTTGTGTGAGGTGGAAATCCAAAGATAGAAATCTAACAGATTTATTTCTTTAATAGGTAGCTTCAAGTTATTTTGACCATAAGTGGAACAATTCATTATGGAATCATACTTGTAATCAACTCATGCAGGACGTGTTACCAAAATCATTTGATGCTAGATTCTATTTTCATTGAGAGTCATTAGCAAATTTAGGAAATCATACTAGTACTATAAGACGCACACATTGATTTGGACTTTCAAGAATTGCAGCCACGATAATTATCAGTATACTTGTCCACTTAAATCCATACATAGACTTTTGACACAGATTAGTGATATATTAGGTTAAATTATTTCAAAAAGCATTTGTGGATCCCACGCTTATATGGTAATTAACATTCCTCGGGAGATTTTTGAGCGGTCTACGGGTATTTTGACAAGAAGAAACTTTTTTTAGAGCTTTCAAAGAGAAGCCAAGCCTCAGGTCAATGCTACCACACAGCAGAGAAGCAGCAAACAACAATGAATTCTAGAATATATAGGTTATGCTTATCCTCAGGTCAGTGTCACCGGACAGCAGAGAGGCACATAACCTATCTTCTTGTTTGAGCAATTTTATTCTTTTTGCACAGATCGCACCAATAACATAGGTTATTAGTTTGATTGCTTTTTGCATTTCTCATCATGTGCTTTGCTCATATTTTGGTCATCCGCACACATTTGTGGTGTTTATTTTGCTCATCATTCCTTATTGGAACTCTGTTGATTGTGTTAACCAAGGATAAGATGATAACCCACAGCTTTTTGAACAACTTAGTTTGATCTTGAGATCACCAATGAGGTCTACTTATCTATTGTGTTGAATCTACCGACACATCATCTAATGGTCTAGCAACCTCTAGGTCTACTTTCTCCGTGTTACCTAGTAGCAGCTAGTTTTACTATCATTTTTCCTTTTATATTGCTCAGACTTCTTAGACTTATACTTTGAATTTCGCATCTAATTCAATTTAATCTTTTAAAGTCCCAAATGTTTTGTTCCTGTGTACTATCATTTTCCATAGTTGTGAATCCGTATTACAAATCCGATCTTATTTCTATCAGCTTGCCTGTCCTCCTCCCTCGTTTTTTTTTGTTTAACACTAGCTTAACCTATTCTCCCCCTAAAATTTTAAAACAGTAAACGATTTTCATTTTTTAGGATTTTCATAGGCGAAGAAATAAAAGGAACACAAAATTAATTGAATAAAATAAACTAAAATAAAAGAAAATAAAAGAAAAATGGACTTGACGCATCAAACTAAACATGTTCATCTTCTAGAATTACATCACTTTTCTTTTTAACGTCGTTGACCTCTAACAGATATAAAAAACATGGTTTATCAAAGGCTTTTGTGTAGAGGTCAGCACGTTGGAAATCCGTATTTATTTTAACAAGATAGATTAGATTCTTTTCAAAACAATCACGTATAAAGTGATATTTAATTCGGATGTGTTTGGTCTTAGGATGTTGGACAACATTTTTAGTAACGGCTATTGCAGTAGAATTATCAACAAATATAGGGGTGTTAGAAAATTTCAAACCGTAGTCCCACTTCTTCTGTTGAATCCAGATGATTTGAGAACAGCAGCTTGCCGCGGCAACATATTCAGCTTCACAAGTTGACAACACAACTGATGTCTACTTCTTATACTGTCACGTGACTAATCGTCTCCCAAAGAATTGACAACCTGCTGAGGTGGATTTGTAGTTCATCTTGCAGCCGCCATAATCCGAGTCATGTACGCAGTAAGCTCAAAATCATCGTCATAAGGATACCACAACCCAAGTGTTGGTGTACCCTTCAGATAACGAAATATCCTCTTGACCCCTATAAGATGATTAACTTTGGGTTTTGCCTGATATCTTGAACAAAGACATATCGCGTACATGATATCAGGTCTTGAGGCAGTGAGGTACATGAGGGATCCAATCATTCCTCGGTACATGGTGGCATCAACCAGATCATCATTCTCGTCGGGTGCTACATCATGGTTTCTAGCAAGTGGAGTCCCAATTGCGAAAGCATTCTCCATGTCGAACCAACTGAGAATATCCCCTACATACTTAGTCTGATGTAGAAACATCATATTTGGTGTTTGATCCACCTGTAACCCGAGAAAGAACTTCATCTCTCCATGGCACTTATTTCAAATTTTGCCTTCATTACTGCTTCAAATTCTTTACATAAGTCTTCATTCTTGGAACTAAAGATTATGTCATCAACATAAATCTGAACAAGCAGCAGATCATCATCCTTTTCTTTGATGAACAGTGTATAGTCAATTACACCTCTGCGAAATCCGTGTTTCACAAGGTGAGTTGAGAGTTTTTCATACCAAGCTCTCGGGGCTTGATAAAGCCCATAGAGAGCCTTATCCGGATTTCACCATGAAAAAGTGCACTCTTTACATCCAGTTGATAGACTTTAATCTTCATGTAAGAGGCATAGGCTAGGAAGATACGGATGGCTTCCATTCTTGCCACAGGTGCAAATACTTCATTGTAATAAATTCCCTCAACTTGTCAAAATCCTTGAACTACAAGTCGAGCTTTGTTCCTGATTATGACTCCTTGGTCATCTTTCTTACATTTCAAGACCCACTTGGTGCCAATGACCTTAGCACCTTTAGGTCTATCTACCAGTGTCCATACACCTAACTTCTTGAACTGAAGAAGTTCTTCTTGCATGGCACTCACCCATGCCTCATCATTTAGGGTTTCACTGACGTATTTTGGCTTAAACTGAGACACAAACAGCGGTATGCACCATCGTGAAGATACCCTTTTTTCTATTACCGAGGCATAATCAGTGGAATACAGCTGATTTCTTATCTGAACTCCTGATCTGACATCCCCAATGACATTGTCCAGAGGATGATAGACATTTAGGCATGATCCAGGAGTGGTGGGAACAACTACCTCAGAATCAAGATTATGAACATTTGGTTCTGTATCTGAGGCAGTAGGAGTGTGAGGTTCCAAAGACTCAGAGGCATCAACTTCAGATGCTTGGGACTTGTAGAAGTAGGAACCTGTTCCTCTTGATTTTCCTGATCATTTTCCACGGCTTCATCGTTAGAGGAAGAGTCACTAACCTCAAGTGCTCGCCCTGAATGATTACGCGATTCACCTTGTGAACCAGATGATGTTGAGTCTTGTGTTGGTGTGTTTAAGACATCATACATCATTTTGGCTGCTAACTCATCGTCAGAAGTGGAGAGAGGGATGTTGAAGGACTTAAAAAATTCATCATAGTCGAAAAAGAATGCGGGTCCTTTTCCAGCAGGAGTGGTGGTGTATCTCTGAACGTCGACGTTACACCACACTTCTACTTGACCCGTTGAGTTGTTGTAAACTCTCCTATTCGGTATGTTGTATCCTAGAAAGATTCCCTCTTCAGTCTTCTTGCTAAACTTACCTTCTTGATTTTTCTTCATAATGTACATGGTGCTCCAACGGTTCGAGGTACTCCAGATTAGGTTTACGACGTTGTAGTAGCTCGTAACATGTTTTTCCATGTCGTTTAACCACCAAGACTCGATTCAAGGTGTAACATGCATTTGCCACTGCCTCATTCCAGAATTGGATAGGCAGTTTCGAGTCTGCTAACATCGTCCTGGCAGTCTCTATCAAGCTTCTGTTTTTCCTTTCAGCAACCCCGTTCATCTATGGAGTGTAGGCAGATGTGAACTGATGTACAATTCCCTTTTCTTTGCAGAATGCATCCATCCATTGGTTCTTGAACTCTGTTCTGTTGTCTGAGCGGACCTGTCTAACCTTTAGCTTGTAGAGAGATTCCAGTGTAGTTACTAACTCTTTGAATGACTTAAATGTTTTTGATTTTGATTTCAGAAACATCACCCAAGAGAATCTTGAGTAGTCATCTGTAACTACATAGCAGTACAAGTCGCTTGCGATGCTTCTTGTACCGACTGGACCAAACAGATCCATGTGAAGAAGCTCAAGAGGCAGTTCTATGGAATTAACTTTCTTTGCCTTATGAGACTTCTTAGTCTGTTTGCCTTTCTTGTAGGCAACATAAAAATCTGGGAGTTGGAAGTTTTTGATGTTTACTCCTTGCACTAGATCATTCTGGACCAAGTGGTTCATTTTCCGTGGATTGATGTGCCCCATTCTCCTATGTCAGGAGATAGAATCCTTCTCAGTAGCTTTTGACAAGAAGCACTAAACTTCATGATCCGTTGTGGAGGCCTTTGATAGATCCAAGACATAAAGGTCCTTATATCTTGAGGCAGACATTAAGACTTGATCCTCCGGGATGACATAGTTCTTTTTCAGGACATAGCACTTCTTATTGTCGCAAACTACCTTAAATCCCTTGTCACATATTTGGGAAACCGAAAGCAAGTTATTTTGAAGTTGTTGAACATAGTTTACCTTGTCAAACTTCACTTTCTGGTTCCCTACTTCCCCTTGCACTATGATGTACCCACCTTTGTTTCCAGCAAATGAAACATGACCTCCTTTGATTTGTTTGACGTTTGACAGGAGTGTCCAGTTCCCAGTCATGTGCCTGGATGATCCGCTATCTACAATCCAAGTGTTTGTTTCAGCACTATAGCGAACACCCTGCACATTCAATTGAAAACATTAGTTAAGGTTAGGGACCCAAGCCTTAACCGGCTTGGGTGTCCCAGAGGCATCACACATCACAAATTCCACCCATTGTCCAATAGAGGGTGAGGGAAGATCCTTCATCTTCTTGTTCTCATTATCAGATCCAGGGATGGACTTTTCTTTCCATAAACCATTTTTATGTAAGGCTTGTTTGTGATAAACAGACGACTGGCTGATGGGTTGAACTTTAGGTTCACTAACTCTTTTTGGTGGAGTCATGGAGCTTCTTTTGGAGAGCTCACTTTAGTGTCATAAAGTTCAACCTTTTTCTTTGGTGTTTGAGAATAAGGACAGTAAGACGCGATGTGACCATACTTTCCATAGTTGTAGCAAGATCTACTCTCGATATGTTGGTGCAACTGTTTCTATGGAGAAGTGTGTGACACACGTGTGACTTTATTTAGTTTGGTCTTAGTCACTTCCTGTTTTAATGGTTTAACTTGTTTAATAACATTAATTTTTTGAACGTTATTAACATCTTTACTCTTTTGTTTACCTGGACTTAGACATGATACGCGTGATTGGTTAACATGTTTGGTTTGTTTAGGTTCAGAATTAAACTTGGTTGAACCAGACTTTATATTAACCTTTTCAAATTGTTCATCCAGATTAACACAAGGCATTTTACCTTTTTATTTTGAAGTGGCATCCTTTTGTTTAGGGCTGGATTCATTTGGTTTACATGTGGAATCTGGATCACTTACAAGAGGAGTGGACACCACATGATCCTTGATTGGGTTATCATTTATTGGTTTACATTTGGCATTCATCAAGGTCTCATGTGGTCGTGGAACCACTTTATATCCCAAACCCTCCCATTTGTTGCGTTCTCTCACTAAGTGTTGGACAATATGAGAAGAACTTGTCCAACTATGCAGCTTTTGTTTTAATGAGTTTACTTCTACTTCCAAAATTGCTTTTTGTTTCTTAGTGTCTTCTAGGGAGTTTAGATAGAACTTAATGTCATTAGTTTGGTTAAAAGCTACAACTTTAGTTTCCCTAAGTTGTTTATTCAAAGTTCTATCTTTTCTTTATAATTGTGCTTATTTTGTTTTAAAACTCTATTTGCTTCTGTGCATAGTTGCAAGTCCTTTACCAAGCTATCATTATGATCTAATAACCTAGAAAATTTCAAATCAATACTTTCCCTAAATTTATTACAATCAGAACAAGCATGATTATTGAAAAGTTGAGTACTGGAACTTACCTGAGAGGATGCGGTTGAATCAGCCATCAAAGCAAAGTCTGACTTTTCTAGTTCTGGTGATTCTAAACTTGTTGAACTTGTCCTTCCACAGGTTGGTGATCAACCACAGTTGCAGTTTCTTCAGTATTTTACATCGCGAGTTCTACTGCAATATCACCTTCGCTTGTTGAGTCGTCATCTAGATCCTCAACACTAGCAATGTTGGATTCTCCCGGAGACACCAACCGAAAGCTCCAATCTTGTCATTCGTCATCGTGAGCAGTCAAGGCTTTAGGATCCTTGCTCGACGAAGTAGGACTGCTTGTGGGTTTATCCTGACGAGTGAAAGATGAGAATGGATTCCCATTTCCTATCTTCTTGGGCTTCATACATTCACGTTTGAAGTGTCCCTTTTCCCCACAGTTGAAGCAGGTAACTTTGGTCTTGTCAAAACCAAAAGTGTATCCTTAGTAGCAATCAAGTTTTGTCCGGTCTTCTTGACAAACTTCTTAGCACTCCGAACCACGCTTGCTAAGGCCCACATGATGTCCATTCTCTCTAGCTCTGTCTCATCTACCTGCTCGTAGTCCTCATCTGCCAGATGGCAGTTCCCAATCTTCCCAGCAACTAGGCCATCATAAGAGTTAACAACTGCTGCTAAGAGATCCATGTGTTCCTTTGCTACCTCCACTATCACATTCCCGAGATTCTCGGTCTTCAGTTTTGTAGCATTGGCTTCAGATGCTATGTATTGGGTACAAGACGACCCTGATGTGTCAGATCCTGAAGTAGTAGGTTGAGAAGAAGCAGGCAAACTTGACACAAATGTCGTTTGAAGTGGTGCTCCAGAAGTCTTGGCTTGTGGAGTTGAGTTGTACAGTGTCGGATTCTGATCATATGAAGACGTTTGGGACCTGTATTTCATCCTTAACACTTCCTCTCTCAGTTTTAGAATGAGTCATTGATATCTAGCTTTGCCAGTATATCATTCTGTCTTAGGTTGGAAACAAAGGAAACCCACTTCTCTGAGCAGCCCATCTGCAAAGTTTGAAACTTTGTCTTCCATAGATGTGGTGACTCCATGAGTGTACAGCTCACTCAACAAGTGGTAGAACTGATCAATGACGTCATCCTAGCTCCCCTTTCCCATTGAAGAGAAGTTTTCAAACTCCTTCTTCAACGCTTTAGCCTTTAGAGCTTTTAACAATGCATTTCCTTCATACCTCTTTTCCAATGCATCCCACAGCTTGTTAGCTTGCTTGTTCTCAGAAAATTGATGGAAGATATCCTTAGGAATTGACTAAGTTAGCAATGCATATACTTTCTTCTCTGCATTGTACTTTACCTTTTGGCCGTCAGTCATACCGCCTAAGGTAAGTTTGACTCCATCTGCACCTACAGGCATGCTATATCCTGTCTCTATCAACTCCACAGATTGGGATCTACTTCATTTAAGTAAATCTCAACCTTTGCTTCCACTGTGGATAATCATCTAACGTTATGAGCTTACGGGGCTTGTTATGATTTCCCACTTCATTTTCTAGAAGCAACAAATTTTGAATCCTAGAATCCCTTCCTGCGGTGAACGTTGAATATTGATCCTCCATTACTTTTGACTTTGGTCTTTAGAACAAAACTGTTTTACTTGTGCGAATGAAGGTGTGCGATTGGACAAGTCGTGCGATTCACCAACGCGGATGGCTCAGACGTGCGAATGAACCAATGCGGATGGCTCACTCGTGCGAATGGATAGGGGCGAATGAACAATGCGACTAGGCAATTCAGTCGTACGTATGGATGAACGACTAAGTCCAATCATGCGTATGAGAGATGCATATGGATTCAGTCGTGCGATTGAGTCAATCGTGCGACTGAAGCTGCTGAATTTTGAGAATTCGAGGGTTTAAGGTATTTTGACACAAAACCACGAATTTCTCACTAACCCTAATTATCGTATGCTGGAAAATGTTAACTTTTTGACCTGGAGACGTCCAAAACACTGTTTGACACAAAAGATTGCGTTTTTGCATGAAAAACATGATATTCATATCAAAATTGATTGGATCACATGTAAATCAAGAGCCAAAGCTCTGATACCACTTATTAGGGACCGTGTACTAGACGGAGTACTAACTGATCTACGTGTATACCAACTCAAATAGTGCGGAATCCTATTTGATTGGCGATCCAATCAGTGAGAACGTTAACCTGGTCAATATAAGAGTCAACTAAATGCTAAGAACAAATAGGAATCAATCAAGAACGATCTATGAACTTGGACTGGCTTTCTTGGACATTCTGGACTGCTAGGGTACGATTAGGAGTCGAAATCTTCAAATGTGTTTTTTTACGAATTAAGTGGTATTTATAGGTTAGGGTTAGTCAATCGTATGACTAGACCATTAGCATGGTTCAGTCGTGCAACTAAAGCATGCGACTGAGTCAATCACACGACTGAGGATTTAGTCGTGCGACTGAATCATCTGTATGTCTCAGTCGTGCGACTGATCCAGTCTCCTGGTTCAGTCGTGCGACTGGTCCATTAGCATGAAGTATTCATGTGTATTGTCCATTAGCATGGCCCATTCGCATGAAGACTTCATACGACTAAGTTTGAATATGTTTCTCAATCATTACTTGACTAAGATCTATTCAAACAACCACATACCTATATAGATGGTTTAATATGCATTAATAAATGATAAACATTAAAACATACACTTAAAAATTAAATATTAAGATCAAGAACCACATATTATGTTTCATTCAACTCATTCGTTTCATTACATTTAGGACATGACACACATATTACATTAAGATCGTAAACTAGGTACATATGGATCAACAAGAGCCATTGTTTCTGATGGAACTGAAGTTTCAACATTCGCCTTAGAATTAATATGATCTCTTCCGCAGTAACATTTCCTCCTGAAAAATTGCTTGTATTAACTCCTCCTTGAATTGAATTCTGTATTTGAGAGCTTGCAGCGGATGATAATAAAGCAGCATTTTGAGTAAAACCAGAAGTAGGCATCATGGTCTGGTTAAATTCTTGTCTCTTCATGTCCAACTCAAAGGATTTAAGCTTATTAATAATATCCATCAGCTTGTAGTCTGTGAACCCTCTTTCTTGCTTTAGTATCCTCAGCTGAAGACTCCATTGAGGAGGGAGAGAGTCTAGTAGCCTGTTAACTTGTTCACTGTTGGAGAGCTTTTCATCGTATATCTTTAAGGTGCTAGAAACTATAAAGAAACGATTTGTGAGATCTGTCGGACTCTCATTCTTGTATCCAACAAAGGAATTGAATTCCTTCTCAGCTTGAATGCTATTATCCTTTACCAGATCATCGTTACCATCATAGAACTCACATTGTGCATCATAAAGAGATTTAGCATTTTTATGCTCTACAAAACGATTATAGATGTCTGGTGCCATGCATAGAGTTAAAGCACCAAAAGCCTTTTGATCTCGATCAATCAACTTTAGATCCTTTTCAGGGAAAGAAGATGGGTCCTTATTCTTAGAGACAACGTCACCAACAGTGACAGTTGGTATGTGAGGACTAGAAATAATTGATTCCCATTGATTGTGATCAGTGTAGAAGAAAAAAGCTTTAAGACATCTCTTCCAATCTTTGAAATTGTCTCCGTTAATGAGTCTTGGTGGCCTATTGGGAGCAACACTTTCAAGATCTGCAAGAGTGAGTGATGTTAACTTTGACATTGTATTTTCGCTGGGATTGATGCAGTTTCGGGAAGAGAAGAGAAAATTTTGCTGCAAGTTTGCAGAAAAAGCTAATTTCACAGAAAATTTCATAGTGATGACTAATTTCGCTGACACTTTCGCAGAGGAGGCTAATTTCACTGACAATTTCGGCAGCAGTTTCGCTAGCCAATTGTCACAACAGGCTTAGTTTCACTGATAAGTTCGTACGAAACAATCTTGAACTTTCATTCAAAATCACTTTCGGCAGCAATTTCGCTTGTTAACCTTCACAAGCACCAGTGAACTTTCGTTCAAAAAGACTAGTTTTGCTGAACAACTAGAAAACGATTTCAATAGTGATAACACCCATAGTTTCGCTGGAAGATGATCGTAGTTTCGCAGAAAGAACAATATTTTTACTGGTCGAACCTTAAACCCTTTTTCAACCCAAAATCAATCTGAAATCATCAAAAACTCAATGAATTTGAAGTCTGATGATTAGCAAAGCTTCCACAACTAAAAACAAGCTAAACTCAATCAATTTCCACATCAAAAACACCCGATAATGAACTAAAAATTGATTGAAACTAGATATTGAATAAAAACTCAATAAATCATGAACACTAAGTCTCTGATACCATATTGTTGGTCCATTGATCATATAACAGTGCAATTGAGATGAAGAATCGTTCAATATCCAATACACAAACTAAACAACATCAACAATGAAGATTGAACACAATAATAACCCATTCAAAATAAGACAATGAACATCAATAATCAATAACATAAAGCACAATGATAATTCTGTGTAATAACTGCTTTGAAATGATAACTTGCAACAATGATAATCGATTAGGGTTTTGTAAGCTTGCCCAACAATGAAAAAGATCAAATTTATATATACCAGTCTTAGTTTCGTAGACAGTTTCCCTGTCAGCGAAACTGTACTACCAAAACTATAGTTTCACCCGACAGAAACAGTAGTTTCGCCAAGCTAACTAATTAACTGACTGTGAGAGAAACTATAGTTTCGCTTACAGTTTCATTGGACTGCAAAACTACATAAAACTAAATACATACAAAAGGAAACTAACAAAAGACCTATTACAATCAAAAGTAACTAATCTAAACTAAGATGAGTCCAACCTATACATGATCTTCAGTAAGGCTCAGCAGATCTGTCAACTGAAGCACCTTCCTAGAAGGTCTGCTGTAGAGACCAGTAGGGTGTGCAAGGAGCAGAAATAGCTTTGTAGATCCTCGACCTTCTCAGAAAAGTAATAATCCCAGCAAACTCAGTAGCATTCCGAGTGGTCGCATCCAAGTGAGCACAGATGTTGTGCTTGGTGTTGATACTCCACTTATCAGCCATGTTGCTATAACACAAGACACATAAACGTTAGATTTGTGCATAACAGAAGACAGTTGAAATTAAACTATTTTGAGATCATACGACTGAGTTCAGTCATGCGATTGAGCATGCGGCTGAGTTCAGTCGTGCGATTGAGCTTGCGACTGAACTTAGTCTTGTGTTAGGCCATGCAGTTGAGTCAATCGTGCGACTGAACTCATAAGCCTGGTTCATTCTTTTTATTGAGTCATACGCCAGCTCAATCGTGCGATTGAAGTTCATTTGGAGAGTCTATTCCCATAACTCTCCGGTCGACACTCTAACCTTGAATCTAGGTCAAAACTTGATGTTACAATTTGTGTTTAGACTTATCAGATTCGCAGGGACCCTAACTATCACTTTATGTCCTTAATTTTAACGATTTTGCTCATTTAAGTGGTCTATTTGAAGGGTTTATTGATTTCTTGATTTTAACCAATTTAATCAGTTAGGGTTTGATTTCACCGAGCATTTTGTTCAATTTCAGTCACTAAGTACATTTAGATGAAGAATGGATCAGTTAGTAACACAATCGGCAAGAAATCAAGGCGAGAAGAAATTTTGGCAGAGTGTCTGCATATGAGTTGTGTTTCAACGATTTAGGGGTGGTGAGAAATACGACTGACTCATCCCTCCTTTTATACTGTCTTAATTTTCAATCGTACGAATGGATCCATACGCCTGCTCCAGTCATGCGACTAAGCCCATACTCATGCTTCAGTCATGCAACTGGGGTTCAGTCGTGTGACCGGCTCATACGGCCTCATCCATTCATGTGGTTGTTTCATTCTGGTGATCCAATCGCATGGATTGCTCCATGCTTATGATCCAATTGTGCAACTAGTCCATACTTATGGTCCAGTCATGCGATTGGTCCATACTTATTAGTTTGACCTTGTATACTTTCAAACATACACGTGTAACAGTTGATAAGACGTTATGACCGATGATCATCTCAGACATGACCTTTTTAATTGAAAAACTGTTTGATCACCTCAGACGTGATCCTTGAATTTCAAAACCCCGATTGGTCACCTCGGACGTGACCATTTTTGGTGAGTGATTCACAGATTGAATCCAGATATATAGTCCGACTTTTACCTAAACAATAACTAGAAGTTAAATAAAACAACTTGAAATATAAAACGCAACAAGATATATTTTTGTATTTTTGATTGGAGATGGATTTAAACCTATTAGAGTACTTCTAACCGATTGTACTTCCTGGACAGCATAGCTTCAAGTTACATTTATCATTTCTGGAACGATTCATTATGGAATCATACAGGTATATCAGAATCATTTGGGATATTTTAATAAACCATTTTGACGCTAGATTCTTGTTTTGACCGAGAGTCAATAGCAATTTTAGGAAATCATACTAGAGCTATAAGATGCACACAATGATTTTGACTTTCAAGAACTGCAGCTCACGATGATTGTCAGTATACTTGTCCTCTTAAAACCATACACAGATTTTTGACACACATTGGTGATGAGTTACGGTTTAATTATTTCAACGAGTATTTGTGGTTCCCATACTTATATGGTAATCAACATTCCTTAGGAGATTTTTGAGCGGTCTACGGGTATATTTCAAGAAGAGATTATTCTAAGAGCTTTCAAAGAGATGCCAAGCCTCAGGTCAGTGCCATCGCACAGCAGAGAGGTGTAAACTCTAATGAATTCTAGAATTTTTAGGTTATGCTTATCCTTAGTTCAGTGCCACCACACAATAGAGAGGCACACAACCTATCTTCTTGTTAGAGCATTTATTTTTCTTTTGCACATAACGCACCAACAACATAAGTTATTAGCTTGATTGCATTTAGCATTTTTCCATGTGCTTTGCTCATTTTTGTGGTCGTCCGCACACATTTGGGGTGTTTATTTTGCTCTTCACCCCTTATTGGAACTACATTGATTGTGTTAACCAGGGATAAGATGGGAACCCACAGCAAGTTGAACAACTTAGTTTGAATTTTAGACCACCAATGAGGTCTACTCATCTATTATGTTCAATCTACCGACACATCATATAATGAACTAGCAACCTCTAGGTCTACTTTCTCTATGTTACCTCAGTAGCATACTAGTGTTACTATCATTTTTCCTTTTATTTTGCTTAGAATTATCAAACTTATACTTTGAATTTTGCATATTAATCATTTAAAATCTTTTAAAGTCTCAAATAATTTGTTCCCTGTGTACTATCATTTTCCATAAACGTTTAATCACAACAAAGATTTGATTTCATTTATTTTAGCTAAGTTATCCTCCTCCCTCATTTTTTAAGTAATTAAATACTACACGAATTTAATACTAATTTATCCTATTCTCCCCCTAAAATTCTAAAACCGAATTTATTTTTTGTGTTTTTGGATTTTTTAATAGACAAAAAATAAGTAAAATAAAATTAACTATACTAGTCGGAGGTACGAACTTTCATCTTCTAGAATGACTTCACATTTCTTTTTCACGCCATTAACCTCTAACAGATACAAAAACCTAGTTTTATCAAATGCTATAGTGTAGAGGTCGGCGTGTTGAAAATCCATATTTATTTTAACCACATCGATTAAGTGCTTTTCAAAACAGTCACGTATAAAGTGATACTTAATACCGATGTGTTTAGTTTTAGGGTGTTGGACCGGATTTTTTGTTACGGCTATAGCAGCAGAATTATCAACAAAAATAGGAGTGTTAGAAAATTGCAAACCGTAGTCACGCATTTGCTATTGAATCCAGATGATTTGTGAACAGTAACTTGCAGCAGCAACGTATTCAGCTTCACATGTTGACAAAGCAACGAAGGTCTGCTTCTTACACTGCCAGGTGACTAACTGTCTACCACAGAACTGACATCCTACTGATGTTGACTTGTAATTCATTTTGCAACCGCCATAATCCGAGTCACTATATGTTTTAAGCTCAAAGTCATCGTCATGAGGATACCACAACCCGAGTGTCGAAGTACCCTTCAGATAATGAAAAATCCTTTTAACACCTATAAGATGGTTGACTTTTGGTTTCGCCTGATATCTGGAATAGGGACACGTCGCGTACATGATATCAGGTCATGAGGCTGTGAGGTACATGAGAGATCCATCATTCCTCTATACATAGTGGCATCAACCAAATCACCATTTTTGTTGGGTGCCATGTCATGATTTGTAGCAAGTGGAGTTCCAGCTGCAAAAGCAATCTCCATATCGAACTGACTTAGGATATCGCCTACATACTTGGTTTGATGTAGAAATATTCCCTTTGGTGTCTGATCCACCTGTAACCGAGAAAGAACTTCATCTCTCCCATAGCACTCATCTCAAATTATGCTTTCATTACAGATCCAAATTCTTTACATAACTCTTCGTTTTTAGAACCAAAGATTATGTCATCAACATAAATCGGTACCAGCAGTAAATTGCCATCTTTTTCTTTGATGAACAGTGTGCATTCAATAACTCCTCTGTGAAAACCATGTTTCACAAGATGAGTTGAGAGTTTCTCATACCATGCTCTAGGGGCTTGATGAAGCCCGTAGAGAGCCTTATCCAGCTTGTAAACTCTGTCCTAATGATAAGGATCCTCAAATCCTTCGGGTTGACTGACATACACTGTCTCACGGATTTCATCATGAAGGAACGCACTCTTGACATCTAGTTGATAGACTTTGATCTTCATGTAGGATGCATAAGCTAGAAATATACATATTGCTTCCATCCTTGCCACTGGTGCAAACACTTCATTGTAATCTATGCCTTCGACTTGTCAAAATCCTTGAACTACAAGTCGGGCCTCATTCCTGATTATTACCCCTTGGTCATCTTTCTTGCATTTCAGTACCCATTTAGTACCACTCACCTTAGCACCTTTTGGTTTGTTCACAAGGGTCCACACTCTTAATTTACTGAACTGTAGGAGTTCTTCTTGCATTGCATTGACCCATGCCTCATCGTTTAACGCTTCAATAACATATTTTGGCTCAAACTAAGACACAAAATATCGATATGCTCCATCGTGAAGTTATCCCTTTTCCATTACAGAGGCATAATCAGCTGTGTATAGCTGATTTTTGGTATGTACTCCCGATCTAACATCCCCAATGACATTATCCAAGGGATGATAAACATTTAGCCGAGATTTGGGAGTTGTGGAACAGCCACCTCATTATCCAGATTGTTAAACTCAGGTTCAGGATCTGTAGCTGTTGGAGTGTGAGGTTCCAAAATGTCAGATGCATAAGGATTTGATGCTTGTGTACTTTCAGTAGAAGGAACCTGTTCCTCCTGATCCACCTGTTCAGTCTCAACTTCTTTATCATCAGAGGAGGAATTGCTTACATCAAGTGCTCCCCCTAAAGGATTAGAAGATTCACCTTGTGGAGTTGATTCTATCGGGTCTAGTGGTGGTTTGTCTAGGACATTGGACATTATTCTAGTCGTTAACTCATTATCAGGAAGGGAGATTGGTATGTTGAAGGACTTAAAGAATCCATCATAGTGGAAGAAGAATGTAGGTCCTTTTCTAGCAAGGGGGGTAGTGCATCTCTGAACATCAACGTTGCACCACACTTCTACCTGACCCATTGAGTTGTTATAAACTCTCTTGTCTGGTATATTATAGCTGAGAAAGATCCCTTCTTCACCCTTCTCACTGAACTTCCCAGACTGAATTTTCTTCAGCAGCGTACATGGTGCACCAAATGGTTCGAGATACTCCAGGTTAGGTTTATGTCGCTGGAGCAACTCATAACATGTTTTACCATGACGTTTGACCACCAAGACCCGATTGAGGGTGTAACATGCATTGGCCACTGCCTCGTTCCAAAATTGGATAGGCAATTTCGAGTCGGCTAGCATCGTTCTTGTCGTCTCTATCAGGCTTCGATTCTTTCGCTCAGCAACTCGATTCATCTGTGGGGTGTAGGCAGATGTAAATTGATGTACAATCCCTTTTTCTTTACAAAACCCCTCCATCCACTGGTTCTTGAACTCTGTGCCATTGTCTGATCGAATCTGTCTAACTTTCAGCTTGTAGAGTGATTCCAAAGTAGTTACCAGCTGTTTGAATAATTCAAATGTCTCTAATTGGATTTCAGAAACATCACCCAAGAAAATATTGAGTAATCATCCGTAACTACATAGCAGTACAGATCACCAGTGATACCTTTAGTGCTAACGGGACCAAACAGATCCATGTGTAGAAGCTCGAGAGGCAGTTCAATGGAATTAACGTTCTTTGCCTTGTGAGACTTCTTGGTTTTTTTGCCTTTCTTACATGCTATGCCAAAATTTGGAAGCTGGAAGTTCTTGACATTCACTCCATTCACTAGATCATTCTGTATCAAATGATTCATCTTCCGTGGATATATGTGTCCCATTCTCCTATGCCGGGAGATTGAGTCCATCTTTGTTGCCTTTGATAAGAAGCATTGAACTTTCTTATCAGAAGCCCTTGTCACAAATCTAGGAGACTGAAAGCAAGTTGTTCTGTAGTTGTTGAACGTAGTTGACCTTATCAAACTTGACTTTCTGGTTTCCCACTTCACCCTGAGCAGTGATATATCCTCCTTTATTCCCAGCAAATGATACATGTCCTCCTTTAATTTGTTTGATGTTGAAGAGGAGATACAAATTCCCGGTCATGTGCCTAGAAGCCCCACTATCAACAATCTAGGTATTTGTTATAGCACTGTAGCGGACACCCTGCACATTCAAAGGAAATTATCAGTTTAGGTTTGGCACCCAAGCCTTAACTGGCTTGGGTGACCCAAAGGAATCACACATCGTAAACTCAACCCACTGTCCACTTGAGGATGAGGGCATATCGTTCTTCTTATTTTTCTCATTATCAGACAATTTACTTGACTTTTCTTTCCATAAGCCAGTTTTGTGTAATGCTTGTTTGTGATAAATAGACGACTGGCTTATAATTTGAACTTTAGATTCATTAGTTCTCTTAGGAGGAGTAACAGAACTCCTTTTAGAAGAACTTTGTTTAGTGTCATAAAGTTCAATTTTCTTTTTGGGAGACCGATGATAAGGACAATTATAGGAAATATATCCTCTCGTTCCACAACTATAGCATGATCTCCCTTCTACATGTTGAGGAAACTGTTTATGTGGGGTTGAATGTGATACAGGTGCGGCACAAGTCTGGTTGGATTTAGTCACTTGCCGTTTAGATGTATCACCTATATTAACAAAATTAATTGTTTTGACATTTTGAACATCTTTAACATGCCCTTGGTTGGACTTTGATGACTAACACGTGTGTGGTTAACTGGTTTAGTCAATTTGGGTTCTGAAATAGACTTTGGTGAACCTAACCTTACATAAACCTTTTTCAAATTTATCATCCAAATTAACAATAGGCATATTTTCTTTTGATTCCAAGGTAGACTCCTTCTGTTTAGTGCTTTCCATCATAGATTTACTTGTCAAATCGGGATCACTAACCAGAGGAGTGGACACCACATGATCTTTTACTGGGTTGTTACTTATAGGTCTACATTTTGTATTTAAAAGGGTCTTATTTAGTGGTGGAACTACCTTGTAACCCAACCCTTCCCTATTATTTCGTTTATTCACTAAGTGTTGAATTATGTGAGAAGAACCGGTCCAACTATGTAGTTTTTGTTTTCAAGAATTAACTTCGACTTCTAAAACTGCTTTTTCTTTCTTTGTTTCTTCCAAAGAATTTAAATAAAACTTTAATTATGCGATAGGACAAATACGGATGAGTCAATCGTGCGATTGGACAAATGCGGATGAGACAATCGTGCGATTGGACAAATGCGGATGAGACAATCGTGCGATTGGACAAATGCGGATGACCAATGCGGATGACTCAGTCGTGCGAATGAACAATGCGGATGGTAAAATGCGGATGAATCAATCGTGCGATTGGACAATGCGGATGACTAATGCGGATGGCTCAGTCGTATGAATGGACAATGCGAATGACTAATGCGGATGGCTCAATCGTACGAATGGACAATGTGAATGACTCAATCATATGAATGAGCTATTCGTGCGACTGAAGGCTATTGTGTTTGAAAATTTTTGAATTTTGACACTTTGACACGAATTATGATTTACCCAGAAACCCTAATCTGCCGTATGATGAAAAACTTCAACTTGAATGCTTGTAAACGTCAGAACACACCAGTGGACCCAAAAAGATGACTCTTTTGAGTTAAAACATAAGGTTTGACACAATCCTAATTGAATCAAACGCAAAATCAAGAGCCAAGGCTCTGATACCACTTGTCAGGACCGTGTAGGTACGGAATACTAACAGATTCTGCATTTATACCGAATCAAATAGTGCAGAATCCTATTTGATAAGTGATCCAATCAGTGAGGAAAATTACCCGATCAATTTAAAATTAAAACTAAATGTTATGAACGAGTAGAGATCGATCAGGATTGATCTATGAAGTTGGACAGGCTTCCTTGGACGTTCTAGACGGCTAGGGTTCGTAAGAGTATCAAGTGTTTCTCAAGTGTCTCCCAAGTGTTCTGTTTTTCCACTAATTAGGTGGTATTTATAGGTTATGGGTTTTCAATCGTACGACTTAACCATTAGCATGGTTCAATCGTGCGACTGAATCATGCGATTGATCCATATGCACGACTAAAGGTTCAATCATGCGACTGAGTCAATCTTATGTCTCAATCGTGCAACTGATCCAGTCTCCTGGTTCAGTCGTGCGACGGGTCCATTAGCATGATGTATTCATGCATATGGTCCATAAGCATGCTCCACTCGCATGAAGACTCATACGACTAAGTTTGAACACATTTCTCAATCATTATTGACTAAAAACTATGCACAACAACCTCAAACCTATATAGTAAGTTCATTATACTTTAACACACAATAATACTATGAAATATTAAACATTATAAACATCAACCACATATTATATTTCATTTAACTCATTCATTACATATGTGTAAGACATGACAGACTTTTACATTAAGCACATAAACTAGGGACATATGTATCAACAGAAAAAAACCAAGGCTTGAAACCAAAGAAATAAGCATCAAAAGTAGTACACATAACATAAAAAACAATACAAACCACTATTCATTAAACTTCTTTCTCACATGTAGGTAAATATGTATTATTTTGACGAGGTATCTTACGATAAAGTTTTTTTAGTATGTAATTGTTTTGGATCACAATTGTAATGTTATTTATAAAATACTAATTACTAATTTGAGTTGTACATTAGGGTTGTACATGACATATCAATGTTTGTACTCTATATAAAACTATATGGATGGCAACTATTATGACCTATGATGAGTGGGCCTCATGGAAACTATTCACTAGTCATCTTGGAAACTATTGTGACCTAGATTAGCTTACTTATTATCACACTCCGATTTTAGGACACCCCGGGAGTGCGACCAATTGGTACGCATTATTGTTCACTTTTTAATTGCTTGTCTTAAAAGTCGTTTACGTAGCGGAAAAACCTTTCACAATTCATTTCATAAAATAAAATAACTTTGATGATTTACAAAAAAAACTTTCATATATTCGTTGAGGATTAAATACCCAAAATTTTACATAACATTGTTCAAAGCAATATTTACAAAATTTTCTGTCTAACTGATAGATATTCGAAACTTGCCACAAGGTCTATGCGTAGGAAATTTTTCATATCTTCATTGGGGATTAAATACCCAAAATTTTACATAACATTGTTCAAAGCAATGTTTACAAAATTTTCTATCTACTGACAGATATTCGAAACTTGCCACAAGCTCTATGCATAGGAAATTTAGTCCTACTGGCACTATTTTTGCTAATATGTTCATCACAGGGTTTCCATGCCTAGGATTCATAGTCCATCTAACACTAACACCTGACTAAACATATTTAATCATGTCTACATGAACATTTTTGAAAATAATACAACAGCGAAAAGCTAGTGAATACATTTAATATGACACAAAAATATTTCGGCATGAATAACGATAAACAGTTAATCATAAATTAATGATGAACCACATATTTAACATTCTATTTCAACTGGAAGTCCCCCTCCATATATACTGGTATTAGTGCTCAGGCACTCTTACTACGGGACTCTCCAGATCTGTACTAAGTCTAAACCAACCCTAGTATGGGATTTTCACCCATCCCGAGGATATAATTTGATCAAACATACATATACTTTTGATCTAAATGTTTTAGCAAAATACCTCTATGCATCCACATGGTTAACGTAATAATGCCATTTTTACAAAAAAATCATTTGTATGTTTTGAATGTATTAAACGTATTCACCTGGTATGTTGAATAGAGCCTGTAAACTTTATAAGCTTTTGTTTTGAACCTCGAAGTAACTTAAGGATTAAGTCATGAGCCTCTAACACCTTATTAAGTCAGAACTTCTATACTTGTTATTTAAAGCATCTACACCAGTTTCTTAATCTTGGGTTATGTTGTGGTGTTCAAGAGGTAGTAGAGGATTTCATATAGGGAAGACGATCAAAAGTTATGAAATGAAATGAAGCACATGCATCTACTTATATATGAATATTTCTTACTCTTTAAGTATTTATTACTTATTTAGTTTTATCCAAATCCAAAACTTAGCAATTAAGTTTCATATTATATTCAAAACTTAGCTTACAAGTTTTATATTTTATCCAAAGACATAGCTATTAAGCTTTATCCAAAACTTAGTCGTTCAATTTCCTTCTAATTTTATCTAAAACTAGGCATTAAGTTTATCCAATACTTAACAATTAAGTTTTATGTGTAGCTTAATTATTAAGTTATATCCGAAAGCTTAGACATTAAGTTTTATCTAAAACTTAGTCATGAAGTCACGCTTGAAACATAATGATATTTTTAATCGAAAAATAATACAAAAATTTCACAGGTGTTACATCATCCCCACCTTTATTTAAATCTCGTCCTCGAGATTTATTGGAATATTTGTGGATCTTTCTTTTTCATGTCTGACTCTAGTTCCCACGTATATTCAGTACCTCGTCTTGATTTCCATTTTACCTTTACCAATACTAGTTTCTTTCTTTTCAAATGTTTTTCTTGACGGTCTTCAATTTGTAGAGGTTGTTCAATAAATTTCAACTTTTCGTTAACTTCTACATCTTGTAATGGCATTTCCAGAGATTCATCAACCAAACATTTGCGTAAGTTTGACACATGAAATTCATCATGCACTCCATTAATCTCATTTGGCAATTCTAGTTTATAGGCACTGGTCCAATTCGTTTTAAGATTTAAAGGGTTCAACAAACTGAGGACTTAACTTTTCCTTCTTTCCAAATCGTAGAATGCCTTTCCATGGTGACACTTTTAAATTCTAGTGGCTTACGTCTTTTGTCAGCAAAACTCTTATGACGATCACGAGTTGTCTTCAATCTTTCTCAAATCTGTAGTACTTTATCGATTGTATCGTGGACTATTTCAGAACTAGACACTTGATTCTCTCCAACTTTAGACTAGTACACAAGTGTTCTACATTTTCTACCATACTATTTGGGTCTATCACACATGCTTGGAGCATATCTTCTATCATTTGGATCAGTTTGTAGATGATAAGCAGTGCTTAAATTTAATCGAGTTCCTAACACTTTTTGAAAGCTTTGCCAAAACCGAGACATAAAACGGCTGTCTCCATCTGACACGATGGATAGTTGCACACCATGTAAAGTCACTATTTCATTGATGTAAAATTTTGCTAACTTATCCATGCTAAATGTTTATTTCATAGGAATGAAATGGGCAGAGTTAGTCGATCAATGATGACCCAAATAGTATCATTCCCACGACTTGTTCGAGGAAGTTTAATAATAAAGTCCATGGTTATCATTTCACATTTCCAGAAAGGTAGTTGTTGCAGTATACCTAAAGGTTTCTGATGTTCTGCCTTAACTTGAGAGCATGTAAGAAATTTTGCAACATATAGTGCAATGTTCTTTTTCATACCTATCCACCGGTAATTTGTTTTTAGATTCTTATACATTTTATCGCTCCCTAGGTGCATTGTATATCTAGACTTGTGAGCTTCTTCAAGTATTCTTTCTCTCATATTGCCAGCCATTGGCACCCAGATTCTTTTATTTAACTTGAGGAGTTCCTCGTCTCCTTTGACCAACTGATCAAACATTCCCTTTATTCCTTCTTCTTTTTCTATCTCTTGTAGAGCTATTTTCTGAGTATTCTTCAACTGACTAAGTAAGTCAATGTGAAGATCAAGCCTTAAAGCACGGACCCGTTTTGGCTTTTCTTTTTCTTTTATACTCAAGGCATCGGCCACAACATTGGCTTTACCTTTATGATAACAGATTTCACAATCACAATCGCTAAGGATTTTCATCCATCTTCTCTGTCTCATATTTAGCTCCTTCTGACCAAAGATATATTTTAAACTCTTATGGTTAGTGTAGATAGTAAATTTGACTCCATAAAGATAGTGTCTACATATCTTTAGCACAAAGATTATGGCGTCCAACTCCAAATCATGAGTCGTATGATTCTTCTCACGTGTTTTTAGTTGACGTGATGCATAGGCAATAACTTTATTTCTTTCCATTAACACACACCCAAGACTAATGTGTGAAGCATCATAATAAACAACAAAATCTTCAGTACCATCTGGCAAAGTCAGGATGGGTGCATTTGTTAACTTTTATTTAAGAGTCTTAAAAGCTTCATCATGTTTTGCTCCCCATTCGTACTTTGCCGGTTTTCGAGTTAAAGATGTAAGAGGGGCAGCGATTCGAGAAAAGTTTTGGATGAATCGACGTAGTATCCAACCAATCCAAGGAAACTACAAACTTCAGATGGGATTTAGGGGTTTCCCATTTAGAAATAGCCTTAATATTGGAAGGATCGACTTGAATGCCTTTAGCATTGATCATATGGCCAAGAAATTATACTTCCATAAGCCAAAATTCACATTTTGAGAATTTAGCATACAATCTCTTGTTTCTCAGTACTTCAAGTAGTATTTTAAGATGGTTCACGTGTTCATCTCACGTTTTGGAATAAATAAGAATATCATCTATGAACACGATTATGAACTTATCTAAATAGGGTTTTCAAATAGATTCATCATATCCATAAAAGCGACAGGGGCATTAGTGAGTCCAAAGGGCATAAATGTGAACTCATAATGTCCATATCTAGTTTGGAATGTAGTTTTAGGAATATCTTCTTCTTCAAATTTGAGCTAGTGATAACCCGATCTAAGATCAATTTTAGAAAAGTAACACGCTCCCTGAAGTTGATCAAATAGATCATCGATTTGAGGAAGTGGATACCTATTTTTAATGGTTACCTTGTTTAGCTCACGATAAACAATACACATACACATTGATACATCTTTCTTATTTACAAATAGAATTGGAGCTCCCCAAGGCGAAGAACTTGGTCGGATAAATCCCTTCTCTAATAGGTCATCTAACTATTGGTTTAATTCTTTCATTTCAGTTGGAGCTAATGTGTGTGGGGCTTTAGCTATTGGTGATGTACCCGATACTGATCAACTCTAAATTCAACTTCTCAATCAGGTGGAAACCCTGGAAACTCATATGGGAAGATGTCGGTAAAATTGGCTACAACTGGCACGTCTTTAATCTTTTGCTTCGTTTTGTCATCTGATACAGTGATCAGATATGCCATTCCTAAGCATTCAGTTGTTTTTAATATAGAGATTATTCCAACATGATTTGTCGGTTTGTCGCCCTTGACAATAATCACTTCTCCAGTAGGCGCGCAGAGTTTAATAAGGTTTTGATCGCAAATGATATGGGCTTTGTTCAAGGCTAACTAGTCCCTAACAAGTACCACGTCAAATCCCGCTAATGTCATAGGTAAAAGTTTCACAGGGATGATGTAAGGCCCTGATCCCGGAAACCTCACAGTTGGTCAATCACAGCAGTTAAAACATTAAACATTTTAATTATACAAACTTAAGCAGCGGAAATGATTTATCAAAAACCATTCATTTCATTTAAAACATTGTTGTTAAGCAATACGTCATCATTAACTGTTTACAAAAGAATTGTTTTAACGCATTACAAAACAACAGTAACACAGAATACGAATGGATGTCAGTCTTTCCCTGCCGAGCTTCACCCTCGTGCCATCCTCAGCAATAATTACCTACCAACTGAAAATGTATAAAAGTTAGCGTTGCTGAGTGAGCTCTAGTTTTGAAGTAATAAAATACTTTCTATATGTTGTATAAGAAAATACTCTTTTCCGTAAAAATACAACTCTGTACTGTATATGCGAGCACGCATTAACTATATGAACAAATATAGTTCGTCCACTTTACTGTATGCCTTGTCTGTTCTGTAAACTTTTATCTTTATGTTTCACTTTCTGTATGGACCAGTGAGCAATACCCCAACTATATGCGCGATGGAAAATGGGTGATGGGTCATCTATATCCCTCGAAAGGGTCAACTGTTTCCTTCGAAAGGGTCAACTATATCCCCCGAAAGGGTCAACTATATCCCTCGAAAGGGTCAACTATATCCCCCGAAAGCTGAACAGTTGCAAGAGCTGCTCGATAAGCTGAACCGGAGCACCTCATACTACCGTCTTTCTTCTTCACAAACAGGACCGGAGCACCCCAGGAGAGATACTCGGCCTAATGAACCCCTTATCGAGCAGCTCTTGCAACTGCTCCATCAGTTCTTTCATTTCTGTCGGAGCTAACCGATACGGTGCCTTGGCAACGGGTTGAGCACCGAGTATCAGATCAATTTGGAACTCAATCTCGCGATCCGGTGGCACACCGGGTAAGTCTTCCGGGAATACGTCCGGAAAGTCACACACAACTGGTACATCAGATAGTTGTGGTGTTGGCGCGTCCACATCCTTTACGTAGGCCAAGTAGGCACTACATCCACGCCTCATGCACTTTCCCGCCACCGCCAACAAAATCATTTTCGGGATCGTCGTGACGCGATCTCCATAAGTCGTAACCAAACTCCCATCGGACGCAACTAATCTAATCATCTTCTTGCGACACATGATGTTTGCTTCATAGGTTGCTAACTAGTCCATCCCTAGTACTACATCAAATCCACCTAGGGGTATCACGTGTAACCTAGAAGCAAACCTATGACCTTCTAGTTCTATGGCACAGTCCTCTATCACATCAGTAATTCTAGTGGACTTACCAATAGCAATTTCTCCATCGAATGGTGCACTGACCTTACTACTACTAACAGGCAACTTAGCACAGAAAGTAGTGGAAATAAAACTCCTACTAGCACCGGAATCAAACAATATAGAGGCACAAGTTTGATTTACTAGAAACATACTGACACAACATCGGGATCAGCTCTGGCTTCCTCCGGGGTCATGGTGTAAGCTCTAGCACCTGCCCTCTGCCCTCCTTCCTCCAGCTTCTTCTTCTCTGCTCTAGAGCTCTCCGCCCTTGGCTTCTTACAGTCTCTAGCGATATGGCCAGGCTGGCCACACCTGAAGCATACATTCATCCCCATCCTACACTCACCAGTATGCTCCCTTCCACATTTTTCACACTTCCTCAGCCGTGATCTAGATTTGACCACACGTTAGTCACCCACCTTTACCACCTTCTTGTTTGGAGCAGTTCTACCACACCCAAACCATTTCCCATTCCAGTTCCGACTACCACCATCCTTCTTATCCACCTCAGCCACCACCACCTCGTGCTCATTGTATAATCTGCCAGCCAAGTCAACCGCTCACCTAAAAGTGCTTGGCCGGGCGGCAATCATATGCCTACTGATATCCGTCGGCATCCCCTGAATGTATCTTTTACTCTTTTGTGACAGTGGTGTCACTTGATCGGGCACCAGCCGCGCCATTTCATTGAATTTGGTGGTGTACTGCTGGTGTGTCATCGTTCCCGCCTCCAGTTGTAGGAAGTCTCTTTCTACCTTGTCCATCTCTCTGTGAGGACAGAATTCTTCAATCACCAACTTCTTTAGTTCAGGCCACATCATTCTTCCAATGGCCCTGCTACCCTTGGCTCGGACAATGTTGTCCCACCAGCACAAAGCCGAGTCCACAAAGGAGTGGGTAGTGAATTTCACCTTCTGATCTTCATGGCATTCACTGATATCGAGGACAGCCTCCATTTCCCTCACCTACCGGTGAGCAACTGTAGTTGTGCCATTTCCGTCGAAAGTAGGGGGCTTGCATCTCATAAACGCCCCATAATTACACCCTCTAGTCACCTCCGGCGCAGGCTCCTCTTCTTCCTCCTCATCATCAAAGAGAACCGTTTTCGGCTCTAGTTGCTCTCGTCCTCCCGAGGACCTGTTCCTCTCCTTCCTTTCCCCATCCCTTACAAACTTGATCACTTCAGTCACCACAGATGGTAGAATCGCCTACATGACCTGGTGAACCTCTTCCACCACAACCTCCTTTACTGAGGCTCTCAGATTGGCACTCTCATCGCCACCCTCCGGATGAGGGGTCTCTGGTTCTTCATGAACCACTTTCTCGACTCTGGGTCTCCCTCTCTTGGGTCGCGAAGCAGCACCGTGACCTCCACCATGAGAGGCGTTTGAAGATCTACCGCCAGCCATCCTCTAAAAGCACACTATAAGATTCAAATACTAACGCGGTCATTCAAGGTAATACTCAGTTTATGTCAAGTATAGTGAGTCCCTAATTATAGTGGCCAGTTATGATTAGCCACTTACTTTACTCTTCATACCCCAAGCATCTCCTATCCTGACTTAATCAGTATCTAAATCTACTAAGAGCACATAATCAAATAGCATGCGCACATAATACAGGTTAACATTAGGAAAAGACATACCTGATGGCACGTAGCTACTTGGGCCGACATCCCTCCATTTGTCCCATTTTCAGTTTAAGTTTAGGTTTTAAAAGTTTTACTAACCCAATTCTCTTAAACTTTGGCTCTTATACCAACTTGTAAGGCCCCGATCCCGGAAACCTCACAGTTGGTCAATCACAGCAGTTAAAACATTAAAAATTTTAATTATACAAACTAAGAAGCGGAAATGATTTATCAAAAACCATTCATTTCATTTAAAACATTGTTGTAAGCAATACGTCATCATTAACTGTTTACAAAAGAATTGTTTTAACGCATTACAAAACAACAGTAACACAGAATACGAATGGATGTCAGTCTTTCCCTATCGAGTAGCTTCACCCTCGAGTCATCATCAGCAATAATTACCTGCCAACTAAAAATGTATAAAAGTCAGCGTTGCTGAGTGAGCTCTAGTTTTGAAGTAATAAAATACTTTCTATATGTTGTATAAGAAAATACTCTTTTCCGTAAAAATACAACTCTGTACTGTATATGCGAGCACGCATTAACTATATGAACAAATATAGTCCGTCCACTTTACTGTATGCCTTGTCTGTTCTATAAACTTTTATCTTATGTTTCACTTTCTGTATGGACCAGTGAGCAATACCCCAACTATATGCGCGATGGAAAACAGGTGATGGGCCATCTATATCCCTCGAAAGGGTCAACTGTATCCCTTGAAAGGGTCAACTGTATCCCTCGAAAAGGCCAACTATATCTCCCGAAATGGTCAACTCTATCCCTCAAAAGGGTCAACTATATCCCCCGAAAGGGTCACTGTATCCCTCGAAAGGGTCAACTGTATCCCTCGAAAGGGTCAACTGTATCCCTCGAAAGGGTTCTGTGTACTATGTACAAGGCCAACCAATCACCCAGGGCACGCTGCAAAGGTCCTGGCAATCTCAATTGATTGACCCTGTGTGCATGATAGGGTAGCTAACCCGCAGCACAGTTGAGCTAACGATAACGTGGTCGTGTACCTCCTGTAAGCTTGCAAGACTTGTTAACATTTTCGTTAATGTTCCTCTTCTTTTCTTTATTGCTCTTTCACTTTATTATTATGATATACTTTATGTTACCATAATAACATACCACGTAAAGTCACATACTATAAGTAATAATAATAATAGCAATAACAATAATAAGGAACAATCATGAGTAATCATATCATGCATAGAACATCATCATTAATAAGCCCTTAGTCAACCTCGGTCAAAACCCTAAAGCATAGACTCCCAGAAAATTCTGTAAAAATTTCTAAGTGCTTAGGCGCATGGGAACTATTTGGGCGCATGAGCCCTGTTCGGGCGTTTCATCACTATGTAGGCGCATCAGCCAATACTTAAGCATTTTCACTTTAGGCGCATGAACTATTCAGGCGCATGGGCACTATTTGTGCGCATGAACACTTAGATGCTTGGGTAATTCGGACGCATGGACACTTAGGCGCATGAGCCACTTGGGCGCATGGGCACTATTGGGGCACATGGCCCTACACTTAGTCATCCGGCTAACATTTCTAGGCTCATGGGCCACTATTCAGGCGCATGGGCTACTGTTTAGGTGCATGGATTACACTTAATTCTTTCTAAGGCATTTTCAGGCGCATGAGCCTTATCTAGGCGCATGGACCTTCTGTTCAACATGTTTCCAGTATGTTTTCAACCCAATCATCAAATCCATCTGTTCTAAGCTTAATGTGGCTATTCTAAACATGAATAACCTATAAGCATTTAGGAATCACATCCAATCATGCACAATACATATGGGCATACATACTCAAACATTGTAAAAATCATTTAAATACATTTTCAGCCCCAAAGATGTTTGAAAACAAGTAAAAACCAGGGTCTAGAACTCACCTAATGCAACTTGGGTGTTTTCTTCCTTTCTAACCCGCTTGCAATGAGTTCAAACACCTAAAACGACACCAAACACACACACCCGAGCACATACACAAACACATAAGCACATAGGCATACAACCGGGATAAAACCTGTCATAAACACATAAAAACCATGAATTCTTACCTTGAATTCATTCACTTCTTCTTCTTCTACAAGCCGAGAGTTTCCCCTGCTCTCTCTCTCTAGAAACGATGAAGAACTTGATGTGAAGTGAGGGTGGGCGGCCATGCCCGCCTTTACACAACTTTATCAAAGTTTTGTCCTTTTGGACACTTTCAGTCCCTCCACTTGGACTTTATTGTCTTTCTTGCTTTTTATTCCTCATAACTTGTCTTTTAAAAAATAACCGGGTGTTACAGATGACATGATTAGAAAGAGTAATCCTACCATTATCTAAGGATTCTGAGATTTTAACTAGATCTCCATTTGTGGTTTCAACTTCATAGGATTTGTCTAACTTTACTAGTGGTTCATTTAACAAACTACAGCACTTACGCTTTGGTTTGCACCAGAATCAAATAATATTCTAGCATAAACATTATTGATAAAATGTGTATCGATAATGACGTCCAGCAAGTCAGCAGCCTCACGAGCATTCATCACAAATGCTCATCCTGTCTTCTTCAAACCAGGATCTATCTTGGTTCCCGATCCTCCAACACTACCTTCTTTATTAAGGTTTGGGCATTCAGACTTGTAATGCCCTAGTTCATTGCAATTATAACAAGTAATCATCCTTTTCTTGTAGCAAGCCTCAAAAGTGTGTCCTGAAGTCTTGTAGTAGTTGCAGAATAGAGCGCATCTTCATCTTCCTGTGTGTCTCTTCCCGCATGTTTTGCATCTAGGGAGAGAGTATGAATCTTCTTTCTTTCTGGGCCATTTATCAAATTTATTTGTCTCTATATTTGGTTTATGGGCCACCTATTTCTTTTTATTCTCTTCTTGGGTTCTAATCATTCCATCTATTAAAAGCCCAACTAACTCTACCATAGACTCTATTATCTGTTGCATGACCGCTTTCACCATATCACGAATTTCATTAAATATAGCGACTGGTCATGTTGCATTCGGGTGTCACAAGATGCGGCACTAGTGGGGCATATGCAAAGAATTTGGTATTATACCCCTTGTTGTCCGAACCAACCATTCAAAGATTTAAAAATTCATTAGTGATTTTCTCCTTTTCATTCATTGGACAAAACTTTCGAGACACTAATGCATGAAATTCTTCCTAGGTCATTGCATAAGTCTTATCTCGTCCCTTTAACTGAATAATAGAGTTCCACCACTCCAGTACCTCATCTTTGAAAGAATGTGAGGCGAACAGAACCATGTCTGCATCAGCACACTTACTGATGGCTAAGACTGCTCCGATCTTTTCTAGCCATCGGATAGTTGCAATTGCTCCTTCGTTTCCTGAAACTCGGTAGGTTTACATGCTTAAAATGTTCGATATAAACATCGATGTTAGGATTAGTGATCTACGTTTGATTGATTAGAGAGTATAGCAGTGGAAATCAAACAATGAATTAGCCAATTCACAAGAACACAAAAGATATTCAGGGTAACAACAAACGGTTATAGACAGAGAGAATTCTGCAAAAGATATTTCATTCAATATTCGCTTTCGTGGTAACAGAATGTCACACATACAATCAGGTCAATCATCCCTTATATAGGAATGTCATGGTGGAACATTCCTTATATAGGAGATGTGACGTCTGCTGATGTCACTTGATAGTGACATCTAACAGAATTATTCAAACTACTGAAAGTTAACACAACTACTGAAGATATCAAAACAGCTGACATCTTCTTACAAAAATACTAAGTGTTAACTGTCACTACAACTACTGAAAAGAAACTACTAAAACTACAACGACTGAAGAACATGCTCTTCAGTCGTCTTACAAATACTGAAACAAAAGAAAACTACTGAAAGGAAACCAACACAACAACTGAAGAATGCTTCTTCAACTGTTGTAACAAACTTTGAAGGCTTCAGTACTTGTACTTGAACTTCAGTTGTTGTCATCAGCTGATGTCTTCAGTCTTTGTACTTCAGTTGTTGATCTTCAGTACTTTGTTCTTCAGCTGTTGATCTTTAGACTTTGGTCTTCAGCTTTTGAAGTCTTCAGTACTTTAGTCTTTAGCTGTTGAAGTCTTCAGTACTTTAGTCTTCAGCTGTTGATCTTCAGACTTTGGTCTTCAGCTGTTGAAGTCTTCAGTACTTTAGTCTTCAGCTGTTGAAGTCTTCAGTACTTTAGTCTTCAGCTGTTGATCTTCAGACTTTGGTCTTCAGCTGTTGAAGTCTTCAGTACTTTAGTCTTCAGCTGTTGAAGTCTTCAGTACTTTAGTCTTCAGCTGTTGAAGTCTTCAGTACTTTAGTCTTCAACTGTTGATCTTCAGACTTTGTTACAACAGCTGATCAAGTCTTCAGCAGTTGTTGTGATTTTTGTAGGACTTAGAGGTTTTTCTGATCAGGCTCATTGGTTCTTTTGGTCCAACAATCGATCCTGTTTCTTCCTTTTCTTAGGCATTTTATATTCAGAGTTTTCACCACTCGAGCTATGACGATCATCATCTTTCTTTCTAGATCTCTAGACTTCTTTTCTTTGGCTAGTATGTTCTTCTAATGCTGAGATTATGGTAGGAATTGCGTCCTTAGTTCCCTCAGCAATCATCCTTTGTATTTTGGCTTTCTGGGTCACACGATCTTCATCTTTGTTAACTATCTTACGATTACCTCTAGTATACACCGCGGGTCTACTTTCATTGTTTTTTGACATTCTACAACGAGAATAAGGGGGAATATCTGATTACTAAGATTTGAAATTTTCGTCAATCGCATAGTGGGATACTTCGATAGGTATTTCCGAGAAATAAGTTTCATTTATCATGTTAGTATAATACTTTTTCTAACATCGTGCATGTCAATATAACAAGGCATCTACCTACTTCTATTTAGCAGGCGATATTTCTAATATGTGTTAAAGCCTAGATACTAAGGAAAGTATCTAATTCGCTAAAACCTGTGGCTCTTGTGCCAACCTGTCACACCCCGGTTTCAGGACACCCCGAGAGTGCGACCAATTGTACGCGTTATTGTTCACTTTTTAATTACTTGTCTTAAAAGAAATTTGCATAGCGTAAAAGCATTTCACAATTCATTTCATAAAATAAAATAACTCTTATGATTTACAATAACAAACTTTCATATTTCATTGGGGATTAAATACCCAAAATTTTACATAACATTGTTCAAAGCAATGTTTACAAAATTTTATGTTTACTCACAGATATTCAAAACTTGCCACAAGGTCTATGCCTAGGAAACTTAGTCCTTCCAGCACTATTTTTGCTAATAGGTTCATCATAGGGTTTCCATACCTAGGATTCATAGTCCATCCAGCATTAACACCTGACTAAACATATTTAATCATATCTACTTGAAAATTTTTGAAAATAATACATCAGCGAAAAGCTGGCGAATACATTTAATATGACACAAAAATATTTTGGCATGAATAACGATAAAGAGTTAATCATAAATTAACGGCAAACCACATATTTAGCCTATTTCAACCAGAAGTCCCCCTCCATATATACTGGTATTGGTGCTACGGCACTCTTACTACGGGACTATCTGGATCTGCACTGAGTCTGAACCAATCCTAGTATGGGATTTTCACTCATCCACATGACATAAGTTAATCAAACATACATATAATTTTGGTCTAAATGTTTTAGTAGAATATCTCTATGCATTAACATGGTTAACGTACTAATGCTATTTTTGCAAAATAAAATCATATATTTGTTTTGAAAGTATTAAACGTATTCACCTGGTATGTTGAACAGAGTCTCTAAACTTGATAAGCTTTTGTTTTTAACCTCGAAGTAACTTAAGGATTAAGTCACGAGCCTCTAACACCTTGATTAAGTCAAAACTTCTATACTTGTTATTTAGAGAATCTACACCATATAGGGAAGATGATCAAAGGTTATGAAATGAAATGAAGCACATGCATCTATCTATATATGGATATTTCTTACTCGTTAAGTATTTATTACTTATTAAGTTTTATCCTATGTCCAAAACTTAGTAATTAAGTTTTATATTATATTCAAAACTTAGCCATTAAATTTTATATTTATCCAAGACTTAGCTATTAAACTTTATCCAAAACTTAGCCGTTAAGTTTCCTTCTAATTTTATCTAAAACTTAGGCATTAAGTTTATCCAATACTTAACTCTTAGGTTTTATCTGTAGCTTAATTATGAAGTTATATCCGAAAGCTTAGACACTAAATTTTATCTAAAACTTAGTCATGAAGTCACGCATGAAACATAACCATAACTATTTAATCGACAAAAATAATACGAAAATTTTGCAGGTGTTACACTTATTGTTTTTATGTTTTATGTTTCATCTGCATGGTTCAACTTGTGACGTCTACTTTTCATGTTGTTTTATTTTTTTAGTTTTTATTTTTTTAATATGATATTTTTCAGTGTTAGGTAGTTACTGTGATAGTGCTACTTGGCACATTTTACGCCTCCAGCCACCACAACACGGGACATTTAATACTAGTTATATGATATTTGTTGAATATATAGGTCCAATATTATTATCACGATGAAATGTTTGAAGTGTTTATGTGAAATTTTATCATGATGTATCACAAAGATATGTTAATATTTCACTATCAAAAAAATAAAAATAAATGAATAGTTACCAAGGGAAGAATTGAATGAAATATTATTAGACACTGATTAAGGAATAATTATAATTAAAATATTTTTAAGTATATATACTATATTATTTTGGATATATGGTTTTAGGTAATCAAGTCGGTTGTTAGCTAAGATTTCATCTGTGTATACTAATCGATAGGATAATATCACATTTATTTCATACTCGTAGAAAATTTTAAAGCTAATATCACACCAAGTCCTGAATACTACTAATTACCCATCCAAAATGTTTTAGGTTTCCAGTATTATCGTACTTTTTGACATCCCTACCTTGAAGCTATAGGTGACGACCCCGGTTTTTGGCTTGGAAAATATTTTTTTAGAAACCTTATTAGGCCACACTTTGTCACAAAATCTGATCTGGGAGGTCATGAATTGGGCCCAATAGTTTTGGGCTTAAGCCCACACCATAACACCCACTCAAGTGAGTTTGGGCGCATCGAACCCTAACTAGGCCATTGGTCCGTATAACTTAATGGGCACCGACCCACATAACTAATATGGGCCAACAGGCCATCATTTGGTTATAGGGCATGTTAAACCGACCACATAGACCTCGAGCCTAATACCATAGAAAAACAAAAATTTTACTAAAAGAAATTTGATATGAAAATTTAGCATGTATAAGTTCCAACAATAATAAAACAATAACCTTAAATCACCATAAATAACTAGTTAAGCGAAACCGTAACAACTAATACTGTTAGGATTGTACTGGACGAATACTACAGATTTACGCGTATACCGAATCAAATAGTGCGGAATCATATTTGATTGGAAATCCAATCTGTGAGAACGCACATAGAATCAATTAAAGATTGAATCTAAATGTTAAGAACGATTAGCAATCAATCTACTACGATCTATGAAGTTGGAACAGGTTGCTAGAGGTCTCTAGACGGCTAGGGTACGTGTAGGTATCGAAATATTCAAAGTGTCACGTTTTTCCATGATTTAAGTGGTATTTATAGGTTAGGGTTTATCGATTGTGCGACTGGACCATTTGCATGGTTCAGTCGTGCGATTGAGTCATGCGGTTGATCCATTCACACAACTGAGTGTTCAGTCGTGCAACTCAGCCAATCTCATGTTACAATCATACGACTGATCCAGTCTCCTGGTTCATTCGTACGATTGGTTCATTAGCATGAAGTTGTTCATGCATATGGTCCATTAGTATAGGCCAATCGCATGTGAACTTCATATGATTAAGTTTGAATATATTTTACAATCATTATTTGACTTAGATCTATTCAAACAACCACAAACCTATATAATTAGTTCAATAAGCGTTAACCTACTAATCAATGAAATAATAAACATTATAAGCACAATCACACATTGTATTTCATTAAGTACCCATTCAATTACATATGTGTAAGATAATAAAAGCATTTTACATTAAGTTCAAAAACTAGGGACACATGTATCTACAAACTTCCTCTTGGACCTAGTTTCATCTAATGTCTTACATCCTTCATAAGCTCCTCATACTTCTTGTACTTCTCTTCACTTGTGACTCCTGCATGTATTTCAAAAGCAAAACAAAGTCGTATCACATTCTGAAATTGTAGAGCTTGTACAATATCTTGTGAGTCATAGAACAGTGGCCACTTGTATAATGTATAGACATCATCAGCAGATAAGTTAGTAAGCCACATAGGGTCAAACACCCTGATGGTTTCCATAATACCTTTCTTGTTCAACATTATGACTACCTCTCCTATTCTCCAATCATAGTACCACCATTTGAAGTGTGGAGTGAAGTCCTATGGTATTTCCCGTAAAGAGATCTTAGACATTGTGCGCGGAGGACTCCACTTCAGCACTATTTTTGGTTTTCCAGTTATGGCATCAACCTCAGATCATATGATATACCTTGTTGGTTGTTGAGGTTTGAAGTTGGCCCATCTGGTGTGGTACTCTCTCCTTAGAGCTGCTTCAAACCAGCATGACATCTTACGAGGGTCAACGTATAGTAATTTCAACTTTGCTAACTGGTTAAGCTCAAAACCAGGAAGAGTCTTCAGATCGTGTGGGAATCTGAAGTACTCAATCCCCTTCTCACGTTTAACTGCATAAACATTGAGATATTCAAAATATGCCCACGCTATGATTTTGCCCGACACCTGTGATGTTTCTTCACTTTGTACAGCTTGGTCTAGACAGTTGACGTTGGATCACTGCGTTAGGCTCTTATTTCTTCAAAGCATGCAGCTCATTTAGCCTTTCTGAGGTTGACTTCAGCGTTCGAGGCTTGGGCCTGCTCTTTATTCTTTTCCGACTCTTGTTCCATTTTATCCAGAGTCTCAAAAGTATCGCTGACAAGATCGTCGCCCAGATTGGGAATGACATTACCCTTATTGTCAGTGTACTCTGGATAATGTTGATCCATGACATCTTCAATCTCAATCTCATCAACATCATTTAGCTCATCGTCACTTTCCCCTTGTACTGTAGGAGCATCCTTCACAATCTCGTCGGGATTTAGTCGGAACATTTCGACGAGTTGCTCGTCGGTGATATCATGAATTATCTCTTCTTCTTCAAGAGTGTAATTCACCAATCTCCTGACTATCCCTTACAGATCAAGAATCATTGTAGGTTGAGTCTTGATCTGTTGGAAGGGAGCAACATCATATTCATCTCCTTGAAAATTTGGATCTGCTTGATTTAAAACATGTAACACATCAACCATTAGTCAACAATCAAAGCAGTAAACATCAATAATAAATATAAACATTAATTACATTAATTTGATACAATATTCAAATACACATGATTTTAAATAACATAAATAACTATACATTACTCTTGTTTTGAATCATGTGCTCCTCTGCTAACGGGGCTGAAGTAGAGGCACCTTTGTTTTGAGCTCTCTTGGTCCTCCTTTCACTTGCTGATGAGGCACCCGTAGCAGATATCTCCTTCTCCTTCATCATCATCATCATCACCCGCATCATCACCTCCATCTGTATCATCACCATGATCATCATCATCAGCATCCTCATCATCATTACTGTCATCCTCATCTCCATCACCCTCTCGGATCTTTAGAGGCTCATCTTTGGATCCCTTTAGTCTCAACATAAGCTTCTTGTTCTGGGCCTCTAAATCCTGTATCCTCTATACTGAGGATGTGTGCATCTCTCTCAGCTCTGTGATCTCTTGTCTCTGAGCCTCATCCTCTGAATGGATGAGGCATGTGTCTCATGCAGCTCCTCAATCTGTTGGCTCTGAGCCTCTATCCTCTGGGCTTGGATACATTGAGCTCCATCAGCTGATTAAGCTGAGAGGCTCGCTATTCGTCCGTCGCCAGCAGCTTTAGCACTAACTGGTTAAGGTTAGTCAGCTGCTCCTCCAACCCGACAGATGGGTAAAAGGATCCAAAAATAGGTGGGACCTGTGATAAGGTCCCGGCTCCATGGCTAGCGGTGGTGCTAGTGGATGTAGAGAAGATTGGGGTGGTATAGATGTGGATGGCTGTGGATGAGCTATAGTGGTGGTGGATGGGAAGTTGGTAACTTGGGGAGTGGATGTGGTAGTGGTGTAAGAGGTGGTAGTGGTGGTGGGTGGAATGGTGGTAGTGGTGGTAGGTGGAGTGGTGGCTATAGGTGGATTGGGGTAGTGGTGGCTATAGGTGGAGTGGTGGAAGTGGTGGTAGTAGTGGTGGTGGTGATAAACGTCATCCTCATCCTCTTCTTCTTCATCCTGTGGGGCTGAGCCATTCGTTTCTTCCTCAAGCCCCTCGAGTTGGATGCTCCCCCTGGGATGTTAGGCTGATCTCGGGTGTAGGTTGGATCAGTCATACTCTCCCCAGACCCTCCCGGGCGTTCACCAGCTGCCCTAATCCCTCGCTCGATGGTAACCACCTTGCTGCCCACCGTTCGAGTCAACGGCTCCTCATCCGACTCCTCCTCCTCATCAGGTTGGAAGTCCTGATGGAAACCTGCTGCCTCTGTCCCATATTGGGTGGATGCTGGAGATACTATATTAGCAGTGGGGGCCTCAATTGAGTGGGCCCTGCATCTCCACCATCATCGTTGTCATCGTCGTCAGAATCATCATCCGGGAGCACAAGTTGCTCAACATCAGAATCATTGTCTGCGTGGCGCCATTTTCGCCTACCTGGAGCCACATAATCAACCTGGGCTAGATGCCCAAAGAGTCTCTTCACCGGGGGTTTGACCTGCTTTCCCTGATAGACGTTCATACGGCCTAGTGTCGTGTCATCCATTACCTCCAACGACACCGCATCTTGGCTCTCCTTAGGTAGAGAGGGCAGCTTCTCATCAATGATCATTTGGAGAAACCTAGGGTACATGCAAAAACCCTCTTTACCCGTAGCCTCCAGATTCTCTATCAGATAAGAGAATATCATGCTTGAGAAGCTGAAAGGGTGGTTCAGAACCAATGCCACGTAGGCATTTTGGATCTGGTCTGAAAGATCATCAAACCCACCCCTTCTCGAAGCCAAGCACTTAAGGATGACATGTGCCAAGTACTTGTACTGGGGACACAGGTTGCTCTTGTTGAGCACACCTGCATTAATATCCCCAACGTACTTCATCCTTAGAAAGCACCTTCTCACTGTCAGCGGGTGAAGTTTGGTAGGGTGATCAACATCGTCACCCAAGGCAAGTACATGTCATATATCCTCAGCTGTGACCTCGATCGCCTGACCAAAAATACTACTGCGGATGCTGTAAGGCTCGTGTGTACGGTCAACCAACGCCCCCTCCCAGAAGGCCTGCGGAATAGACCTATAGGGAGTGCATGGTGTGGATATAGCCCTGTAGATCCTGGATCTCTCAAGAAATGCGATAATCCCCACAAACTCGGCTCCATTCCGAGTAGTGGCATCTAAATGAGCACATATGTTGTGCTTGGGGTTGATAGACCACTTGTCAGCCATAGATCTGTAATACAAGACACATAGACGTTAGATCACCATATATCAAAAATCAATTCTAGTTAGCTTGGTTGAATTCAGTCTGGTTCAATCATGCGATTGAACCATGCGACTGTGTTCAGTCGGTTGACCTGGCATGCGACTGGGTTCAATCGGGTGACTGAGCAGGCGACTGAGTTCAATCGGGTGACTGAGCCTGCGATTGGTTCAGTCGGCCGACTGAGCTTATTCGTATTATCCGTTCGGCCAATTGAGTCATTCGACCAGCTCAATCGCGCGATTGGAGTTCATCCTGGTGTCCAGTAGCATGACCCACTATTCGGTCAACTACAATTCAAATTTGAACCAAATTGTGAAATTAGACGTCGTGTATTGGTTCCTTAGACTCGCAATCATTATACTAATAACCTAATAACCTTGATTTTAACCTTAGACGTGACCCTTTTAGGTGATTAAAACCCCTATTGCATTCCATGGCGTAGTCTGATATCTAACTAACTGAATTGACAAAATTTAAACAAATAAAAGACTTAAAACTAAAATACAAAACTAAAACTTGTTTTTGAGGTTTTGTGAGGTGTAAATCCTAAGATAGAAATCTAATGAATTCGGTTCCTGAAAAGGCAGCGTCAATTCATTTTAACCATAAATGGACCAATTCAATTTGGAATCATACAAGAATTTCAAATCATTCGGGACATTTTATCAAAAACCTTTTGATGCTCGATTCTTGTTTTTCATCTAGAGTCGTTAGCAAGTTTAGGAAATCATACTAGTACTGTTAGATCTCCATATTGATTTGGACTTTCAAGAATTGTAGCCATGATGATTGTCAGTATGCTGGTTCTCGTAAATTCATACACAGACTTTTGACATAGATTGGTGATAGTTTAAGGTTTGATTATTTCAACAAGCATTTGTGGATCCCACACTTATATAATAATCAACATTCCTCAGGAGATTTTTGAGCGGTCTAAGGGTAGTTTTCAAGAAGAAACTGTTCTTAGAACTTTCAAAGAGAAGCCAAGCCTCAGGTTAGTGCCACTGCACTACAGAGAGGCAGCAAACAACAATGAATTCTAGAATATCTAGGTTATGCTTATCCTCAAGTCAGTGCCACCGCACAGCAGAGAGGCACATAACCTATCTTCTTGTTTGAGCAAGTTTACTCTTTTTGCACAGATCTCACCAACAACATAGGTTATTAGTTTGATTGATTTTGCATTTTTCCATGTGCTTTTGCTCATATTTTGGTCATACGCACACATTAGTGGCGTTTATTCTGCTCGTCACCCCTTATTGGAATTTTGTTGATTATGTTAACCAGGGATAAGATGATAACCCACAGCTTGTTGAACAACTTAGTTTAATCTTGAGATCACTAACAAGGTCTAATCATCTATTGTGTTGAATCTACCGACATATCATCTGTGGTCTAGCAACCTCTAGGTCTATTTTCTTTGTGTTACCTTAGTAGTAGCTAGTTTTACTATCATTTTTCCTTTTACATTGCTCAGACTATACAGACTTATACTACAAACTTCGCATCTTATTCAATTTAAACTTTTAAAGTCCCAAGTGGTTTGTTCCTATGTACTATCATTTTCCAAAGTCATTGAATCGGTATCACAAATATGATCTAACTTCTATCAGCTAGCCTTTCCTCCTCCCTCGTTTTTTTAATAATGTTACTAACTAAACCTATTCTCCCCCTAAAATTCTAAAACCGTAACCGATTTACGCTTTTTAGGATTTTAATAGACGACGAAATAACACCAATTTAATTAAACTGCTTAAAATTAAACAAATAAATAAGACAATAATAAATAAAAAAATATGGACAATACGCATCGGACTACACATGGTCATCTTCAGAAATTACATCACTTTTATTTTTAACGCCATTGACCTCTAACAAATATAGAAAACATGGTTTATCAAAAGCCTTTGTATAGAGGTCAGCGCGTTGAAAATCAGTATTTATTTTAACCACATCGATTAGGTTCTTTTCAAAACAATCACGTATAAAGTGATATTTTATGCCGATGTGTTTGGTCTTAGGATGTTGGACCGGATTTTTAGTACTGCAATTGCAGCAGAGTTATCAACAAAAATAGGAGTAGAAGAGAAATTCAAACCGTAGTCCCGCATTTGCTGTTGAATCCATATGATTTGTGAACAGCAGCTTGCAGCAGCAACGTATTCAGCTTCACAGGTTGACAAAGCAACCGAGATCTGCTTCTTACACTGCCAGGTCACTAATCTCCTCCTAAAGAATTGACATCCCGCTAATGTAGACTTGTAGTTCATCTTATAGCCACCGTAATCCGAGTCACTATACGCTGTAAGTTCAAATTCATCGTCATGAGGATACCACAACCCAAGTGTTGGTGTACCCTTCAGATAACGGAATATCCTTTTAACCCCTATCGGATGGTTAACTTTGGCTTTGCCTGATATCTTGAACATAAACATGTCGCGTACATGATATCAGGTCTTGAGGCAGTGAGGTACATGAGAGATCCAATCATTCCTCGTACATGGTGGCATCGACCAGATCACCATTCTAGTCGGGTGCTACATCATGGTTTGTAGCAAGTGGAGTCCCAGCTGCGGAAGCATTCTCCACGTCAAATTGGCTGAGAATATCTCCCACATACTTGGTCTAATGTAGGAAGATCCCTTTTAGTGTCTATCCACCTGTAACCCGAGAAAGAATTTCATCTCTCCCATGGCACTCATTTCAAACTCAGCCTTCATTATTGCTTCAAACTCTTTATATAGATCTTCATTCTTGGACCCGAAGATTATGTCATCAACGTAGATTTGAACGAGCAGTAAATCACCATCCTTTTCTTTGATGAACAGTGTACAGTCAATGGCACCTCTGTGAAAACCGTGTTTCACATGGTGAGTCGAGAGTTTCTCATACCAGGCCTTGGAGCTTGATGAAGCCCATATAAAGCCTTATCAAGTTTGTAAACTCTGTCCCGATGATATGGATCCTCAAATCCCTCGGGTTGACTGATGTACACTGTCTCTCGGATTTCACCATGAAGGAATGCACTCTTCATATCAAGTTGATAAACTTTAATCTTCATGTATGATGCATAGGCAAGGAAGATACGGATTGCTTCCATTCTTGCCACGGGTGCAAACACTTCATTGTAGTCTATGCCCTCGACTTGTCAAAATCCTTGAACAACAAGTCGAGCCTTGTTTCTAATGATCACTCCTTGATCATCTTTCTTGCATTTCAAGACCCATTTGGTGCCAATGACCTTAGCACCTTTAGGTCTATCCACCAGAGTCCATACACCTAACTTCTTGAACTGAAGAAGTTCTTCTTGCATGGCACTCACCCATGCCTCATTATTCAGGGCTTCACTAACATACTGTGGCTCAAACTAAGACACAAAGCAACAATATGCACCGTCATGATGGTATCCCTTTTCCATCACCGAGGCATAACCAGCTGAATACAGCTGATTTCTAGTCTGAACTCCTGATCTCACATTTCCAATGACATTATCCAAAGGATGATAGACATTTATGCGTGATCCAGGAGTGGTTGGAACAACTACCTTAGAATCAAGATTATGAACATTTGGTTCAGTATCTGAGGCAGTAGGAGTCTGAGGTTCCGAAGACTCAGAGGCATCAATGTCAGATGCTTGTGGACTTGCCGTAGGATGAACATGTTGTTCTTGAGTGGCCTAATCATTTTCCACATTTTCATCATTAGAGGAAGAGTCACTTCCCTCGAGTGCTCCCCTGAGTTGGGAGATGAATCACTTGTAACCGGATGATGTAGATTCCTGAGATGGTGTGTTTAGAACATCATACATCATCTTTGTTGCTAACTCATCATCAGACGTGGAGATGGGATGTTGAAGGACTTAAAGAATCCATCATAGTCAAAAAAGAAGGCGGGTCCTTTTCCAGCAGGTGGTATGGTGTATCTCTGAACATCAACGTTACACCACACTTCTACTTGACCCGTTGAGTTGTTGTAAACTCTCTCGTTTGGTATGTTGTATCCTAGAAAGATACCTTCATCAGCCTTCTCGTTGAATATTCCCTCCTGAGTCTTCTTTAGCATGGTGCACGGAGCACCAAACGGCTCGAGATACTCTAGATTAGGTTTACGTTGTTGTAGTAACTCGTAACACGTCTTTCCATGGCGTTTAACGACCAAAACTCGATTTAGCGTATAACACGCATTTGCAACTGCTTCATTCCAGAATTGGATAGGCAGTTTCGAGTTGCTATCATGTCCGTGCTGTCTCTATCAAGCTGTGATTCTTCCTTTCAGCAATGTCGTTCATCTGAGGAGTGTAGGCAGAAGTGAACTGATGTACAATTCCCTTTTCTTGCAGTAAGCCTCCATCCATTGATTCTTGAACTCGGTTCCGTTGTCTGAGCGCACTTGTTGTACCTTCAGCTTGTATAGGGACTCCAAAGTAGTTACTAATTCCTTGAATGACTCAAATGTTTCTGATTTGGATTTCAGAAACATCACCCAAGAGAATCTTGAGTAGTCATCAGTGACTACAAAGCAGTACAAGTCGCCTGCGATGCTTCTTGTACTGACTGGACCAAACAGATCCATGTGAAGAAGTTCAAGAGGAAGTTTGATGGAATGAACTTTCTTTTCCTTATAGACTTCTTCGTATGTTTTCCCCTTTGCATGCAACACAGAAATCTGGAAGTTGGAAGTTTTTAACGTTAACTCCTCTCACTAGATCATTCTGGATCAAGTGATTCATCTTCCGTAGATTAATGTGTCCCATTCTCCTATGCCAGGAGATGGAATCCTTCTCAGTAGCTTTTGACAAGAAGCACCGAACTTCATGATCCGTTGTGGAGGCCTTTGATAGATCCAAGACATAAAGGTCCTTATATCTTGAGGCAGACATAAAGACTTGATCCTCCGGGATGACATAGTCCTTTTTCAGGACATAACACTTCTTGTTGTCAAATACTACCTTAAAACCTTTATCACAAATTTAAGAACAAAAGAAAGTTATTTTGAAGTTGTTGAACATAATTTACCTTGTCAAACTTCACTTTCTGATTTCCCACTTCCCCTTAAGTTGTGATATACCCTCCTTTGTTTCCAGCAAGTGAAACATGGCCTCCTTTTATCTATTTGATGTTTGATAAAAGAGCCATATTCCCTGTCATGTGCCTGGATGCTCGCTATCTATAATCCATGTGTTGTTTTCAGCACTATAGCGAACACCCTGCACATTCAATTGAAAACATTAGTTCAGGTTAGGGACCCAAGCCTTTACCGGCTTGGGTGTCCGAGAGGCATCACACATCATAAATGTAACCCATTGACCGTTTGAGGGTGAGGGAAGCTCAAATGTCTTCTTGTTCTTATTATCAGACAATGAGGTTGATTTTTCCTTCCATAAGCCAGCTTTGTGTAAGGCCTGTTTGTGATAAACAGACGACCGGCTAATGTGTTGACCGTTAGGTTCACTATCCCTTTTAGGTGGTGTCACTGAGTTCCTCTTAAAAGAGCTAGGTTTTGGTTCCGGAAGTTCAACTTTCCTCCTCGGTGTCTGATAATAGGGACAATGAGACGCAATGTGTCCATACTCTCCACAGCTGTAGCATGATCTGCTTTCGACTTTACGATTTAACTATTTTTTTGAAGATATATGTGACACACGTGTGACCTTACTCTATTTGGGTTTTTACTCTTCTTGTTTAGATGTTTTGTCTGGTTTAACAAGTTTATTGCTTTAACAGTTTTAACATCTTTTCCTTTTCAATTATCTGGACTTTGACAAGATGCATGTGATTGGTTAACATTACAGGTCCTTTTAGGTTCAGATTTGACTGTTGTTGAACCAGACTTTATACTAACCTTTTCAAACTCTTTGTCCAGATTAACACTAGGCATTTTACCTTTTGCCTTTGAAGTGACCTCCTTTTGTTTAGTACCAGATTCATTTGATTTACAAGTGGAATCTGGATCACTTACAAGAGGAGTGGACACCACATGATCCTTGATTGGATTGTTATTGATTGGTTTACATTTTGCATTCATCAATATCTCATGTGGTGTGGAACCACTATATAACCCAATCCCTCCCTGTTGTTTCTCTCTCTCACTAAGTTTTGAACAATGAGATGAACTTATCCAACTGTGTAGTTTTTTCTTTAGTGAATTAACTTCTACTTCTAAAGCTGCCTTTTGTTTCTTAGTGTCCTCTAGGGAGTTAAGATAGTACCTAATATCATTAGCTTGGTTAAAGGCTACTACTTCTGTTTCCCTAAGTTGTTTGTTCAAAAGGTCTATCTTTTCTTTTTAACTATGCTCATTTTGTTTTAGAACTCTGTTAGCTTCAGTGCACAGTTCCAAGTCCTTTACTAAGTTATCATTATGATCTAATAACCTAGCAAATTTTAAATCAATGCTTTCCCTAAAATTTATTATAATCAGAACAAGCATGATTATTGAAAAGTTGGTCAGTAGTACTTACCTAAAAGGGTTCTGATGAATCAGCCATCAATGCAGAGTCTGGTATTTCTAGTGCTGGTGATTCTGATGTTGTTGCAGTTTTCCCTTCTTCAGGCAGGTAATTGACCACTGGTGCAGTCTCTTCTGTGTTTGACATCACGAGTTCGACTGCAATATCTCCTTCACTAGCAGAATCATCATCTATATCCTCCACACTAGTGATATTAGATTCTCCCGGTGAGACAAACCGAAAGCTCCAGTCCTGTCCTTCATCATCATGAGCATTCAAGGCTTTAGGATCCTTGCTTGACGAAGTAGGACTGCCAGTGGGTTTCCTGACGATTGAAGGAGAAGAAAGGATTCTCATTGCCAGTCTTCTTTGCTTCAACTTCCTTCCGTTTGAAGTGCCTTTCTCTCGCCGCGGTTGAAAGAAGTCACCTTGGTCTTATCGAAACCAAAGGTAGTGTCCTTAGTTGCAACCAAGTCTATCCGTTTTCGTGACAAACTTCTTAGCTCGCCGGACAGCACTCGCTAAGGCCCACATTATATCCATCTGTTCCAACTCTGTCTCGTCCACCTGCTCGTAATCCTCATCAGCCAGATGGCAGTTCCCAATTTTACCAGTAATTAGTCCATCATAGGAGTGGACTACCGCAGCTAAGAGATCCATGTGCTCTTTAGCTACCTCAACTATCACATTACGAATTCTCAATCTTCAGTTTTGTGCATTGGCTTCAGGTACGATGTATTGGATACCAGACGACCCTGATGTTTCTGACCCTGAAGTAGAGGCTTGAGAAGGACCAGCCGAGCTTGATACAAAATCTGTCTGGAGAGGTGCTCCAGATGTTTTGGCTTGTGGAGTTGCGTTGTACAACGCTAGATTTTGATCATAGGAAGACTTTTGTGCTCTATACTTCATCCTCAGCTCTTCCCCTCTCAGCTTCAGAATGAAATCATTTATATCTAACTTCGCTAGCATATCATTCTGTCTAAGATTTGAGACAAATGAAACCCATTTCTCCGGAAGCCCATCTGCAAAGTTAGACACTTTGTCCTCCATTGACGTCGTTACTCCATGAGTGTGCATCTCACTCATCAAGTGGTAGAACCTATCGATAACATCATCCAGGCTTTCTTTTCCCATTGAGGAGAAGTTGTCAACCCCTTCTTTAAAGCCTTAGCCTTTATGGCCTTCAATGATGTGTTTCCATCATACCTTTTCTCCAATGCATCCCATAGTTTCTTTGCTTGCGTATATTCCAGAATTGATGGAAAATATCCTTCGAAATTGATTGCGTAAGCAAAGCAAAACTTTCTTTTCAGCATTGTACTTGAATTTTTGTCCATCAGTCATGCCACCTAGTGTGAGTTTGACACCATCAGCTCCTACTGGCATGTTGTACCCTGTCTCTATAGATTCCCACAAATTGGGATCTACTCCATTTAAGTAGACCTTGAAATGTTGCTTCCATTGTGGGTATTCATCTAGCGTGATTAGCTTTGGGGGTTTATTATGATTCCTCACTTCATTTTCTTATAGCAGTAAGTTCTGAATACGAATGAAGGTGTGCGATTGAGCTATTCAGGCGATTGAACTATGCGGATGGTTCAATCGTGCGACTGAACTAATGCGGATGGCTCAGTTGGGTGAATGAACTAGTGTGGTTGAACAATGCGAATAGACTGCTCAGTCGTATGAATGGGAGTACGAATGAGTCCAATCGTGCGTATGGGGATGCGTATGAACTCAATCATGCGATTGAGTCAATCGCCCGACTGAACCTACTGGATTTCGAAAATTCGTAGGTTTAAGGTGTTTTGGACGCAAAAACATGAATTTCTTGCTAACCCTAATTGTCGTATGCTGGAAAAACTAAACTTTACAATCAGAGACGTCTAAAACCCGATTTGACACAAAAAATTGCGTTTTTGAGTGTAAAAACACAATTTTTATCAAAACAATTGAATCACACGTAAATCTAGAGCCAAAGCTCTGATGCCACTTGTTAGGATCGTGTACTGGAAGAATACTAACAGATTTACGCGTATACCGAATCAAATAGTGCGGAATCCTATTTTATTGGTGATCCAATCAGTGAGAACGCACTAGAATCAATTAAAGATTGAATCTAAACGTTAAGAACGATTAGCAATTGATCTACTGCAATCTATGAAGTTGGAACAGGTTTCTAGAGGTCTCTGGACGGCTAGGGTACGTGTAGGTATCGAAATATTCAAAGTGTCATGTTTTTCCACGATTTAAGTGGTATTTATAGGTTAGGGTTTATCAATCATGCGACTAGACCATTTGCATGGTTCAGTCGTGCGATTGAGTCATGCGGTTGATCCATTCGCACGATTGAGTGTTCAGTCGTGCGACTGAGCCAATCTCATATTACAATCATGCAACTGATACAGTCACCTGGTTCATTCGTACGACTGGTTCATTAGCATGAAGTTGTTCATGCGTATGGTCCATTAGCATGGGCCAATCACATGTGAACTTCATATGATTAAGTTTGAATATATTTTACAATCATTATTTGACTTAGATCTATTCAAACAACCACAAACTTATATAATTAGTTTAATAAGCGTTAACCTACTAATCAATGAAATAATAAACATTATAAGCACAACCATACATTGTATTTTATTAAGTACCCATTCAATTACATATGTGTAAGACAATAAAGACATTTTACATTAAGTTCGGAAACTAGGGACACATGTATCATAAATACTACCAACCTAACCTAATAATCATAATGCAGGATCGGTTTTTGTTCTCAACACAAGTATTTCTCTCTCAAACTCACTAAGTAACACTCGGTTTTGTGATGAAGCATAATCCTTCTAAGAGTTGATGATAATATACTAAGTAAATCAAAGCAAACACAAGAGAATAGTTTTTCAAGATACTTGTATATATTATTTCTCAACTCAAAGTATTGCAAGACTCTTACAAGCATATTAGATGAGTTACAATAAGAAGCTATATATACTATTATATACAGCCGGATATACTTTGATACCAGGTGGAAACCTTATACTAAAGCAAATACTACAAAGCTAAAGTTAAGGTATCTTAGATAAAGTATTATCTAAGATACGGCAGTCATGACATGTCCATGACTTACCTTTTGTCACCAACTAAAGTTGACAACTGTACTAACTGATAAAGGTGAATAGTGGAATAAAGTATGGTCAACTACATGGGTTTTATAGAAAACTCCATATAGTATATTAAAAGTCTGCAGTGGAGTGTCAGAGGGACCATACTTATGTCCATTGGTTCATAGTAGCTACTTCCAAAGGTTAACTGGCTTCGGAAGAACTTGTTCTTCCGAAGCCACTTATACTTCGGAAGTGGCTACTTCTTCTGAGGCTTCCTTGGGACTTCATACTTTGGAAGTTGTAGTCTTCATTTCTTCTAAGTGTTGAAGCTTTGGAAGAGCAGAGACTTTGTCTTCGGAAGTTGGAGTTTTCCTTCGGAAGTTGATCTTACACTTGACTTCGGAACTTCATTTGTCTTCAAAAGTTCCACTCTTAGCTTCGGAAGTCCTTTATTAGTTGTACCAAAATAGTCTAATTGTTTGGTTTTGGTTGCACCACCCTTTCTAGATCCAACACATAATGATACAATAAATTGAATAATATATAAACTCCTAGGTTTAAAAATCTTATGGACATATAAACTATTAACTATCAAAAAAAATATATGATATTCACTTGCAACAATTAACTTAAATAACCTAGTAATAATAATAAAAGTAGTCAACCGTATATACATAAATACATAACACATTTTCTTTTATATATATATATATAGTTATATAATATATATATAATATATATATATATATATAGATAATATATATATATATATATATATGATCATACGACACACACACATACATACGGTGCATGCACCCGATGCACACACCCACCTGAAACCCACACACACCCGTACATACATGCATATACATACATACACATCGACACCCCCCATATACCAGCCATACACTATTATTTTGTAAAAGATTAAGATGTTATATAAATATCAACCCTAATGCATGGTCAAATCACCACCCAATGCATAGATAGATCATCTAGGAGCCTAGTGACTTGCATTAGTCACAAAAAATCCCCATAATCTTAGCCATAATCTTGTAATATCCAAGAATTTGAGACTCCCAACCCCCCCTTCCCAGGACCTTCGACCGAACCCACCATAACATCACCATCTCGATCTCCATCTTCATTTCATACTACAACTCTAACAAAACAAACACTATACTCTCTTGGATTGCCTTCTACTCTCTTGCACTCATTTGACACCAAGACTACAGCATTTTGAAGCCAATGAACGTCCTAAACTCAAACACCATCAACCTCACAGGATCAAGGTAATCACACAAACATACAGTTATACACGATCAAGTTCCATCTTTCATTTCTTCCCATAGTAGACTTGTCTAATCTTCTATTTTGAACAGATTATTCCTTGTCATTTCAAGTCCTCACTCCAGCCCTTGAACCCCTCACGATCGCCCAAGCACCAAGGTAACTTGCTACTATCCAAAAACGCGCAAAACATCGCATTTCGTAATGTTGTGACACAGCTAACCCTACAACACACCCAACTTCTTATGATATCTTAAAACACCTCATTTTTCAGTAAAAATGATACTCAAACCTTTTCAAAACCCCATTTGACCCCAAGTATGGATTTGTTAATTTTAACATACCGGAAACCGATTCTTTTCACAAAACCATGAAAATGTATTGCACGAGTCCAAAAGTTCTAACCAAAATATTTCTTGAAGTTTAAGAAGAGAATATCAGGTCACAAACAAAGTTTCATAAATTAAACTTATATATTTTACGTTTTATGAATAATACAAAAAAATTGTAAATCAAGTATTTTTTTGTAAAAATAGAAGAAATAGAAAGGGGCCTAAGTACTGAAACTAAAGGGTTATTTAGGAGGTATTTATATTATAGAATGTATGAGAAGGGAGAAATCAAGTTAAAACACTTAGTCAATTCAAGACCGATACTTAACCGGGACTTAACGGACACCTACGAAACTAATCGAGCTAGTTAACGTAAAAGGTAAATACATGAAAATTTGAATCTATAAAACTTCCAGTACACTTATTATATTTAAAAAAGCCTAAAAATTTAATTTCATAAATTTTAGAATTTATTAAATTAGTAAACAAAAATACAAAAGATATTCACCATAAAATAAAGAAAATTGTTAGAAACGGGCTTAAGAACAACATTAGTGAAAAATCCAGAACTTAAAAATTATTATAATTATATTAAATCCATATATGACAAAAAGTTGACCAAAATCAACCATAACAATAAAACCCATTATAAAACCATAACCGATAACGTTTAAACACCAAAACCAATGCAACAAGTTAAAGACCTAAATTTTCAGTAATTAATAGTTTAAATAAAGACTAAGATAAGTTAAAAACTAAAAATTCATAATTTTTTAGAATATTAAAAAAGGTCTTACAAGATGTAGCATTTATATTAAATAACTACCACTTTAATAATTTGAAAAAATCATAAAATATAAATAACCCTTAATCATAAGAAATTAATAATTTTCCATTTTCATTAAAATATAACCTATGTAACATTTTTCCATTTTGGAAAATCTAACCCGAATCCGTTTGAGTCAAGTTGAAAATCAAATTCATTATCTAGTTATTTAATTTATCTTAATGTTTGAAACACAATCATTATACCATCTACTTTATTTAAATTTTATAATTTATGATGTGAATTCTTTTTTATAATCTTTTAAGGCTTTTATAAAGAATTATGAAACTTAAACCATTTAATTTCAAACAATTTAATTCCAAAGTTTTACAAATATTTATAAAGTTATTCTTAGTTATGAGTTTTAATTCTAAAGTTATAATAAAAAATTAGATTGTGAAATTTCTATAAAGATTTTAAAAGGTTTATAAAGACTTTATAAAATAAAACAGAGCAGCATCTGGACTTGCGCGTTCCACCAAGACAGAGCAGCACCATCTAAGTCACGGTGGCATACTTTACTTGATCCGCTGGTGGACAATTACATTTGGAGAAAACAGACTCAGTCTTCTCGAACCAGCGTACAAGCCCTACAGCACCCTCTGTACCGCTGTAGGTGTGTGGTTTACAGTCCATGAAGGACTTGTATGTACACACTGGTGGTCCTGTTTTAACACAACACACATTAATCAGACATCCCCTACAGTTATAAAGGATATCAGATTTATCTTTCTATCATTGTTTACCTGCTAGCTGACCCGCGTGGGCAGCAGCCACTGCCGCCTGAACATGCTCATTAATTAGAGCAGCCAATTCTGCGGGAGTCATGTTAATAGCACCACCACCTTGTTCTCCGGTGCCACGTCCAATCCGCGTCCACGACCACGTCCACTCCACGTCCACGTCCACGTCCACGTCCACGTCCATGTCCACGGGCGTCCATTCTTTTCACTTTACATTCACAAATACAATAATGAGTAACATCAAACATATTTAACTCATTGAAGCTTAGTAACAGTAAACAAAAGAATAACGAATCATCACAACCACAACATTCATAACAAAAATAATAACCAAAGTAAATAAATTGCAAATGAGTCACAATGTATTTAGCAATGTCAAAATTGAAGTTTGTCGTTCGTGTGGGGAAACAACCCTTCCGACATAGGTTTCAAAAAGAAAACACTACGTAGTCTAAGTCATATAAAGAAGTCAATCGACAACATCTGACCCATAACTATCATCCTCCATCTCCTCGGTTCCTCCTCCTCGGGTCTTCCTCGGGATCTCCTCATCCTCAGGGTCTGCTGCAGGAGCAGGAGCTATAACAATCTGAAGTGCCGCTAGCTGAGCTTCTAAAATGGCAATCCTATTATCGGCTACGGCGTCCCACTGTTCACGAGCAGTCACACGCCCTTGGAGTGCCATAAGACCATCTTGCATAGTGGTGACAACCGTTCAGGTCTTCCCGTGTTCTTCCTCGAGTTCATCCAATTGGTGTCTCAGGTTGTACACACTCTTGCTGTAGTGTACAGACATCACCCGTGAGCCGTCTTACCCGATGTTGTTCTGTATCCAGTGCAGCAATCAGTTGCTCGTTGGACTGCACCGTTCGTGGGAGTGAAGGCATGGGTTGGTCGGCATTGTTCCTAGTCCTGGGCCTCGGGACAGGTACGCGCTCCCTAAACATGATATGATCAACAAATCTAGGATAGGAACGCCAGTCCCGCGGAGGGTCACGCTTCATCAATGCAAATGGTTGATCCCAGTCAATCTCCTCTCGGGGATAAGCCGGTTGGGGCCAATCGAATCCATCATCAGGTACAGGTGCGGGAGGTGGGGATTCAGATCGTGTAGGTGATTGTCGTTTACCCGGAGCTCTCGAAGACGATGCCATGCTGCAGAGAGTGTGACGTGTATGCCAATGAGTATACAGTAGATGAGAATAAGACACAGGTAACTAATTAACTGTGTGCGGTTATAGTCTAGTGTGTATGCAACCTAGTTCCCTATAACCAATGGCTCTGATACCAATCTGTCACACCCAAAATCCACTTGCGGAGTTTTACCGCGAGGCGTGTGAACAAACCAGGATCACAGTCAATAGTTACTCAGAACGACTCTATATGCCATAATTTAAATGAAATCAATCCAAAGTAAATAAATTAAACAGTGCGAAAGCATTTCGAAAACAACCTAAAGAAATAAAAGTATAATTGTGGCAAAACACGTGCCAATCCCAAAAGAAATCATTAATTATTAAATTGATAAAATTGTCTTGAAGACTGTGTCATAGAATGCAGTGGACCATGCAGTGCTCCTATGGCAAGCAAGCTAATGACCTGAGAATAGCATACTAAAAATGTCAACATGATGGTTGGTGAGTTCAGAGATATTCAAATATAAACAGTTTAATAATAGAGATGCACAAGTAGCGTATTGTAACAGATAGCTAGTCCATTAATAATAATATTATTTCATAGTGATTTCACAATTGAAGCTGACTGTGTTACGTTGTTGCCTCCTGACACGACTTAACAGGTCGTGACAATGTTCATTAGGACAACTTGCACCCGGTTGACCTCGAGTCACACAGGTGGGGCTCGTCAGACCCAGTAGTACTACCCAAATTTCCCCGCTAATCAATATTAACAATTCAAAAGTGTGAGGACTTTTCCATGATATCAACACTATATAATATTGTACACAACTTAAATACATAAAGCGTTCGTGATTTACCAGTATGCTATCTTCCCCAAAGAGAGTAAATAAAAAGTGGGGCATGAACTCACCTGATATGCGTTTAGATACACAGAGTTTTACTTGTCAAACAAAATAAACAGACAACCTTCAGAGGTTACCTAGATCATATAAGTGCATGAGTACGTGTAATCAAAGAACATGTGAAACCCTAAGTACACTACAACTAAGGACTCAAGATTTCAAACAAAACAGACATGTTTGACCTAGTTGACCCGTTTGACCCATTGGTGACTTTATGTGTTGTAAACCATTCAAGTAATCATACACATATATCATACATAGTCAATATTCAAACAGATCATCAGTAGCTATATCATCCAGGTGTAACACTTAGATCATCATACAACCAAGTATCATGCAAGTCATGCGAATCTAGAACATTAATATATTCACTAGTTATACACACTAACATGTCACACAAAGATCAAACCACTCACTACATGCCATGTGAAGCCACTCACGACTTCACATCCTAAACCCTGCCAATCCTACTAAGTAGGGGCCTCAGATTCGCACGCGTGTATGATGATCATAACCATATTCATTAACCATATGCATTGCATTCAACAAACATCACAACATCAATTTCCAGTCCCAAACATGATGTCCTAACTACTAATCAACACCAACATCATACATGACCATCAAAGTCCAAACATCATCCATGATTATCCAAACATCCCATACAACTAATTCAACATGTTTCATCACCTTAGAATTCATCCATGATCATACTAACATGCTCCTAACATCCCAAACATGTTCAAGCTATCATTTTTCAGACGTTATGCAAATAAAGTTTCCCTTTTGGAAAGTACATCCCAACATCCATCAACCATCCAATGTATTCATGAATTCAACATATTTATACTATCTCAAGCTCCATACAATATCTAGACATGATCACATCACCTAATCACCATAATCTAATAATCTTCATAAACAAAAGTTTCTACTTTTGGCAAGCTATGAATCAATAACATCCATTCAAAGATTTCTATCATTCATAACAACAATCTAGCATCCAATCATCATCATGAACGCATCCATAACATCAATCCATCACTAGATCATCATTACATGCAAAATAAAGTTACTATTATTAGTAACCTATGAACATCAACTTCAATCACCAATTTCTTGCAAAATCAATGTATCCTAACATTCATACAACCTACTAATCATCATACATTCATCAACAATCATCCATCATGCATAATTATAGCATTTTCGAACTAGGGTTTGTTTCATACACAAGGTTCATGATCAATCCACTAAAACATAGAATTCATGCATAATCGACGTTAACTAACATGTATACAATCTAACTAACATACTAACATCATCAACCAACATCAATTTCGACTCCATGAAAGCCAATTTCACAACTAGTGTTCGGCCATTATGAACAACTCACAAAAACATGAAAAATCTAACCTTTAAACGTGTTATAACTTGCAATTGATGTTTCCAACAAGTTGTGCACATTGTAATCAAACGAAATCGAGGTTTAGATGCTTGTTCTAGGCTGATTTTCGCAAAGGGAGAGTGTGGGGAAGGAATTCGCGGCCGATGGGGGGTGAATTAGGGTTGGGGTTTGTTTTGTTTAGTTTAATTTACACATTTACCCTTTTAACCCTTGTAATTTGTATTTTATAAAAACTAAGCTTTAAACTCTTTGTAAAGTGTTTTTAACTTCATAATATAAAGATATAAACTTATGAAAATCATTATATATCTTATCTTTATAAAAACACAAGACTACGAATAAATAGGCACGTTTTCGCGTTACGCGATTAATTTTCTAATTAACCTTTTAAAAAAAATGTGTAAACACATAAACATAACCCAATACTCACATAATCAATTAGATTCACATCAAACTAACATTATCCATTATTATTAGGTCACCAACGTTAAACGACAACTAGTGTGTGCTCACGACACGTGTATACAAGACTTAACGGAACTAACGGAGTTTGGTAACGGAAGTTTACCGGATGTCACAGAAAACCTCCTAATCGATCCCTTAAAGCTTTCTGAACAATTAATTTCACCTAAAAATCACACTCTCAAGAAATCGATCATCATCTTCATCTTGTCCTCATCGTGAACTGTTCAACGTCTCATCTACATCAATTCAATTATTCCACATTCGTATGCCCTGATAATTCCGTCCTCGGTCCGGGTGTGACAGATTGGTATTAGAGCCATGGTTATAGGGATTTCGGTTGAATGACCTAGACTATAACTAAGTACTCTTACACATGAGTTCTCTCATGTATTTATTATGTTTAGATAGGATTTTATGTGCCTTATATGCTTGAACATAATTATGTTTATATGTCTTATGTGATTTTCCATATATCTTGATTTCAATCATTGCACGCAAAATTCTCAAACCATATTCTAAGGCATTGTGCCTAAATCAATTGGTTTTCAAATTTTGATTTTGATTCATGATTTTCAAATCTTGTCAAAGTCTATGTCACATGACTGAAAACATGCAATGCTAGAATAGTGAGGTACATGTATCTTAAGGTGTTTTGTCTAGACAAAATATTCATATAAATACAATTCAACCGATGGATCCGTTTACCTTACCTAAAACCCTTTATGGACAATTAAATAAACATGTCCTATTCGGATCATTTAGACAGTGTAACGTATGAATATTTGAAATGATGTAATGTTTAAGTTTGGATTTAGTTATTTCCGCTGCATTATGATGATATCAGTCGGTCACGACCAGACCCGGTCAACGGGGTGTGACACTATAGGAGGGGAGTGTTAGTGAAATTTATGTAAATTAGTTGTCATTCTGTCGATTTTAAGGATAAGATGTGAGTTCACATCCCATGCAAAGTATTGGAAAGAAGTTATACGATGAAAGTCGCTTGTGCTATCACCCACAATAATTATTTTAGAGCGATAGAGAAACAAATACCCCTCTTAAACAAACAAAAATAATAGTATTATATATACTGTTAAACACTTATGTCAGTTTATACAGGGATTTTTAAAGCTTTATAGTTTGGCAACCAAAGTGGCAAAGTTTAATAACTTGCTAAAAAGCATGCATTTAGACTAGACGTAGTGATGCCTCTAATGAACTTCAAAGTGACATAATTGGGGCGTTAAAACCACTAGGTCTTAGTTAAAGGGGGGCTTTAAACTCATTCTTAGCCAAATCCTTAAAAAACGTTAAAAGAGATGAAGAAATTGTTTTTTTCTCATTTTTTTACTAAAATTAGGTTTAACCCATCGCACTTGATTTATAATGATTTTTAATAATTTCATATTCGTTTACGTGACATTTAACTAAATAAACCACTATACATAATCTTTAATTTACTGCTATTGCAAGTATAATGGTTGTTAGTTGTTTGATGTGTACAAATCGCTAAGAGGTGGAAGGAGATGACTTTTTCTCATTCTTTTAGTCTCTCACTATTTAACGTACAATTTTATCTCGTTTTCTCTCTACAAGAAAATTACATTCACATTTAACTAGTCAACTTTAAAATAATGTACTTTTTTTAAAAGTTGTGGGTTTACATCGGTACAATTTTTTATTTAGAAAAACTAATTTATTACTTTCATATTTATATTTGTGTTGGTATGAGTCATGTCAAAATTAAAATATTTTTGTGCATATTTTTATATACGTTTTGAGATGATATATATGGATCAAATATAAGACCTTTTCATTCAAATGTATAAATCCTAATTACTCTACGTTTCAACGTAAATTTAAATTTGAAAACAAGTCGGGACGATTATAATCCATGTGCTTTTTTATGTACGAAAAGAGTTGATCTACTTTTCGACATAATTTGTTTGTAAAAAAGACGAGTCAAGTGTATATGTTGTCGTCCAACGATATAAATTCGAGTTAATTTATGATTTGCCGTAAATTTACCCGAACACAAGTCGGATCGATTGTTGACTATACTTTATCACATCGCGAATAATGTCACCACAACGCGTGACGGGTAAAAAAAACTAGTTATATTTTAAAGTAGATTAGATTTACTCTCCTAATAATTTTACTAAAAAGACAAGGCCTCTCTTGGAAAAGCAACCGTGTTGGTGCGACGGTAGTGCTGTGCAAAGGGGGCATGGTGTTTAAGCAGGGACGATGGCTTGATGGTCAAGGCTTCAGCAGCAGCGGTGTTAGGCTTCAGCAGCAGCGGGTGTTAGGCTTCAGCAGCAGTGATGCAATGGTTCAACTGTGGTTTTGTGGTATAAGGTGGTCAGGTTAGAAGAAAGAAGTAGGTGGTCCAGTTTTGAAAGTGGTGTAAATTGACATGTTTATAAATGGTCCAATTTCCGTTCGTTGTTTTTGACAATTAAATGTAAACATGTGATACAACAGTTCATATCTCCAATATTTCAAATAACATGTGATACAACAGTTCATATCTCCAGCATGTCATAAACACAATTCAAATGATTATAACAAGCAAGAAAAACTCATAAGAATTAGAAACAAGAAGACAATGAGGGCACAAAAACTGATTAACTGACCCGACCTGGTTATTACAAAAACCTCTTTTGACCAAGCGTTGACCAAAGCATGTAGCTTAAAAATCAAACAGTTTTTTTCAAAAACACATGTGCACCTCTAGAAGACGTGACATGGAATGCGCTAAAACTAGTAATTTTGTATAGGTCGGATCAGGTTGTCCCGAAACATAGTTGTCAAAATATCTACATATTCTATAAACAATTAGTTAATAAAATATGATAACAAAAACTATCCCTATTTAATATTATTTGCCTGTCAACTGGCCGACCCATTTGACCTGTAACCGTTTTAGCAATTATCTTCTTTTAACATTAAACCATAACCTGACTCCATACATTCATAATAAGTAAACGGGTCACATCTACAGCCCTAGTTAGAACCCATTTCAGAACAATGAGGTTAGGTGCAGCTTCAAATATGCATGTAGACCATCAAGAAAAGAGGCTAAAATGAAACTGAAAAGCAGCCTGTTTGAGTTTTATCTAGTGTAATTGAGAATTAACAACTAATACAACAACAATTATACCAATTTCCACATCTCAAAATCTCTTCTCTCAAATTTAGTGGTGTTCAACCGTTTGATACAATCTCAACACGTATAAGTTTCAGATAAGTTTCTTCTTGTGGAAGAACCGTTTCAAGTACCATACCTGCAAAATCGAAGCTCCAATGCACACACCGAGAGACATTATGCTAAACCAAGCCACTCTTGCATTGGTTTTTTCACTCACTTCCCTCATATCCGCTTCCCTGCACATTTATACAGGTTTATATATTACTTGACAAATACAAAAAAGGAATAATTTCTTTGAATCTTTCCATGCATTCAAACTAATTTCCTCCAGAAGAAAGAAATGATTCCTATAAAAAGAAAGCAATAATAATTATTCTTAAGAAAGATAGAAATTTACCTGTTTTTCAAATAGATCAAATTTTCATGGATGGCTTCCACGGCACCTTCAAGTTTCGTCAATTCAAATTCGACACCCTGAAAAGAAGTATCGTGTGTAAAATGAAGGCAGCAAACTAGGGGTGACAGTTTCAATAAGGGTTGCAACTTACTATATAGAAAGATTAGCTATAAAGGAAATGGGTCGAAAGGTCAAATGGGTTAAAGTGTATTTAAATGCTTACAAGCTACAAGATCGATTTTATTTGAACATAAAGTCTTTGGTAATCATATTATATATACATCAAGTACTTATAAAATTCAAATATGGAAAGAGAAAAGTGTTAGGCAGGTCAACCCACTTTGACCAGCGTTTAAAAAAGGATCCATTTGACCTAACCCATTCAGATATGTGACTCAACCCACCTAATTTGTTACCTCTACAGTATAACTAAGATTAATTTAGATTGCAGTAGAGAATGATGGTAACCTCTATTTTCTCTTTCTTTGCAACAGACTCCCAATCTTTTGCAGCAATACCAATTCGCCAGTCAAGGCTGACGGTCAGACGATTACCAGCGTGATTATTCCCGTCTACCCAAAAACACGCCAAGTAGTTTCCTGATTCCGTAGTTGTAAATGCAAATTGCCCATGAGTTACATTCTCTTTATGGTGGAGATTGTTTCCGTATGGTGAAGTTACCTTCAAAAATATAACATCTATTATTTTTTCACAGCTCTAATGATATGATCACAATAAGAAAACATTAAATTTACAAATCTATGCATGACATATTTCTGGAAAACAGTAAACAGTATTCCAGGTTCAAAACTCGACCCCAATTGCAACTCAAACCGCAATATCCATGCCCCTAAACTAAAGCCATGAACATTTTGTACCCGTTTAAGAAGTAAAGTCTCCTTCCAATTGAGGTTATTGTAGTTTTCCATGGCGAAAATGTTTCATATCTAATATTATTCACATAGGGGAAATGGTGAATGCCAAGAATTTTACAAAGAACATTATCATTGTTTCTTTGAATTTAGTTTACAACTGTTTTCACATGAGTGTGCAGATTAATAACTATGTGCCATGTAATCGATAGCCTAGCTAAAACTTAGTTCAGCTGAACAAAATATATCTAAGCAAAATTTAGGTAACTCTATATTAACATGCTTTCTTTCTTGCTTACTTTAATTTCTTCTATATCATTCTCTGCCTATCAAGCATCCTTCCTACTTTGTTTATGCAATTTTAGTTAGAGCAGCAGACATCAATTCATATATTGATGACACGTGACAGGAAATAAAAATGAATGTTAGAAAGGCCATTGCAGAATAACAAGCAAGAACTTCTAGAAATTGCACTAAGAAGGTGTGGCTGTCATACTCTCTAGTGTCTATAGGTTGAATTGTAAAGTGATGTAATTAAATACCTCAATAAATATGAATTCTATAACAAATCAATAGACCATTTGATAAGAGCATAGGCAGGAACTGCACTTGGTATGAAATGGGATGAGGCACTCTAAGGCGATTAGAGTCCCAGAAACCAAGGTTAGGCGAAGACCCTAGCCTCCGTACGCAAGGCGCCCAATATTCAAATTTCAAAAAGTCCTTATAGATTGAAAATACAAGAAAATGTAAAAGCAAACACAAAGTATTCACAAAATACACATAGAAATCTCAAAAAAGGTAATACCATTCTACAAATATAGTAAAATCAGTATAAGCCTCAGCCTAACACCTCATTACAAGAGGATCCAGAAGTGACATCTCAAGCAAAAAGCAATGCCTCTTCAGGAGACGTGAGGCGTTTTTCATTTTTTTCGAGCCCCTAGCACCTCAGGGGTGCTTCTTTGAATCAAGGATCCACATACTTAACAATTACATCCCCATGTAAGATAATGACTAGTTACTTAATAAACTCTGAAAGTAAACAAACATAAATAACTTATCCAAGACTATATCTTTCCTCTTTATATGCTATATTTAGATAATTTCATGACAAATTTACTGATTAAAACAAAATCCAAACATTAGAAACTGATAATCTGATAATCTCCTACTAACTTGCATATAAACAACCCCTATTATTACATCCAAACACCCCCATTAGATGCACCATATCATCAGAACAACATCATATGTCACTCAACTCAAGCTACAAGCCTACAATCAACATTAAACCCTTTCTATTTCTACGATCCAAGTTCATTGTTAACCAATTACTCATGATAAAATCCATTTCAACAACAAACACAAATCGATTCCCGCTTAGCTAAACGGTAAAATCACCTACCTAAATCAACGCGCATTAGATTATCAACTTCAATCTGACCCATCTAAGTGAACAAGAACAAGATCTGAAGCATAGCTACTAAACCCAATTTACATCAAAATTATCGAAGACCCAGATCGATACTTACCTTAACGGAGATTGTAGCACCTGGGTGCAGATGAGAATCCTCTTGATTATTGATTAGCGAGTAATCAGCAAGAACAACGACGTTGTTATGAATATCTTCAGATACACACTTGGTTCCTGAATCAGGTAAGTCTAACCAGATCGCATGTGTTGTACTGGTGATGGTGCACCACCATATGAACACAACAGCAGCTCTCCAACCCCACTTCGTCGCCATTAAAACCAGTTGTATTTGTGTGAAGAAGAAGAAGAAGAAGAAAGAGGAGATCTGAGTTTACCCTTTGTTGAAGATTGAAGTTGTGTTTGGTATAATAAAATATAATATTAGTAGAAGAAAATGTGTTTACTCCAATAATAAGAAGTATTGTGTTACCCTTTACTTTCGGGGAAGACAAAGTTACCTTAACAAGAGTAAAGGATTTTTAAGAGATTTGTTTCTAATATTTTATTTAATGCAAATGTTTGATTTTTTTACAGTAAAGGTCATTTTAAAAATATTAATTAAGTGTAGGAAAAGAATTAAATGGATATAAATTTACAACCAACTAAAACAATTGAGATGTAGAATGTTAATGGTTTCTTTACTTTCTTGGTTGATTAACTTAAAGTATATACTTATTGTTGTGACATTACTTTATATATTATTGTACAAGGGATAGAAACAGTAGATTTTTGTGAATTTTAGTTTTACTACTGTAAACTTTTCATAGCACTTTGGTCTTGTTTTCAAATAAGAAATCTTGCATGGAAATTTTGGGATTTTTAAGTTGGCCACACCACACTAAACTAGTTTATTTTTGTTATTTATTTATTTATTTATTTTGGGCACTTAAGTTTGTTTGTTAAACTTAAATCCTTAGCTACAATAGTTGGTATTTTTTTTATTTTTGACCACATAAGTTTTTTAAGATTCTAAAGTATGCTAAGTTGTGTTGATAACATAAGATTTTAAGTTTGTGTTTCAATTAACTAAGCTACAATAGTTTGTAAAGTTTTGAGTATGCTGGCTTATGTTTTTAAGTTTGTGTTTTGAACACTTTATTGCGGAGGGAAAATGATCAAACCTCTATGGTGTAGTGCGGGTAATCGTTCGGTAATTTTTTTCAATACGAGATACGCATTCAACTTTAGCTTTTTCTTTTTTTTTTGTCTACCTCCTTATATAACTATTTTTGAAAACAGAGTTACATTCAAACTCGAGTATTTTTCCGGTATCATAGGCTATATCAAATGTGGTTATTATTGTGATATCGTGACGAACCAAATCGATTATGAGCAAACAAACATCTTTGCTGCCGGTATCAAAACTTGTATTTGTATTCATTTTTACATTTTGAGATAGAGTTGAACCAATATATACCAAAGTCAAACAACGTAAAATGTGGATAATTATCAAAATCTCGCCGTGAGGTGGGACTATAAAAAATCCTAGTGATAATGAAAAAATAATTCATGAGATAAACCTAAGCATATGGTGGTGTCTTGTAAGTATATAGTGTATATGTAACATTATTTGTATACATTGTATATATAACATTATTTATGTCCAGTCTTATAAAGGAAAGAAAGCAAGATGAACAGGCTTGAGTGTCGATAGGTGACTTTACGGTAGGCGCATATCTCTTATTATACTATAGCAACGGGAGAAGTCGGGATTCCTTGATAATATGATAATAGTAAGAACTTCTTATTGTTGTAAACTTAAAACCTATGATGCTAATATATCATCATGCATATCTATACGTTGTGACATAAACTCTAATTTGATTATTATTTTCTCGAGTATTCATTAAATGATATAAGATGGATCGCATTTTTATATATGAATGCAATTCAAACTCATTAAATTGAAAATATCCATGGTTATGAAGTTAGCCCTTATGCATATTTGTGGATGATACTATCTACCAAACTAAAACAACATAATAATTTTATATTTACGTATTTTTTTTGTTTTTGAAGCAATATGTATAACTATGTCAATTGATTTTAAAATTATCAGATTTTGGCATCAGTTAGTTTAAGTTATTGTATAAAGCATATTATATAAAAACTAAAAAAATAAATAAGTAGGTTAAAGAAGATCAAACAAGATCAAATTATGATCTTATCGGTTGACACAAACGTGACTCTTTAGTTAATGTGTTCCTTGGCCTAACCTGAAAATAATCCAAATCCATTTATACAAAACCCAAGCTGTGAATCCGTGTTACGTTAATGTTGTGTTTTTACTCGAATTTACGTCCGTAATACTAACACACAAATGGACGCAGAACCTGCGCAGAACTCCTTGACAATTTTATACCTCATTTAGGAAAGCTATATGTACTTATCTCAGCAATAAAACTCTTATGCATTTAATCCTATTCCAATATCCTAATATTGCTTCAACTCCTAGCGTTCACCCAAATTCACATTAATGTCCTTTTTTTGGCACAAAAACAACAAGAGCGACCCATAACAAATTTCACCATCTACAACACCAAATAACTTTAATTACCCAAAATATCTATTAGTATAAAATTTGTTATGATTAAAGCCTAAACATGAATTTGATCTTAAATTGCTTAATTTGCATAATTTAAATTTGCCACGTCTCATTCATCACAAAAACCAACAAACCGAGTTTGATCACATCATAGGTTAACTTTTATAATAAGAAAACACTTAAATAATAGCAGGACGGACTATTATTTAACTTTGGTTGGACAGTAATGTTTAAAGGTGTTTGTTATTTTGTTTAATCATATAATTATATGTTCATAACTATCTGGATTGGATTATTTGTTTTAAATCAAAGATAAAAATAAGAGTAAATTACATGTATAGTTCTTGTTATTATGTTAAAATTTTAGATTTTGTCTTTAAATTTTAAATTTTCTTAATATAGTCCTTAATATTTTTTTCTTTTTTCATTTATGGTCCATAGATCTGTTAATTATCAGTTAGTGATTTTGTATATTATCAAAATTAATAGTTTACTTGCATTAACCAACTATTTAATTTACTTGTTAAAATAAAGTATTATTTTTATTAAAGAAAGTTTTGTATTTTGACTTTTTAATTTTTTTTATTTTTTATATTATTCATTATTAATATGTTTATTATTTAATATAATACATTTAAAAAACATAAATTAATTTTTTAGAAACATTTTTTAAAATGTTCGGTTTTAAACTGTTTTTGTGTTCTAAACATCATTATCATTTGATTTTTTAAACGTATTTTAACTAGTTAATTTTCTAAAGTTCATTTCTAAAACCATTCATATAAAAAAAATATTTTTTAACAAAATTCTCAAAATTTTAAACATCTTTTTTAAACCAACTCTATTTTAAACGTCTTTTGGAATATTTAAAAAATTATCAATTTTTTAAAAAATATCTAGAAATTAAATAATTCTAAAGATTACATTTAAAAACCGAATGATTTTAAGAAAGAAAATGTTAAGAAAAATACCTTTAAAAAGAGATAAGGTTTAAGAAAGATGTTTAAAAGTCAAAAGGTTAAAAAACATTTATAAACCAAACATTTAAAAAATATTTTTAAAATATTTTTTTATTTTGTATTAAATAATAAACATATTTATAATGAAAAACCTTGAAATAAAATGTAAATTATACTGATGATCCTACAAGTAAAATAGTCATTTGAATAAATTTAGCTTCACTAATTGAACTAACAGATTAATGACAATTGATGAAAGATAAATATAATATTAGGAACTATATTCGTAACATTTAAACTGTAAGAAAAAATCCAAAACTTTAACAAAATCATAGGGATCATCCATGTAATTTACTCTAAAAATAAATATAAAATTATCATATATATTGATTTGTGAAGGTAAAAATAGTAGACTTTTGTGGTCCTTGATATTAACCTCTGAAGTTTTGATCTTTTTTTTTGTCTTTGTTTCTATCTTTGAGTGCTCTTTCTTGGTAGAGGGAAAATGATAGCTTCCTCCTCTTCTTTTTTTCTATTGTTGTCATCTGGTGACCTCAAGTGTGTTGGTTCCCTCTCTTTTCTTTGTCATCGCTACCATGATGATGACCTCTTATGTGTTAGTAGGAGCTTGACCTCTGCCTCTGTCGCGCATGGATGGTTATCCAGCTTCGTGTTTATGTTTTTCAGGAAACACTGTCTGCCAGCCTGAGGTTGAGCGCCGCCTTGTTCTTTTTACATTGTCGGTGAATGTACGAAGGTTGGTTGTGGCAGGCATTGTCATCAGTGGTAGCTTTCTCGCCCTGATCGTTTTGAGGTTCCCTAGCCTTTTGAGCCTTCGATTAGTCGATGATGGTGGGCTTTTTATTAGTGATGGTTTTCTTGCCCCAATCGTTTTCTATTGTGTTCTGTTTTGGTAATGGTGGTTTGATCCTGGTGATGATGTTGAGTTTTAGTTCATACGAGACAAGATTTCACGTGTTTTTGAGATATGTAAACATCAATAGGCAATGACAAAGGAAAAAGAGATGTCATCTTTACTGTTTTTTACGTGGTAAAGAATTGTTTGTAGCCATACAAAGAACTGTCACTTTTGAGCCTTCATTCAAGAATTATTATGTTCGGATAGGTTTGTCGAAAATGTGATGCGATAGCATACCATACACCACAAAACTCCACTACTATTAGAATATCATGGCCAAATGTTACAACACTAGAAAGAATATTGCTGTCAAATTTAAGATAAAATGACGATGAATTCTAACATTTAATGGGCAATGATGATTAACAATAGATATGGTTTTACTCGTTTTAGCATGGTAAATGAGCGTTTGCAACCACAACGACGCACAATTTCTAACCCATATAATCCAAAAATATATCATTATGTTGCGTTAAGATTGTTTTAAACCAGTCACAAAACATGGGCCGATTCCACCAAGTTGCTTTAATAATTTGAGATAAAATTTGAAGGTCTTTGAACAGGATCCACCTATAACCAATTAAAAAAATACAATTGAGATATTTTTTTAACCTAATACATATACGTTAAATACAACTCAATAAAAAGTGCAATTGAATAACAAATATACAAATATGCTCATGTGAATAATTCAGTATGTTAAACTATAATACTTTAATATGGTAGTTGGACATCTTGATTATCTAATAAAATATGCCGTCCAAAAACGTGAAACTTGTGTGGATAAGACCAACCCTTCTTTGGGTGGTTGGTACTTGGGAGCTCGGTTGGACAGGTAAGTAGGTAACTTCACAAAAAAATCCAAATAATTTGATGCAATAATCCACTTAGCTCAAATTTCACTAAAATGAACACCTCTGGTTGTGTTACTTTAGATACATCCTTTGAATTTAAGAGTGTATAAATGTTGAGTAGATGCTAAACTCAAGTAGGATGAGGAATAAGTGAAAGAATAAGAACCAAACGATACCCGCATAACAACATGACATCCACAAGTATAAACAAAACATTCGTGGTTTAAAGATTTTTATTTATGTATTATTACAGATATTATAAAACACGAATACACGATACATAAAATAAAGTAAGTAGCTGTGATATTGTGAAAATTATATATTACAGAAGAGTAATCAAATTTCAAAAGTGTTCTAATTTAGTCACTCATGCATATTTTTTTCAAGTTGAACCACTAAACGATCAAATTTAGTCATTATTATATTTTCTTATGTCAAGAAAGTAACGATGGAGAAGACGTGGGGTTAGAATTTTCAATATATAAAACTATATTAAAAAAATAAAAAATACCTAAAATTTACGTCAATGTTCTATATTAACATCAAAAGATAGAAAAATATATTTTCTAATTGAAACAAAAAGTATAGCATACTAATAAACATGTTAAGACTTTTAATTTATATAAAATACAAAAACTAAGTGACTAATTGAAACACCTTTAAAATTTGAGTTATATAATTGGAATATTTTTTAAAGTTGGTTACTATTTTACAAAGTTATCCTTTTATATTATAACAAAAAAACAACCAAGGGGATGTTTGGTAGCATTTTAATGAATACTAGTATCGTATCACATGTAATACACGAGTTGATTAAATAATATATGAAATAATTTGTTATGAAAATTTAAAAATTATAAATGATATTTGTAACAAGATACGATTGAGTTAGAATAAATAAGTAGTTCAAGTAAAAATAATAATAATAATAATAATAATAATAATAATAATAATATCATTTATAATTTCATTTTATAAGATTGTATTTTTTTAATTTGTTTTCTTAAACATTCTAGTTTTCTTTAAATTATATTTAAAATTTTTTATTTATGTTATGAAACTTAGAAAAACTGGTATTAAAATACTTTGTATTTTAAAAAAAATGTGTCATATATTTTTAAAGTGTATTTTTCATTATAATATCAAGTTTTTAAAAATTTACAATATCTATTTTTTATCTAAATTTTTTAAAAATAATATATTTACTAATACTTTTATAATTTATTAGCAGAGAGGCGAAAATCTGAAAATTAGAATACTTAATATGTTGACATGTGTAATACAAAAACCTCCTTTTATCATAGGTATAGAAATAGATTAATGTGCTACTTTTTAATAGTTAATAACTCCTAATGATTAAAGGATAATCTTAATACTGAATAATTACAAATTACTATTAATATGTTTTATTTTAACCATTTAACATTAAAATTGACTTTTATCCACTAAAATACTATAAACTATTACAAGATGACCTAATTACCCTATGTCACACTCCAACCTTGACGACGGAAACGTCGAGATGTGAGGGTTAAGATTGTTCACAGCCACATAACGCTATATTAAAATGTAAATATTATTATCTTAAGTCTTGAAATGAAATACAATCATAAGTCTCAAACAAGTAATAAGTTCAAACGTAACATAACATAATGTAAACTTTTTATTTCATTAACTAGGTCCAAGTCCTAGATTATTGCATGCTTCAAAATGATCACTTTAAACTTGAGATTGACCTGAAACATGATAAAAATAAGAGTCAACTAAAAATAGTTGGTGAGTTTCCAAGGTTTTCATACATAATATGAAAAAGGTTACAAGTAGCAATTCATGTCATAGGTCATAAGCAAGTAAGGTTATAGAACACATATCGTTACAACCAAACCTCGACTTGATTACAAGTATAAAAGATTGGCTAAGTGTATTTGGTTCCCATGATGAACAAGCATACGTCATTAGGAGCCGGCAATACCTCGGCTTTAGCACCAAATAGGCTTGTCAGTCCCAAAGATCTAAGACGTCGCCAGGCTAGCAATAGTTAATGATTGTAAACAAACTATGTATCTCATATAATCACTTACAATACACAAATAACCATGACAAAATAATAAGTTGAATTGCATGTGATTAACAAGTCTCAAATGTGTATAAGTGTATCATGTATAAGCTATCACGTTTCACCCCAAATTAGTGTGAAAATATGAAAAAGGGCAAGGAAAAATCACATGGTCAAATAACTATATAACATATGATTAATAAGAAATAGCAATCGTCGTTCCAACGTAAAATCTTCACAATACACCTAAGTATATAGATATTACAAGATTTAAACTTAAACATAATGGGTTAACTAATTAATGAGTACTAGGGTTAAGTGGATTTTGAGGTTTGTTAAATAATTATATTTAACAAATGAAAATCATTTATATTTTCTTAAAATATATATTATATTTTATACAAATTGTGTAAAAAAGAAATAATTATAACATTTTGAAAGTTTCATAAAGTTTGAATAGATTTTTATAGCAAAAAGAATTAAGTACTATCAAACAATATTAAATTAAAAGAAACATTTTGAAACAATAATAATTTTTAGTTATTATTTGTAATCCATTTTATTATTCATGAGCAATCTTTGTTAAAATATTTTATTAAAAATAATTACTTAAACTAAAAGAGAAATACAGAAAATATATAGTGGCTTTTTGAAAATAATTAAAGTTTATAAAATAATTTTTATATATATTAAAACGTTTTTTATAATTTAATTAAGGGTTAAAACCCTTCAAAAAAATAACATGATGGTGCCCGGGTTCGAACCCGGGACCTCATGTGTGTGACTAAGTGATTTAACCAGTGAACCAGGCTCTCAGCCGCGGTATAAACTGGTTTTTAATTCTTAAAACAACCAACAATTATAAATCCCCAATTCCACATAAACCCTAGAATGTTTTGATCCAAATTGAAGATCAATTCGAGTTTGTTAGCCAAATTAATCATAGGGCTTTGATTCATTAAGAAAAACCGAGGATGATGATGTGATTTACTCACTTGATTGAGATCGAATCGATGCCCTTTGGTGTAGAGCAGGTCGCGGCCAAGAATCGAATTCGATGGATATGCAAATGATGATAGAAACCAAATTAAAATCGTGGACAGCTTCGAGAGTTGGTCTTGACGCAAAGCCCTATGTCAATTTCAACAATTGAAGCTCGGAAGATGATGAACACGTTCGTTGCAGGTCACGACGAAGATGATGTTTGATTTTGGTGATTTTGAGCGTTTCAGGAGAAATTGGCAATGAGAATAGACTAGAGATAGTTAATGATTGTGTATGTTTGATTAATTGAATTATTATGAGATTTTAATTGCCAAACGGTTGTGAACTTGATGTCGTCGGTTACCAAGTTAAATCGACACCCATAACCGGCTTAAACACAAATTAATGTGTATTAACGGGGTCGAGTTTTGCTCGTTAACCGATTGGTAACGATTTGGGATCAAATTCGGGTGGTTTTAGTCGGTTTAGAGTCCCGCCGGACTTGGCCGGAGTCCGGCCGGCGAGATCATCGGAAAAACGGGAGAGAAAGGGGGAAAGGGTTTGAGTTTTCATTATTTACACAAATGGTCCCTCTAGTTTATTATTTATCATTTTATGTATAAACCTATTAATTAAAGTTCAAATTTTGCAATTAAACCCCCAAACTTTAACTGCTTAAAGTTTTAAACATTGTTAAGTTTAGTAACTATACAATTTATTTTATTTATTATTATTAATGTTATTATTGTTATTATTATTCTATTATTATTACCAAAATTGTTATTATTATTATTATTATTATTATTATTGTTATTATTGTTTCTTTTATTAATAATAATTATTATTATTAATATTTATATTTTTAACTTTCATACATAAAAAACTCAATGAATAAGCACAAACAACACATGAGTTTCAAAATTGCCAATAATAACCCTTGTAAGAGTAAACGAAGTTAACCTTTAGTTAACAAAAATATGAAATGTTACACCCTATATATTTAAAAATGAGTGAACAAATATAGATGTTTATGCATTTTAGATATTGGGCACACAAGTTTGGTGTTTGGCATCTTGCCGCCTCTATGTACCTTTATAACAGAATTTTACTTTTGTGGTTGTGGGTTTCAACATAATTTGTGAAAGGGGTTTTAGGGGATCCTGCCATAGAGGTGGTTACCTTTTCGGCTTGCCCAAAATCCGACGTCGGCGTATGGTGCATGTGATGGATCCAATGTGTGATGGTCGACTATCGTCGTGTGGATGCGTTGGGGTTCTTGGCTTGACCGATTTTTGTCGCCTTTGTCGGTTAACGACCCTTTTTTTAGCGACGCCCACATCGATATGAGGTGGTTGTAGTCTTTGGTCTTCCCCCCACCTTCGTCACTGCCGGGTGCGTGGACGGTGTTCCCGTTTCCTCTGTTGCTTTTTGTGCCCTAGGTGGCGACAAATCATTGCCGGACGCCGATCGTGGTGCTTGTTGTGTTTCCTATTTCGCTTATCATGTTTCCATCATGTGTTCCTTCTTGCACAATAGCCTCTATTGTCTCAGTGGCAATGATTTGCTGCTCACATCATGATGCTTGGTTTGATAGTGTAATGTTGGGTCTGTGATGGTTAGCTGGTCAATGATAGCGTTTTTGGCTTTCATTTCTTACACATCTTTCATGTTCTGGCTTTTAAGTTAATAAATATTCGTGTTGACCTAAAACTTAGATCTTAGATGTTATTCTTGAATAGTCGACGATGATGACTCTAGGGTCATTTGAGACGTCGTTTCATGAAATTGGTGTTACTAATCGTCGTTAAAGCTGTCGAAGATATATGGTTTGCAATCGGCCAATGGCTTTGGTTATTTTAGGGCACATGTCATCTCTGGTTTGTGTGTGATTAAAGTTTGTTGGCTATGATGATCGGATAAAATACATGTTGTTGTCATGGCGTGGCAGTCATGCTTTGATGGACTGCAGCCACTGATGGTGACCATGTTTGAGCCAAAAGGTTATTACATTTTGCCATGTATATTTAAAATGGAGTGAAAAAGAATAGAGATATTTATGTACTTTAGACATTGGCTACACAAGTTTGGTGTTTGGCGTTTTGCATAATAAAGGGTGGAAAGGAATAGAGAACTTTGTGTTCTTTTGATACTAGGCAAAATCTATTGTGTGGGACTTGCCGTCACAACAACCCAATGATAATTTTATGGCTATGATGATTCATCGAAGCTGGTGTTGGTTGTCTTGGCTTGGCAACCATTTTTGGTTTGCAGTGTCAACCTGCCATTGGTTCTGAGGCAACTTTTATTATAGATAAACAATATCGGTTGCGTTGGTTCAGTTATCACTTTTAGTGTTGAATCACATCCGACAAAAAAACTGGTTTTTCATCACGGATAAATACTAGTTACTATTAAAAAAGTACAAACAATCAATAACTTATAAATACACTCTATTAAAAAAAATAATTTAAAGCATGCTCTCTCATAAAAAGAATAAAACAAACAATAAAGCAACCAATCACAAAATTGCAATTTTGGTAATTATTCTCTAAAATAAAATACTTAACCAAAGAAACGCAATTAATATTACCACATTTGGTGGGTGAGCTACCTTGCATTGACCTTTAGATTCAATGAAAAAACAGCATTCCCAAATCCCAATCTGCTCTATAAATAACACCCCCTGTTAAAATGCTCTCTTTTTCCTTCTTCCCTCTTTCTTCTCTCTTCATCTTCTTCTTCTCCGGCGACCTTCTCGCCGGCGTTCACCGTCCACCTCCGCCCTCCGGCGAATTTCATCTTCCGACATTTAATATCCTCAAGGTATTCACTCTCTCTTTCATCTTCATTTTTTCAGATTTCATACTTTCTATTTGGTGTAGCTTCAGATCTCATACGTATTTTGTCGAATCCTCCGGTAGTAGTTTGTTTACATGTTTATTTTGTGTAGATTTGTGTGTGTTGTTTGTTGTTGCGCGACGATTGTGGATCTCGGATGTATCGTTTGGTAGTTTTGGAATGTAATGCAGATTCGCTGATGTTGTGGAGTTCTCTGCAGGTTTGGATTTGGTGATTTTGTTATCACGTGGTTCGTTTTGTTCTGTAGATGATTGAATTTCTGATTTGGTAGGTTTTGGTTTTGTATTGTGTAAAATTGGAAGTGACTTTTGTGTTTTTGTAGTTTTTTGTTTTGGAATTCGTGTTGGAAATTGAACGGCATTTTACCCTGTCTATGTTTGTTTCACATTTTATGACTGTGTATTATTTTCTACTAAGGCCATCGATGTAATGTTCAGTAGCAATAGGATGTTAATATCAACTAGTTTCATGTATGAGTGTTAATTGTTAAATGTATTTGAGCTACCGTGTATAATGGTTGTAATTTGGGGACCAAGGGGTAATAGTTGTTGGCTTAAGTTTAGTTAATTATTCATCGGTGACTATTATGCTTGTTGGTCTCATAACATTACATACGGTCCATATGGATAAGATCGACTACTAAGCAATTAAGTGTCCTTATCATTTTTATATATTTATATATTTTCTTGTTTGTAGATGGAAACAAAATGAGAGAGAGTGTGGGCTACCAGTTGTGTAATATGTATTCAAGTTAACTGTTCACATTAATGTTTATATTTATATGTGTGACATGGTGCAGAGTATTATTCAGTGTAAAAGTTGAGTATTATGGATGCTCCTAAAGAGACTGGACTTCGTAATGTTAGCTCAGTTTGCTCCATTCCTGAAATGGATGACTTTGAACTTACAAAGCTTCTGGATAAGCCAAGGCTCACCATCAAGAGGGAGAGATCGTTCGATGAAAGGTCACTCAGCGATATGTCTTTATCAAGGGGCCTTGACAATTTGGAACTTGCATACTCTCCAGGTGGACGCTCTGGATTAGATACCCCAGCTTCATCTACCCGTAACTCTTTTGAGCCTCATCCGATGGTTGCTGAAGCCTGGGAGTCTCTTCGTAGATCATTGGTTCATTTCAGGGGCCAACCAGTCGGCACAATTGCTGCATATGATCATGCATCCGAAGAAGTTTTAAACTATGATCAGGTAAAATCTTTTACTCCTTGAGCATAACTTATATGAAACTGGAATCCACTGTTTTCACACTGATGTAAAATCATAGCTTATTTTAATTATGATATGTAGGTATTTGTACGGGATTTTGTACCCAGTGCACTGGCTTTTCTAATGAATGGGGAGCCTGATATAGTGAAGAATTTCCTATTAAAGACGCTTCAACTTCAAGGGTGGGAAAAGAGAGTTGATAAATTCAGACTTGGGGAAGGGGCAATGCCTGCCAGTTTTAAGGTACTTCATGACCCAGAACGTAAAACAGATACAATTGTGGCAGATTTTGGTGAGAGTGCTATTGGTAGAGTTGCACCAGTTGATTCTGGGTTCTGGTGGATTATATTGCTTCGTGCATATACAAAGTCGACCGGTGATCTTACTCTAGCTGAAACGCCAGACTGCCAAAAAGGGATGAAACTTATATTGACATTGTGCTTATCGGAGGGCTTTGATACATTTCCAACCCTGCTGTGTGCAGATGGGTGTTCCATGATTGACCGAAGGATGGTAAGAAAATTTTCAGTTTCACATGGTTTTAGATTTTGTATGATATTTTAACGCATTCCACTATCCAAATGATAAAGTCCTTCGAATTTCAACACATCTATATTAAAATATTTTGGGGTCCCTTTAGGTGACTTTTCTGTATAGTTGGCTGACCACTAGGATTTTCTTAGTGTAATGCTGATCTGCATGGATCACATGCTACTTAAAATATTCAAACAAAATTTGAGTTGACAAATACTCTAATTGGTTAATCTGTTAGCATCATGAATTATGATCTCATTAGTATATTCTTATTAATTATTTATTCAGGCTAATTAGTACATCTGTATCTTTTGTAATCCTCAACAAGACAATTCTGTAATATATGTCAAAATTATACTACAAGCTAAAATGGACAAACATTCTTGCCTATCTTATACCAGGGATGCCAATATTTGTTTTAATTTCACTTGTTCCAGTAGTGAGTTAAAATGAAATATTGTAGAACAGAAACTTATATACTTTGTCGGGGGACTGTGAAGGATGGACAAATAACTTACCATAACTTGATGGTTTGTCAAAAGAAGATATTCTCATTTTTGTGATAAATCTAGTAAATATTAAGTGTTCAGGGGATGTAGATAAATTGGGTTGGGGTTTTTATCTTGCTGCTATGGGTTTATGGCAGACCTAAACTTATATGTTGATAATGTTAGGATCAAGTTGTAAACACACACAAATAAAGTTCAGAAAAATAAAAGCAAAGATGAACATGAGAAATTTATGTGGTTCGGTTGGTGTGACTTTCATCTATGGACAACTATGGTATTATAAATATCTTATTCCTCCAAGAAATAATAAATGGACTAATAATAAAAGGTTAGGGTCACCCACTACCACCTTTGTGATCTCTATATAGGCCCAAACCGATCTTCATCTAAACGGATGAGGGGTACGAGCGTAGTCGAGACCGAGCTTGCTTAGGGTCGAGCTCGACTTGTTTTGACTTTAGAAAGCTTGAGCTCGAACTTGGTTCATATGTAGTTTTATATTTAAAGCTTGAGCTCGGCTTGTCCGAAATGATCAAGCTTGAGCTTGGCTCGGGCTTGGCTCGCTTATTATTCCATTATCTAATATTTATTTTTTTAATAGTTACTTTATTTTATTTATAATCACACCATTTATATATAACATAATATATGTTATTTTATATATTTATCATAATTTTATATAAAATAATATTATTTATATGAATATGTAAATAAAAATTATTTAAACAAAAAGCTTGTTTAGGCTTGCGAGCCGGCTCGAGCTCGATATTTGAAGCTCGAGCTCGAGCTTGTTTAGTAAACAAGCCATAATATGAGCTTGAGCTCGTTTAAGATTGACTCGGTTGGAGCTAATCCTGAGTAACTTGCGAGCTGACTTGACTTGTTTACACCCCTAAAACAACATACGAGCCCATGAAGACTCCACAAACCCAACAATCTCCTATTTAAAGGCTTGGTTATCTTCAACTGCCATATGTTATGAACATTTGTAACACTTTTAATCTCCCTTCTTTTTTGATTGCAACGACCTTGTTATCAATTAACCTAAAGGCCTGTCTCCCCTAAGCTCCAACACATTAGTCATGGCTAGAACTGCCACCACCTGTCTTTGGTACTGGCTCCTAGTGTATCGAACTATTAGATCTTGAGACGCCTTGAGAACAAACACTCTTCATTATAAGTAAGATTCATCCGTAGAGATTTTTAAACGGATTTTTAGTTTTCATAAACCCTCTGTTATCTAGAAGTTGTAAACGTAACTTTGATTGGCTTGCTGCGAGTTCTCTCACTATCACAATGTCCCTTGATTGATTTAACCTATCGAACATATTATTCTTGAGCTTTCACAATGGCTTTAGGTTTTCTTAAAGCAAAGCTTCTTCTGTCCATGGGATTTTGGAACTGAACTTCCTTTTTTCCGAACATATCCAATCTAATCCTTTGATGGTAAACTGATCATGCTTAACAATTCCTATATGTCCATAGTTGTCAATAGTGAATAGCAGTAAATAACGACAAATTACCTATATGCTACATTGCGAATAGCGGTAAATAGCGACCACTGTTTTGTGTTTAGCGATTAAGTAGTTGAAAATTCAAGAAATATTGTACATTCAATACAAACACCATATCAAGTTCTTTTCTAGTTCTAGTGCGTATTTCTATTTAACTACAACATAATCCAAACACCATATCAAATCAAGCAACAACACAATAACTAAATTAGACAACAAAAGTTAACAATGGGTCACCTTTCAACAATCAACACATGTAATAAATACCAATCAACAATTCAAGTATTAAACAATCGTATGTTTATGGCATAAGCAAATTCAACATAAAGATCTACCAAAAGGATGTTTCTTAGCCACAATTCAATCGAAAAAGGCCAAATTGGCAATTCAACAAAAACGTTAGAAACTCTAATAGTTCTTACAACCAAATCAATGTTTCGTAGCAGCAAGAGCAATTCGAATCGATCAACAATTACCTTTTTATCTTCAGATCAATGTTTCTTCGTAGCAACAATAACTATGACGACGATGAAGGGGAATTGAGAACATAAGGCTGACGATGATGAGGGAATCGAGAACAGGAGGCTGACAATGGAGAATGGCGCTATAATTATCGATTAAGTGAGGGGTAAACCCTATATAGTCATTATTTTATATTTTAAAAAATATTAAAATCGCTACAGCCCGCCATTTAACCACAAACCACCTTGTAGCGGCTGAAGCCTTGTATATGTCGTAGTTATCTATAGCGCACACTATAGCCACTATTGACAATGCTGCTTATGTCCACGAGCTACCACAAGATTAACTTTGGTTTTCGAACTTAATCTCATGCCCTTGGTCATTCAATTGCCCAATTGGAAATAACATGTTCTTAAAGTTTGGAATAACCCTTATGTCTTTCAACTTCCAAACAATATCAACTAAAGTTATCAAATCAACATCTCCCATGCCTGTAACATCAAGTATATCATCATTTGCAAGCTTAACAGATAGAAACAAAAAAACAATTGATTTATTTAGATAGATAGACCCAATTCGAGAAGGGTTAGATCTCCAATTACAAACGAAGTGATAATCAGAATTTGAATGAATCCCCTAAACTAACAAAGTCTGCTAATTATGCTAATTGTGGTTGTTAATTGTTCCTGGAAACCAGGATGGAATCGCTCCCCACCGCCCCATTATTTCGCTGCTATGTTGACCAAATGGCTCGACCCATGATCCAAAAACAACATTTAATTGGGCCAGTTGATTCGGCCCATTTGAATTCGGCCCAGTTGTGTGAAAACGTTTATTTCTCCTTGTATACACTAGCTGGGTCTTATCATTACCTCCCCCATGGTAAAACGACTTGTCCAAATTGACCCGCAAGCAGATCATAGGACTCCCAAGTAGCCTCCTCGACAGGTCTATTGCACCAGGAAATCAACAGCTCCAATACTTGTTGACCGCTTCATAAACCCAACGATGAGCGATAACAGAAGCAGGTTGTAAATTCTATTTCCTAGTCCTTTATGATCGGTAATGGAGCGATGCTATCGGAAGAAAACGAACCGTGAGCCGGCTTGAGCATGGAAACATGAAAGACAGGATGGATTTTAGCATCTGCTGGAAGCTCTAATTCGTAAGCGACAGGGCCAATGAGACGTTTGACCCGATATGGCCCAAAGAACCGTGGGGACAACTTTTCATACCGCCGCTTGGCCAGACTTCGCTGACGATATGGCTGAATTTTCAGAAATACATAGTCGCCCACCTGAAATGAAAGCTCTCGACGATTACTATTGACTTGAGTGCGCATACGATCTTGAGCTTTCACAAGATTAAGGCGAAGTAGTTGGAGCATATCATCTCGTGAGATTAGTTGCTGCTCTAAGTCTTCATTCTTTGTGTCACCCGGAAAGTAAGGGAGTAGGGGGTGGTTCACGACCATAAACAGCAGTGAACGGAGTAGTACCGGTGGAAGTGTGATATCCAGAATTGTATGAAAATTCAGCCCAGGGAAGATAAATGCTCCATTTGGTAGGTTCATGAGCAAAGCAACAGAGGTATGCTTCCGGACACCGGTTAAGTACTTTTGTTTGCCCATTAGATTGGGGTGGTAACCGGTGCTGAGTTGAAGATTGGTTTGGCTTAACCGAAACAATTCCTGCCAAAAATTACTGAGAAAAATCACGTCCTGATTTGAAACAATTGAACGTGGGAAGCCGTGCAAACATACAATCTCTTTACAAAACACAGAAGCTACACTCTTGGCAGTAAACGGATGGGAAAGACCAATAAAGTGAGCGTATTTGCTTAAACGATCCCCCACAACGAGTATGGTGTCCCACCGGTTAGATAAGGGAAGGCCCACAATTAAATCGAGTGATATGTCCTCCCAAATCCGAGCCGGAATAGGCAAGGGCTGGAGCAAACCAGCCGGAGATAGAGTTTGGTACTTTTGTTGTTGGCACACTATACACTCCTGCACATAAACACGAACTTCCTGCTTCATCTTAGGCCAAAAATACAGAGTTGACAGCTTCTTAAAAGTCTTCAAGAAACCCCCATGACCTCCTATTGGAGTGTTGTGAGCTTCCTGCAACAATATAAGTTTGATATGGGACAAATCAGGTACTACCAATCTCCGTTTGTAAAATAAGAGCTCATCCCCCAGCCACAGATGAGGGATCAGATTGTAATCGTTGGATTAAATCCCTTGTGTGTGGATCAGTGTTGATGCCCGCTTTGATATCTGCAATTTCAACACAATAAGGGATAGTTAGTGTTAGCAAATCCCCCGAGTGTGGCATACGCGAGAGAGCGTCAGCTCCTTGATTTTCTTTTCCAGTACAGTGACAGATTGAAAAGTCATATGGCATGAGTTTGATCAGTAGACGCTATTGTTCAGTGGTAGTGATGCGCTGCTCAAGTAAAAACTTGAGGGTGTAGTGGTCGGTGCGAATCAGGAAGTGACGACCCAGTAGGTAGTGATTCCATTTCTGCACAGCGAGGACCAGTGCAAGTAATTCCCGATCATAGGCTGATTTAACCCTGTTAGAAGGAGAAAATCCTTTGCTGAAATATGCAATCGGGTGTTCGTCTTGAGAAAGAATGGCACCCACACCAGCGGAAGAAGCATCACATTCCACCACAAAAGTCTTTGAAAAATCCGGTAACCGAAGTACCGGAGCTGATAAAAAAGCCTGCTTCAAGGCATTAAAGGCGGATAGAGCTTCATCGTTCCAGCTAAACCCGTCTTTCTTTGTAAGGAGGGTAAGCGGGTGAGCAATCAACCCATAATGGCGTACGAAACGTCTATAATACCCTGTTAATCCGAGGAATCCTCGAACTTCTTTAACATTGGATGGAATGGCCATGCTTGTACAACGGATACTTTCTCCTTTTCGAGTTGAACCCCTTGAGCAGTCACTACATGTCCCAAGAACACCACCTTGTTCTGCCCAAAACAACACTTAGACAATTTGGTAAAGAACCGGTTATGGTGCAATAACTTTAACGCCTGTTCTAGATGCGACACATGCTGAGCCATATCAGAACTGTAAATTAGAATGTCATAAAAAAACAAGTATAAAACGGCGTAAAAATGGGCGAAACAAGTCATTCATGACAGCTTGAAAAGTAAACGGTGCGTTAGTTAAACCAAATGGCATAACCTTAAACTCATAGTGACCAGAATGGGTGCGAAAAGCAGTTTTGTGAACATCTTGGTCAGCTACTCTGATCTGATAGTATCCAGATCGTAAATCTAGTTTTGAAAAAACCGTAGCCCCGTACAGTTCGTCAAGTAGTTCATCAATATTAGGGATGGGGTATTTGTCAGCTATGGTGATCTTGTTGAGAGCCCGTAATCAACACACATACGCCATGAATTATCCTTTTTCTTCACTAAAAGAACCGGACTGGAAAATGGGCTAGTACTAGGCTGGATAAACCTGGAAGCCAAAAGTTGTTCTACTTGCTTCTCTATTTTGTTTTTTATGAGTGAGGGTAACGGTAGGGGCGGATATTAGGTGGTTTTGAATTTGGGGCTAAGGGAATTGAATGGGTTTGGAAACGGGCAGGGGGTAGATCTTGGGGTTCATCAAAAACTGTTTGGTAACTTTCGATAAGGAGCTGTAACAAGGGTGGTATATAGGGTATAGTATCCGGTTCGATGGCTAAATGCTGAAAGCTTGAGGATTGTTGAGGACCAGAGGAAACTCCTTGTAACTAATCTTTTTCCCATCAATAGTGAACACCATAAACATGTCCTTCCAATTGGCCTGCACTGTATTTAGAGTAGCTAGCCACTGGATACCCAAGACTAAATCAGCCCCGCGCAGCGAGAACGGGTAAAAATCTTGAGTAATTTTGAGATCATCCACTTGTACCGAAAGACTTTTGCACACTCTACTACAGCGAATCATGTCTCCATCACTAATTGAGTCACCAACTTTAGTTCGTTAACCAAAACATCCGAAATAAAGTTGTGTGTCGATCCTCCATCAACCAGAGTTAGAACTTTAGTTGAATTGAGTGTGCCATGGATTTTCATGGTGTAGGATGCGACTTCCCTAAAATGGCATGCAAACTAATTTTAGCAGCTTTCTCTTGGGTGTCATCAAGGTTAGCATCTTCATTGACAAATGATTCGTCAACTTCATCGTCCGCTTCTAGCTGCTTAAACATCCCCGTTTTACACCGATGGCCTGGATCGTATTTATCTCCACAACGAAAGCACTCACCTTTTAGGAAACGCGCTTGTTTTTTAGCATCTGTAATACGGGTGGTCGATTTGGGTTCGGTTTTGGGTTGGGTGGTTGATGAAGACGAATGAATAGCGGGAGTGAACGGTTTCGAATCGGTTTGAGCTGGGAGGACCAGGGATTTTTCTTGTCGGTTCGGGCGTGGTTAAGCTTTGATTCATATTCTAAGGCAAGGCTCATAGCTTTATATGCCGTCCGCGGTTTATGGATTCGAACATCGACTTTTAATTCTTTTTTCAATCCATTAAGGAAAACCCCCAACATGCAGTGATCAAGCGATTTGAAACCCGTGAAGATCTCCGAGCAAATTCTGCCCTGTATTCAGGGGCTGATCCTGTATGTTTGATGCTACACAAATACTCATCTGGATTTTGAAATTCAGGGAGGCCAAAATGTCTGTGCAACGCACTCACCAATTCCTCCAATAATTGATTTCTTGTTCAGATGATAACCAGGAATACAAATCTAACGCATCGCCCTCTAAATGCATCGCAACAACGTCAACCTTGTCTTCGTCAAGTGTGTTGTAGAAACGAAAATACTTCTCTGCTTTCAGCACCCAGCCCCTCGGAATCCCCCCCATTGAAGGTTGGAATTCGATTTTGTGGTAAGGTCTTCGATTGTAATTAGAATGACTGGTTCCTTCATCATCGTATTTCTTTCCACCACTCCATGATTTCTCTTTGGCAGCCACCTGTCGTTTCAGTTCAGCCATGTCCTCCTTTAAGGACTCCACGACCTCAAGTTTGTTCGCGATGGCAGCTAATTGTGCTGCGACGGTGTCCGGTTGGCCTCCTCCGACTTCCGAATTACCCCGGGTGTTTACCATAGTTGCTGATTACTTCGATTTCACGTTCCCGGCAATGGAACCAATGATAGAAACAAAAAACAATTGATTTATTCAGATAGATAGACCCAATTCGAGAAGGGTTAGATCTCCAATTACAAACGAAGTGATAATCAGAACTTGAATGAATCCCCTGAACTAACAAAGTCTGCTAATTATGCTAATTGTGGTTGTTAATTGTTCCTGGAAACCAGGCATGGAATCGCTCCCCACCGCCCCATTATTTCGCTGCTATGTTGACCAAATGGCTCGACCCATGATCCAAAAACAACATTTAATTGGGCCAGTTGATTCGGCCCATTGAATTCGGCCCAGTTGTGTGAAAACGTTTATTTCTCCTTGTATACACTAGCTGGGTCTTATCATTACCTCCCCCATGGTAAAACGACTTGTCCAAATTGACCCGCAAGCAGATCATAGGACTCCCAAGTAGCCTCCTCGACAGGTCTATTGCACCAGGAAATCAACAGCTCCAATACTTGTTGACCAGCTTCATAAACCCAACGATGAGCGATAACAGAAGCAGGTTGTAAATTCTATTTCCTAGTCCTTTATGATCGGTAATGGAGCGATGCTATCGGAAGAAAACGAACCGTGAGCCGGCTTGAGCATGGAAACATGAAAGACAGGATGGATTTTAGCATCTGCTGGAAGCTCTAATTCGTAAGCGACAGGGCCAATGAGACGTTTGACCCGATATGGCCCAAAGAACCGTGGGGACAACTTTTCATACCGCCGCTTGGCCAGACTTCGCTGACGATATGGCTGAATTTTCAGAAATACATAGTCGCCCACCTGAAATGAAAGCTCTCGACGATTACTATTGACTTGAGTGCGCATACGATCTTGAGCTTTCACAAGATTAAGGCGAAGTAGTTGGAGCATATCATCTCGTGAGATTAGTTGCTGCTCTAAGTCTTCATTCTTTGTGTCACCCGGAAAGTAAGGGAGTAGGGGGTGGTTCACGACCATAAACAGCAGTGAACGGAGTAGTACCGGTGGAAGTGTGATATCCAGAATTGTATGAAAATTCAGCCCAGGGAAGATAAATGCTCCATTTGGTAGGTTCATGAGCAAAGCAACAGAGGTATGCTTCCGGACACCGGTTAAGTACTTTTGTTTGCCCATTAGATTGGGGTGGTAACCGGTGCTGAGTTGAAGATTGGTTTGGCTTAACCGAAACAATTCCTGCCAAAAATTACTGAGAAAAATCACGTCCTGATTTGAAACAATTGAACGTGGGAAGCCGTGCAAACATACAATCTCTTTACAAAACACAGAAGCTACACTCTTGGCAGTAAACGGATGGGAAAGACCAATAAAGTGAGCGTATTTGCTTAAACGATCCCCCACAACGAGTATGGTGTCCACCGGTTAGATAAGGAAGGCCCACAATTAAATCGAGTGATATGTCCTCCCAAATCCGAGCCGGAATAGGCAGGGCTGGAGCAAACCAGCCGGAGATAGAGTTTGGTACTTTTGTTGTTGGCACACTATACACTCCTGCACATAAACACGAACTTCCTGCTTCATCTTAGGCCAAAAATACAGAGTTGACAGCTTCTTAAAAGTCTTCAAGAAACCCCCATGACCTCCTATTGGAGTGTTGTGAGCTTCCTGCAACAATATAAGTTTGATATGGGACAAATCAGGTACTACCAATCTCCGTTTGTAAAATAAGAGCTCATCCCCCAGCCACAGATGAGGGATCAGATTGTAATCGTTGGATTAAATCCCTTGTGTGTGGATCAGTGTTGATGCCCGCTTTGATATCTGCAATTTCAACACAATAAGGGATAGTTAGTGTTAGCAAATCCCCCGAGTGTGGCATACGCGAGAGAGCGTCAGCTCCTTGATTTTCTTTTCCAGTACAGTGACAGATTGAAAAGTCATATGGCATGAGTTTGATCAGTAGACGCTATTGTTCAGTGGTAGTGATGCGCTGCTCAAGTAAAAACTTGAGGGTGTAGTGGTCGGTGCGAATCAGGAAGTGACGACCCAGTAGGTAGTGATTCCATTTCTGCACAGCGAGGACCAGTGCAAGTAATTCCCGATCATAGGCTGATTTAACCCTGTTAGAAGGAGAAAATCCTTTGCTGAAATATGCAATCGGGTGTTCGTCTTGAGAAAGAATGGCACCCACACCAGCGGAAGAAGCATCACATTCCACCACAAAAGTCTTTGAAAAATCCGGTAACCGAAGTACCGGAGCTGATAAAAAAGCCTGCTTCAAGGCATTAAAGGCGGATAGAGCTTCATCGTTCCAGCTAACCCGTCTTTCTTTGTAAGGAGGGTAAGCGGGTGAGCAATCAACCCATAATGGCGTACGAAACGTCTATAATACCCTGTTAATCCGAGGAATCCTCGAACTTCTTTAACATTGGATGGAATGGGCCATGCTTGTACAACGGATACTTTCTCCTTTTCGAGTTGACCCCTTGAGCAGTCACTACATGTCCCAAGAACACCACCTTGTTCTGCCCAAAACAACACTTAGACAATTTGGTAAAGAACCGGTTATGGTGCAATAACTTTAACGCCTGTTCTAGATGCGACACATGCTGAGCCATATCAGAACTGTAAATTAAATGTCATAAAAAAACAAGTATAAAACGGCGTAAAAATGGGCGAAACAAGTCATTCATGACAGCTTGAAAAGTAAACGGTGCGTTAGTTAAACCAAATGGCATAACCTTAAACTCATAGTGACCAGAATGGGTGCGAAAAGCAGTTTTGTGAACATCTTGGTCAGCTACTCTGATCTGATAGTATCCAGATCGTAAATCTAGTTTTGAAAAAACCGTAGCCCCGTACAGTTCGTCAAGTAGTTCATCAATATTAGGGATGGGGTATTTGTCAGCTATGGTGATCTTGTTGAGAGCCCGTAATCAACACACATACGCCATGAATTATCCTTTTTCTTCACTAAAAGAACCGGACTGGAAAATGGGCTAGTACTAGGCTGGATAAACCTGGAAGCCAAAAGTTGTTCTACTTGCTTCTCTATTTTGGTTTTTTATGAGTGAGGGTAACGGTAGGGGCGGATATTAGGTGGTTTTGAATTTGGGGCTAAGGGAATTGAATGGGTTTGGAAACGGGCAGGGGTAGATCTTGGGGTTCATCAAAAACTGTTTGGTAACTTTCGATAAGGAGCTGTAACAAGGGTGGTATATAGGGTATAGTATCCGGTTCGATGGCTAAATGCTGAAAGCTTGAGGATTGTTGAGGACCAGAGGAAACTCCTTGTAACTAATCTTTTTCCCATCAATAGTGAACACCATAAACATGTCCTTCCAATTGGCCTGCACTGTATTTAGAGTAGCTAGCCACTGGATACCCAAGACTAAATCAGCCCCGCGCAGCGAGAACGGGTAAAAATCTTGAGTAATTTTGAGATCATCCACTTGTACCGAAAGACTTTTGCACACTCTACTACAGCGAATCATGTCTCCATCACTAATTGAGTCACCAACTTTAGTTCGTTAACCAAAACATCCGAAATAAGTTGTGTGTCGATCCTCCATCAACCAGAGTTAGAACTTTAGTTGAATTGAGTGTGCCATGGATTTTCATGGTTGTAGGATGCGACTTCCCTAAAATGGCATGCAAACTAATTTTAGCAGCTTTCTCTTGGGTGTCATCAGGTTAGCATCTTCATTGACAAATGATTCGTCAACTTCATCGTCCGCTTCTAGCTGCTTAAACATCCCCGTTTTACACCGATGGCCTGGATCGTATTTATCTCCACAACGAAAGCACTCACCTTTTAGGAAACGCGCTTGTTTTTTAGCATCTGTAATACGGGTGGTCGATTTGGGTTCGGTTTTGGGTTGGGTGGTTGATGAAGACGAATGAATAGCGGGAGTGAACGGTTTCGAATCGGGTTTGAGCTGGGAGGACCAGGGATTTTTCTTGTCGGTTCGGGCGTGGTTAAGCTTTGATTCATATTCTAAGGCAAGGCTCATAGCTTTATATGCCGTCCGCGGTTTATGGATTCGAACATCGACTTTTATTCTTTTTTCAATCCATTAAGGAAAACCCCCAACATGCAGTGATCAAGCCGATTTGAAACCCGTGAAGATCTCCGAGCAAATTCTGCCCTGTATTCAGGGGCTGATCCTGTATGTTTGATGCTACACAAATACTCATCTGGATTTTGAAATTCAGGGAGGCCAAAATGTCTGTGCAACGCACTCACCAATTCCTCCCAATAATTGATTTCTTGTTCAGATGATAACCAGGAATACAAATCTAACGCATCGCCCTCTAAATGCATCGCAACAACGTCAACCTTGTCTTCGTCAAGTGTGTTGTAGAAACGAAAATACTTCTCTGCTTTCAGCACCCAGCCCCTCGGAATCCCCCCCATTGAAGGTTGGAATTCGATTTTGTGGTAAGGTCTTCGATTGTAATTAGAATGACTGGTTCCTTCATCATCGTATTTCTTTCCACCACTCCATGATTTCTCTTTGGCAGCCACCTGTCGTTTCAGTTCAGCCATGTCCTCCTTTAAGGACTCCACGACCTCAAGTTTGTTCGCGATGGCAGCTAATTGTGCTGCGACGGTGTCCGGTTGGCCTCCTCCGACTTCCGAATTACCCCGGTGTTTACCATAGTTGCTGATTACTTCGATTTCACGTTCCCGGCAATGGAACCAATGATAGAAACAAAAAAACAATTGATTTATTCAGATAGATAGACCCAATTCGAGAAGGGTTAGATCTCCAATTACAAACGAAGTGATAATCAGAACTTGAATGAATCCCCTGAACTAACAAAGTCTGCTAATTATGCTAATTGTGGTTGTTAATTGTTCCTGGAAACCAGGCATGGAATCGCTCCCCACCGCCCCCATTATTTCGTTGCTGTGTTGACCAAATGGGTCGACCCATGATCCAAAAACAACATTTAATTGGGCCAGTTGATTCGGCCCATCTGAATTTGGCTCAGTTGTGTGAAAACGTTTATTTCTCCTTGCATACACTAGTTGGGTCCTATCATTAACCTTTCTAAAGTCCCTTAAATTAAGATTCCTCATTGTTTCACCATTGTGGGTAGCATGAAACAAGGCTCTGGAATCCATTAGCCAAGAATTTACATTGCTTTACATATTAAGGAATCATCTTCATCGTATTCTCTACGGTGTTAACCTCTTGTACCCCATTTGGACATTGACTTATATAATGTCCTACTTGTTTACAGTTCTAACACTTTACATCATTTTGAGCCCTAGACTAACCCTTCTTTGTGTTTTTGCTCCTATTACCTTTGTTTTTCTTCCTTCCTCTGCCAGCATGCATTAATTCACTCGATGATTCACCCGAATGTCTTCGTCTGACGTCTTCGCCTAGATTAAGATCCTGAATCCCATCAAAACTAAACTCGCTGGTGGAACTAGTAAATATTGTAACAGTTCCTAGCCATCTATCATTCAATAAATATAATAGTAGTAGAGTATGAACCTCATTCCCGAATTTGATATCGACCCAAGTTTTGATAAATCGAGTTTACGTTGTTGATGTGCAATGTAACTTGATTCCTTTCTTTTAATTTTATATTAACCAACTCTCGAATCAATCTTTATTTGTTGTCAAAGGTTTCTTGTACATACTAGATAATGTATCCATGATACCTTTTGTTGTGGATTCCTTCAGAACGTTGAACGCGACATATTTTGTCAGCGACAATCTAATAACTGCCTTGACCCTTTTATCCAAAGTTTCCCACTCAGATGTGAACTTTTCCAGTTTATCACTCAAAACCGCATCCAAGTCCTTTTTAATCAGCAATTTCCCCATTTATGTTTTCCACCAAGCAGCCTTTTCTATCAAACTTCTCAATTTGAAGTTTTACGATCTCAATCATTATCTCAAGTTCTCAACTACAATCTGAAATAAGCATCCCCTTAAGGTTTGGAATATCTCTAACATCCTTCAAAGTTTAGGTGGCTCCTAGGGAAGTTTTTAAATCAATATCTCCCATTCCCGTTAAATCTAAGATCTCATCATTGCATTCTCAACTCAATAAATCAACGTGTCCACTAAGTCTTATGCTGCAACAATCACCTCTCTTTCTTTTTTAATTGTTGGACATTGATTTTTGAAATGCCTTACCTGGTTACCATCTTAACAAGTGATATCTCTCAATGCTTTCATTGACTCCTCTTGTACCTGACTGTTCCCCATTCAAATCTTCTTCCCCTGCTCTATATCTAACGGTAAACGTGAAAGATCACTTGAGCTTCTACGTCGTATATATTCTCATAGAATCATGTCACTTATGCCTTCAAAAGTAAACTTAGCAGTTCACCAAGTGATGAACTACCAACTGCTGTCACTGTCCCAGACCAACTCCCGGACAAAGAAGATAAAAAGCAACACCTGAATCTCATCATCAAATTTAATGTCAATCGAACCTAAACAGGTTATGATTGAATTAAAATCATTGATGTGAACTACAACCGAGACACCCCCTCTCAATCTCTCATTCTGGTATTGACTAACTGTCTTAGAAACACCTTATTGAAAGCTGCAGGTTTTTCATACATATTAGATAAAGCCTTCATCAATCCATACATGGTCATTTTGTTAACAATGTTGTACGCAACGCTCTTTGCTAATGGAAGCTAAACTACTCCAAAGGCGTGTCAATATCCAATCTGCATCAGACATCTTCTTTGGCTTCTCTCCCAACAATGGTTAGTGTGGCTTTCCTTGGTAATGGATAATCCTCAATCTTCATCTTCCAAAACCCAAAGTCCTGTCCATCGAACTTGTCAGTCTAAAATTCCATCCTTCTGTTATGATAATCGAACACCAAGAACACGACTATACCGGGTAGAGATCGAACAACACTCAACAAACACAACAATGGCGGCAACCTGAACTCAACAACTGTTCTATTGAAACATTATTAAGGGGTTGCCACAGAAATGAACGAAATCAAGGGCTGAATCTGCTCTTAAACAAATCACAACAGCAGCAATAACAATTCAGTAGCCCTAAATCAAACAGAATTAGCTTCTACAGTGCAAAAACAGGCCCGGCATGACGGAACCCTAGCAACCAAGTGGCGGCGGTTCGGTCGGTTGAAAATGTAATAACCGGCCCCTCATACCACCAATATAGTCCGGTTTGCTCATGAGTAGCTCACGGATTTGTTTTTGGTTGTCCGGGTGAAAACTTCCTATGAAGGTCATCCATTCCTAGATTGCTGCCACTTGAGCACGCTTAATGGGGAGTTCTCTCATCCGCATCCAATACGCCCAAAATGCTTTGGTGATATTAGAAGCAAGACATTCCTTATGAACCAGGAATCTCTCCTGTCCACGGTTGATGTGGGATTTGCTTAGGGTGTTACACTCACCCCCCCCCCTTTGGACTCATCATTCTCGATGAGGTTTGCCCTATAATACATAGGTTAGGGTAGAATCTTTCTGATCAAGAAATCATATTTTAGGTAACTTTGCTAAAATTCTCCCAAAATCCATTAGGGCCGGCTGCCCCCTTTGGGTTGGCTGCCTTGATCAAGGCTACCCCAACATAGTGCTGATAGCCTGATACATTTCCTGGTGACAATTCTTCTAGCATCCTGCCTATCATCTTGTATTCTGGTGCCCCATGTTTATGTTTTTCCATTTCTCATTCAGTATACTTGTCTGTATATGTTTTGTTTGCAGCCCCATAATTATATATATGTTTTCCTGGTGTCATTTCTCATTTGATAATCACATACTTAACCAATGTGTGATGTATATGTAAAACTATTTTTTCTTATTTAACATTTCATTTTGAGTTACGAATATGATTTAATTATCTTCATTTAGACAATCTTTTATTACCATGAATTTCACAAATTACATCCTACAGAAAATGGTTCTATTGTATGATGATGATTTAGGGTTGTACAAAAAGTTTGTGGCTCGAAGTTCGCTCGAAGTTCGCTCGAAAAAAGCTCGGCTCGAAAAAAGCTCGAATCTAAACGAGCCGGCTCAGCTCGGCTCGAATTCTAAGCGAGCCGAACTCGAGCCAGGGTTAGCTCGGTTCGAGCTCGGCTCGTGGCTCGGTTCAAGCTCGGCTCGTGGCTCGGTTCGTTAGCTCGGCTCGTGACTCGGTGCATATAATATATGTATATATATCTATTTATATAGTATAATTATTATTATTTACTACTACTACTATTATTTATGATTATTATTTTTATATTAGGATTTTAAAAATGTTTTCTTAAAAATAAAAATGGATTTTTAGAAACATTAAGTATTTTGTTTAAAAATATATAACTTGATAGTAAATTGTTTATATTCAAAATAATGATCTTTTACGAAGTACCCAACAAAATGTAAAAACCCTAATATATATTTTTTGTGTTTTCATATAAATTAATGTGAAAAATTAAAAAAAAAAAATAAATTCGAGCCGGCTCGAATGAGCCACGAGCTGGCTCGAGCTTTTCACGAGCCGAACTCGAGCCGTTGTTTTGAGCTCGTTAAAATTTTCGAGCTGGCTCGGCTTGGCTCGATAAGCTTCGAGCTCGAGCTCGAGCCCATCCTGGCTTGGCTCGGCTCGTTTACAGCCCTATGATGATTGCACCATATATATATATGTGTATATATATATCTAGAAGAACAAAAAAAATGTTCTACTTAAGGTGAAGCTGGAACAAGTTCTAGCACAAGCCTGAATTGGCTAACCAACATTATATGCAATATTTCTAAACACAACTTGTATTTTAATATGGTGAACATAGATTTGTCCAGAAGATGGCTGTCCCATATTGATTTTGTATTTCAGTCAGATGTAAATCCTTTGTTTGAAGTTATATTATGTGAGCCTATTTCCAAATATGCTGCAATTTTTAGACAATATATAAGCATTCTGTTCTCCAAAGAAATCAGTCAAGTTGCCAATGTAATCGATGCATCTATCAACAAAAAATCTTAGTTTCTGCAATGTATTCACATCAGGTGCTAGATTTAGATATAGTCATGGATTAGGAAGTATGTTTTCTAAACCCAAAATAAATAAACCAAAATTTGTCTTTTCTTCTCGGGCATAGTCTGAAGATTTATGAACATCATACAAGTATGAGTGAATATTCATACTTCCGAAACCAAGTAAAGCTATGAAAACTTAATAGAATTATATCTTGTTGTATATGATGGTATAGAGTATTGTGTTATGTGTTTGCAACATTAAGATTTTTTCCAAGTTTATCAAAATCTTCGACCAATGCTTTGAATGTAAAGTATGAACTATATTGCTACCTTGAATAATGACTAATTGTAAGAACAATAGCTCAGTTTAGTTTCTTACCCGTTAATTGATATATAGAGAACTGGAGATGGTATGCTCGTCCATACTTATATGGATTAGTTTAATTAATTTCTCCGCTGTTTCTTTGCTAAATTCAGATCACTTATGGTATTTTGGGTTTATAATGCAGGGAATTTATGGTTATCCAATAGAAATACAAGCGCTTTTCTTCATGGCATTGAGATGTTCTTTGGCCATGCTGAAACTTGATGCAGAGGGAAAGGAATTTGCAGAAAGAATAATGAAGAGGTTGCATGCCTTAAGCTTTCACATGAGAAGTTATTTCTGGATTGACTTCCAACAATTAAATGACATCTATCGCTACAAAACAGAGGAGTATTCTCACACTGCTGTAAATAAGTTTAATGTTATTCCTGATTCAATCCCGGATTGGGTTTTTGATTTTATGCCAACACGTGGTGGTTACTTTATTGGAAATGTGAGTCCAGCAAGGATGGATTTTCGTTGGTTTGCTTTAGGTAACTGTGTTGCTATCTTATCTTCTCTTGCAACACCTGATCAAGCTTCAGCAATTATGGATCTTTTTGAAGCACGTTGGGAGGAGCTCGTGGGGGAAATGCCTATCAAGATCTGTTATCCTGCAATCGAGAGTCATGAATGGAGAATTGTAACCGGTTGTGATCCCAAGAACACTAGATGGAGTTACCACAATGGAGGATCTTGGCCAGGTTTGCTGTTTTCTTATTCTTTTGAATTTTTATTGCTTACCTGATTTTAGGCACATGCTTATATTGTCTTCAGAGTTGTGAAAGTCATTGCCTTCAGATCTAGGATTTTGGTTCTGAAGGTCAACTGTTATATCTATCTGGTCTCGCCTTTGTGCGTTGACCATGATTGAAGCATGCTTTATTGTGATGACATACTACTAGACGACAATAAATATTGCAACAAAAACACTATGATTGGCAATTTTGACCTATTTACTTTTGAATGAGTTTGTTTGAGTTATGTTTTATCTTTCATGTTTCATACGAATAATTAGGTAAAAAGGGAAAGGTCCATAGTGTATTTTCTCAAAAACTTAGATTAACATTTTAATAGTATAGTTTTTGGGATCATGTTAACACACAGATTATTTAAAATAAATTTGGACAAAAAGTGTTATGGTTCAACCCATCATGAGATAATCCGTACCAAAACTATCGGACCCATTTGATCAAGTTACCCAACTTACCTGACTTTGACCATTCAAATCTATTTATTTATGAAGGTCAAATTAGCTGAAAATGAGGTTGGAAGGGTTAAGTGAGTTGAAAGTCGACCAAATTATAGCAGATAACTATTATACTAGTGTATTTTTTGCAATCATGAACTACTTATAAACTTTTTAAGGTCCAGAAAAAGTGTTTGTGTGTCTACCTAACCTGACCCGTTTTGACACACTAAAATATTACCCTTCTCAACCTGAACTTATTTTGACGAGTTTTTGAGTCTACCAACCTGTCCTGATTGTGCCTCTACTGGGGGGTTATTAATTGTTCATTTGTAGCTTTCACTAGAGATTACATTTAAGCTTGTACTGCAACTATGTTCTGTCTTTGTGATAATTGCAGTGCTTCTATGGCTACTAACGGCGGCCTGCATCAAAACGGGAAGGCCACAAATAGCAAGACGTGCAATTGAACTCGCTGAAAGCAGATTGCTAAAAGACGGATGGCCAGAATACTATGATGGAAAACTCGGAAGATATATTGGAAAGCAAGCAAGGAAGTATCAGACGTGGTCAATCGCAGGTTATTTGGTAGCAAAGATGATGTTAGAAGATCCTTCACACTTGGAATGATCTCCCTTGAAGATGATAGACAATTGAGACCCATCATTAAAAGATCCGCCTCCTTCTAAATCCGTAAAATCATCTGCCATAACAAGAGGTAAGTAATCTAATTTCTTGATGAGAAAACGAGACTTAAGCTCGTTGAACATCCTTTTCTTTAGATTGAATGTTTCATTTTGTGTACATTATGATTCGACAAGCCTCTCTTATTGCTCCCTTGAATAAAAACAACATGACTATGTGAATCTCTTCTCTGTATTTGATTTTGGACTAATGATATTGTATTTTTGTTGAGATTTTGGACTAATGATTTGTGGTTATTGTGGAAATTGTGATTATACATAAAATTATAAAGTTATTGCTTTCAGATCTAGGATTTTTGCAATGAAGATTAACTCAAAGGTTTAGTTTTTCAGGACCAAATAAACTGTTTTCAAAGTGCAAGTAGCCTGCTCAAACTTGGTTCACAGGTCCAATAACCCATTCCATGTTTTTAGGTCATGGAAGGTAGTTGGGTTTGAATCCGGTGAAACCGATCAGTGATCTGGTTTGGTTTCACAGGTGGTTTTTTAACCCTTTCAAATTAGTGGTTTTCAGATTACCTTTCACTTAACCCTACTAATGGTTTCACAAACCAGTAATATGTTATGGTGTTAATATATTTCTAGAAGTCATCATCATTTGTATAAAATCAATTTTCAACGTAAGTTGGAAGTTTTTTATAAAGTTCAAGGTTGACCCAACCTGGCAAAGGTTACATTTTTTTAAAAAAACATAATAATCAAAATCAAATAGTAGAAATGGTTTGGATTTCTCCGGTTCATTGTCAATTTTCAGTTGCTTGGTTTCAATATACTAATAAGAAAAACTGTTACTAATGGTTTGATAATTGGTTGATCTGCAAAGTATCAAAACCTAACTATGAACACCCTATAAACTCAGTCATCCATCTTTTGTAGTGGCAGAGAAGGGAACGTATGTACAAATACACCCGTAAGTAATCATTTTTGTGATAGTATATTTTGTTAAGAAATAAGTTACTCACATTTATGTTGGTATAATAGCATATCGTCTAACGAACATAGACAAACACAAAAAAACATTGCGCGTTCATGAATAGTGTCGGCAACGCATGATTACTATTTAAACACAAACAAAAAACAAGAAGCTTTTGGAAATATTTATAGTATAACATATATCCGTATGTAAAGGAAGGGGTCTATATTTTATAATTATTTAGCTACAATAAAACATGTATAAGATTCACGAACTAAAACGTTCTTTTAAAAAAAAACAATGCTATTATTAAAATGATACAATGTTAACAAAATGATTGCTTATCTTGTTCAACCCATTCCCACCAAATCAGATTCAACCCTAGATAAAATGTACCCATTTAACTCATTACTCCATGTGTTTGACCCGTCCATTTTATCATCTTTACATGACACCATTGGCTCTTAAAAAGTACAATATCTAAAGAAGAGGAACACACGGCCGTGTTTTCTCCTTAAAGGAAGCAAGAAGAGAGAGGCGTGTTGAATACTAATGACATAAAATAAAACATTCAGTCTAACCTACAGAAGATAATGTTCAAAGAGTTTATAGTCCTGTTTTCTCATGAAGAAATTAGCTTACTCATCGCTTGTTATCTCATATGAGCAAGATCTATTCACGATGGTTTTAATTGTCTATCATCTTCAAGGAAGATCACTTGCAAGTGCGAAGGATCTAAGATCATCTTTGCTACAAAATAAACTGCTATTAACCATATCTCATTCTTTTTCCATCATACTATTTAGGCCACATGGCTTTTATTACCTGTTCAATCACACATCTTGCTATTTGTTACCTTCTCTTTTGATGCAAACAGTCGTTAGAAGCCATAGAAGTACTACAATTATCACATAGACAAAACATAGTTGCAACATACGGTTCTAAGTATCATGTAACCAATGAAAACACAAATGAACAATTAACAACTCCGAGGAGGCAAAATGGACAGTTGGGTTGGGTGACCAATGAAAATGAGTGCTGAAATAAGTTGGGTCGGCTTGATCCATAAACACTTTTTATCCATCATAAACGAAAACAAATATAAAAATGAAGTGTACAATTACCCAATGTTAATTCTTGTTGTCTAGTATGGTTTAGAAAAGAAATCATCAAAGCCAAGACCAGATGGACATGCCTAAAAGTAATCTTGACGGTTGAAATGGTGTCCCAAGCTATGACCCAAACTTCTTTTAGTAAGTTGTTTCCATACCAACTCCATATGTGGATTGGGAAAAGGCAAAATCAAGATCACACAACTTGAATACCCAACAAGCAACACAAAATAAAAACCCGATAATAACTTGTTTATAGAGGTGTGAGTATACTCCTTTGTTTCGTAGCGACAGATTTTGTTTGATTGATGGAAGAAAATCCAGAAATAACTCCTTATGTGAAAGCTTAAGGCATGCAACCGCTTCATTATTCATCCCACGAGTTCCTTTCACTCTAGGTCTAGTTTCAACAATGCGAAGAAAAATCTAATGCCATTAAGAAAAGTGATTGTATTTCTATTGAACACCACAATTTCCCTAAATTATAAGAAAGGAACATTAGATTTGATACAAGTGACAGAAGCACCAATGCTGCATATATATGAAGTGTATTTGAAATGGTAACCACTCGTATTGAGTAGGAGTGTTTAGTATTCAAATTGTGTTTGAAATACTTAAAATTTAATTTGATCTGATTCGGAAATCAACGATTCAAAATTACATTCGAACTTTCAAATTCAAATTCAATTTAGAGTTTTCATCACCAGAAACCCTGGATTGCACGAAAATGGCTTCCGTAAAAGTGAAATGGGCAGGCAATTCAAATGTCAAAGTGAAAAGGCTTTGATAATAAATATTACATCTGAGGTATCTTCTTTGCTTTGTGTTTAGATTCACGTCTGAAGATTAATAGGTAACAGGTCTCTTTTGTTTTGATTGAAATTGTTTATGTTACATTGATATGGGTTTTGATGCTTTATGTGTACAATTAGGCATCTGGATCGGGTTGGATTATGTGCTTATGCATCTGCTCGGTTTTATTTATCGAGTTTCTGGGTTTTGACTGTTTAAGTTTCCGAACGAACGATGGCAACATTGATGTATTGTCCAGGTTTATATTAAGTATTAACTTAATTTCAACACTAAGTGGTTTATTGAAATTGATAGATTTAATTTTCTGGCTACTTGAAGTTGTTCTTTCTCAATCACACATTGCATTTGTCCGAAATCAATCCAAGAAGTCAAGGATATCCAGTTGAAACCTACAGGTCTCGTTATGAACCATGAAATGTAAGCATCTTAACAAAACAATTAATATACTAATTGTATGAAGATATATTTTCTGGTTTCAACAATTAGGAAAAGTAGTTCATTGGTTCATGATTCATATGAGGGTTTCAATCTCTTAATTGTACTTGCGTATTAGACTAAATGTATTTACAAAAAAAATCTGAACACAATAATAATTAATATATTTAAGCAACTCTCAACATGTTAATAAAAACAAATGATAGCATTGATGTTTTACCAATGTTAATAATAGTATAACTCTTTGAATGAAATGATATGGAAGTTTTATTTACTATCATTTGATAGTAAATAGAAATGGATCAAAACATACCCAAGTGTGGTAAGACATCAATGCTATCCTTTTATACCATTTATACAAAAGAGTTATACTATCATTGATATATTTAAGCATCACTTGGGTATGTTTTTATCCACTTCTTTTTAAACTACCCTTTTTACATAGCTTCATTAGGATAAAAGTATAACCAAAATTGACCCTTTTTACCTATAATATGTAATAGTGAACTACATTACTAGAAATTTAATTAACTTATAATGTGAGCAGGAGATTGTTAAGTCAACAAAGAATTCAGGTAAGGAAAATTTATTGGGGTCAAGATAGAATGCTTGATTTGTTTTTTATGATGTTTTTAGATATATTAAAGATAAACATGTTTAATGATATATATTAAGTATTGGTTTTTAGAAAAATTTTCTAATAGGCTGGTGTAAAGTTGCCTTGAACGGATAGCTGGAACAAGTGTTTTGTTTAGGGCTTGGTTGGTTTCATGTTCTTTTGTTTAAACCTAAATGTTACGAACTACATTGTTTTTTTGGAGTTGTTTGTTTGTGTGTGATGATTGATTTACAATACGCGTTTGGTGTTCGTTTGTGCAGGTTAATGTTGTTCCTTTGTTACCGTCATCTTAGTGGCACCCAACTACTATACAATACATGTTTATTCTATTATCTTTTAATGCTATGTTTTATGATATCTTTGTCTAAATTATTTACTTAATACTTGTGAATTATCCACCAGCCGCATAGCACGGGCTCCCCACTAGTGTGTGTGTGTGTGTATATATATATATATATAGGTATGGGTTCCGTTAAAAAGGCATATATCCTAAAAAGTATAGGAAGAGTTTTAGTGATGACACGTGTCATTAAGGTAGTTTTTGTTTAAAGAGCAAATGCATTTTAACAATACACAATGTTTATCTAACGATTGAAAGTGCTTCCTAGTCTTTTTAGACACACTATCATTTTTAAAATAACCCCCTATATATGTATGTGTTTGTGTGTGAAGGTTCTTGCAAGAGATGTTCTTTCTGTCCAAAACATATAATGTAATCAGAATGCGACATGTGTACTTGGGATATACGTGTCATAACCATTCAACATATGTATATAATTACATACCGTCATGCCAATAATTACCCAACATATCTTTACAAACATGCAACCTTACATTATCAATTTTAGAATTATAAAATTATTTTTTAAAAAGAAAATATAACGATACTATACACAAAATGATTATTATAAAGTTCCCTAAATCTTTGGTATTAGTATTTTTAATATACATAGATTAAAGATAGTAACATTCTCTAACTATTTAGTACTTTTAACTCTTTGGTATTTTTATTTTCGAAAATGAAGTATTTATTAGTTACATAAAGATTAAAATTGATTTAATTTAAAAAAAGCAAACTTAATAAAAAAGTAAAGTAAAATATTAAACCTTTTTGATTTTCCTCTTTCATTTTAGTTATTATCAAATCTCTTTCTACTATAAAATATTTAACAGTTCAAATCTTAAATATTTACTTACTATTGATATTTTAATGTAACCCATAAACCATATAGAAAATCTAAATTTTAAATAAATTCTCATACCTATATAAAGAATCCTCATAGTTTCTATGTTTAAGCAATTGTTATTTCTAACGAGCCTCTCCTTTTATACTTCCTATCTTCTTTTCATCTATGCTTTAACCATTGATGTGAGATGTTTCTCCTTTTATTGTTACGACCTCTCTTATTAGCTTCAACCCTCAATGTGGGATGATTAAGAACAAGATTTTAGAGTTCAAAATAATATCACTCTTTATTAAGTTCCTATTAATATTCTTAAATATTAAAGTATAATGAATAAAAACATAGATACATAGTAATATATAAATCTTAACATAGGATATAAGAAGAATGAGATGAGTGAAAATCTACCTCTATCATTTTCATTTCTCCTCCTTTTATAGTATAAAAGTAAAAATTAGTAGTATAAGAGAAAAGAAAATGTATACTTGTAAATGAATCACAAATCACTAAAAGAGTAACTAGTACACCTAGGAATAAAGACAGGTAAAAGTGTAGGACAAGCCAAGACATGATGACCTAGATAATGCAAATTTATACATCCCTAAGAATCCTAACCGTGACGTCTTTAAAATTTCCTATCTCTGATCATGTTTTCAAAGTGATGCAACTCCAATAAATCTTGTTTAGTTTGCTCATCATATGTTAGTTTGCGTCGCACCACATAGATAAAGCGAAAACACCAAGGGAGTGACGAAATTGAATCATATCACAACGATGAAGAGTATTGAAGGAAACTACCATAGAAAACTTGTAAGGCCCCGATCCCGGGACACTCACAGCTGGTGATTCATCGCACGTAAAACATATACTTTACATTTATTCATCAAAACATTGCAGCGGAAAACATAAAACAAATGACATTTCATTTCATCCTAAAAACTTTTGCAAAATAATGCATCGTTGTTGGTTACAAAATTAAATTGTTGTATTACATCAATAAAGCCTTAATTCATTGGATGCCATCCAAGAGAGCTGAGTAGCCACCTCGTGCCATCCTCAGCAACGATTACCTACCAACTGAAAGTCAGCGTCGCTGAGTGAGTCCTAGTTTTATAATAAAACATGCATAAAATCGTTATTTATTCCTTTACAGAGTCCATGCTATATGTTTCATATGTTCGTGATCATACATCATACGTACATACAGATAACAACGCTATTATCTTCCATTACGTTTATTAATCTTCGTTCATTCGCTACATCTTGTGACATGTACAATACCCCGAACATTGTGCACGAAGCTGGTTACTGGGCCTAAGGTCTATCATAGACCCCGAACATTGTGCACGAAGCTGACTCCAGTACCTGGGGCAAGTACATTCACCATTCATCTTTTCTTTTCATTCCGGATCAATGCCATATGCTATAACCCGAACATTGTGCACGAAGCTGGTTACTGGGCCTGAGGTCTATCATAGACCCCGAACATTGTGCACGAAGCTGACTCCAGTACCTGGGGCAAGCGGCAAGGATCCTATACATATGGTCAATCACAAGGATTGGACCCCAGTGTGCATCCTTCTGGGGTAGCTAACCCGTACACAGTTGAGCTAACACCCTTCATTGGGTGTGAACCTCCTTACATTTGCTTGCAAGACTTTTTGCGTTCATTCATTCGTTAATGCATTCATTCATTCATCATGTTCCTCTTTCATTATCTTTCACTTTACTTTACATAATACTTCCGGTTCATTCATTAACATAACACGTAAAGCCATGGAAAGATAAACATTCATCATCATAGGAACATAACATAACATACCATACATACATCACCACAGGGTATCATACATACATAACATACATCATGCATTGTCATGCAACATCATCATCATCATCATCATCATCATCATCATCCATAACATGCCCATCATACTATCTTTGACCTCAAAAGTCAACTTATAGTCCCCCGAGAATTTCCCAAGTCAAAGCCTACTTTACACATTTTCCCCAAAAATCAGAAAAATAATCTAAGTCCTAGGCACATGGGCACTATGCAGGCGCATGGACACTATTCAGGCGTATGGGGAACACTTAGGCGCATGGGCCACTTTCAGGCGCATGGGGACTTCTGGACGTTTGAACACTTAGTAAATTCCAGCCCAATCTAGGCGCATGGATACTATTCGAACATATGAACACTTAGGCGCATGGGCCATTTGGGCGCATGACACTATTCGGGCGCATGAACACTTAGGCGCATGAACACTTGGGCGCATGGGCACTATTGGGGCGCATGGCCCTACCCTTAGTCATCTGACTTACATTTCTAGGCGCATGGACCACTGTTCAGGCGTATGAGCAAAACTTAAACATTTCTAAGGCAAATTATGGGCGCATGGGTTACTGTTTAGGCGCATGACTTACACTTAATTCTTTCTAAGGCAGTTCAGACGTATGAACGCTTATCTAGGTGCATGAGCATTCTGTAAACATGTTTCTAGGATATTTTCAATCCTAATCATCAAATCCATCCGTTCTAAGCATAATGTGGCTATTCTAAATATGGGTAGCCTAAACACCATCCAGAACTAACATCCAACATAGACATTACATACGGGTATTCACATACACTTTGTAAAAAGTCATTTTAATACGTATTCAGCCCCAAATATGTTTCAAAACATGTAAAAACCGGGGTCTAGAACTCACCTGGTGCAACTTGGGTGTTCTTCCTTTTAACCCGCTTGCAAAGAGTTCAAAACACCTAGAAACAACACCAAAAACACACACACACCCGAGCACAAACACAACCCATAAGCATACAAACACATAACCGGGATAAAACCCGACATAAAAGCATATAAAACCTTGAATTTTTACCTTGAATTCGACTTCTCTTTTTCTTCCTATCTTCAACTGAGAGTTTTTTTTTCTGCTCTCTCTCTAAAACCGAGACAAATGGTGAAGTGAGGTGAGGGTGGGCGGCCATACTCCCTTTACACCAACTTATGAAAGTTTTGTCCTTTTTGGACACTTTTAGTCCCTCCACTTGGACTTTATTGTCTTTCTTGCTTTTATTCTTTATATCTTGATTTGTAAAAATAGCCGGGTGTTACAAAACTGAATAGTTGATTACATTAAAATTCAGAAACAAATAAAACATGCAAACGAACGAGTCTTCATTTTTTTTAAAATCTAAGTAGGTCCAACTAAAATTTGTTCTTGAATCTTAGTGTAAGCAAAGCAGTGAACTTAGTTTTCATTACTTGAAAAACATGCTAAAGTAGGTTGTCTAAAAAGTTAGTAAGAATATAGATTTAAAAGTATACATATAGTATATAACCATGTGCAAATCAACAAAAAAATTAAATACAATGTGTTAAAATACTATAAATGAGTCCGTAACCAACCCTGGTGATCGAATACCCTCCCGTCTAACCCTCAAACACAAGAGGTCAGATTGATAGTATGTTTGTATAGTACATAGTTCGTAAACATCCAACGTCTCCCAGGTAAGAAAAAGAATACATTGACTTAAAGGATGCTCAAGGTAGATTGGCATGCATCAACCCTAGTAACGAATAGGCTTGTTAGGCAAATAGATTTACCTACGTACTCCCGTGACTTTCCTGAAGTTAATGGTTGTTTAATTTTATAAAATAGAGGGAGTTTATAAAAAAGTATCATAAAATATAAGAAAACGTATAGAGTTTATCTTTTACTAGTATTAGAAAGTTTGTCATTTGAGTTTTGAAAATACTAGATTTGACTCTAGAATTTGCTTTTCCATTTTGATATAGAGAGCATGTTTTCACCCCAAAATACAAAAGTATAATAGGCTATGAACTCGCTTTGCAAAGTAGGTAGGTTGATCTTTCAACTTTTAGTAATTTGAAGTGATGATTGCATTAAGTAAGTTAATTTAGTTAATTTAGGGATAGCTGAGGGGTTGTTAAGTTGTTATTGTGAAAATAGTCTGAGTATAGTTTTCATATACTAGAGATGTATTATCCTAAAGTAGCACATCCAACAAAATGATTTTTTTTATAAATGAGTTGATTAATTTTCATCACTTAAGTACATCATTTTTCTTTAGTCAAAACCTTTTGATTGCTATGTATATGCATATCAAATGAAACGATTCTAGATAAGATCAAGCTAAAAGTGTGTTTGGTATGTTTAAAAATCATAAGGAACAAAATGTAAATACAACTATATAAGTCTAGAAATGAGAGGAATGAATAAGTTGTATAGTTGTGAGGTTATAATTGAAAATATGAGGCATTCTACTAGAAACATGATTCAAGGTTGATATATAATCATAAGAATAATTGAAGTTTATTTTTTTATTGTTTAAAACATGTTTATATTTTTTAATTTCATATTAAAATTCATTTCTTTATATTTTTTTCATGAAAATATTGAAAAAACTACAAAATTTAGAGTTTTAATAGCTTTGGATAGATTCGTGTATTGAACTTGCGTGTGCTTTTTGAGGGGACAAATCATAGAGTTTGAAGATGTTCTTTATATGTTTGGAAAGCTAAGACTATGAATTATAATTTACTAAATAAAACAATTGAAAGAGGATTTGTTATAAGTGAGATATGGTTGTCTGAAGTTGCCTTAAGATTGGTCAAAATCCCAAAATTCAAGTTTGATATGTTTAAGCAACGGTTCGATTATTTCATGTTTGTTTGATGTTTTGATACATCTTAGATCTATAATTACTATACAAACATATTATTCAATCATATACTAAGCCAGTTTTGATTTAATTTTGATAAACAAAAATGGGAAGGTATGAACAAGAAGAACACGAAAACTTAGTTGATAGGAAAATACTCTTGGATCTTTAAGAGAGACGTTATGGGTTGAGATTCAGTGTTAAGATTAGTTTAATTTGTTAGTTGTTATATTTAGGATAACTACTAGTTAATAATTTAATTGGTTATTTGATATATATATATACATAAATACATATATATATATATATACATATATATCACTTAAATGATTAAAATAATGCAATAATCTATCTATCTATATACATACATACATACATACATACATACATACATACATACATACATACATACATACATACATACATACATACATACATACATACATCATACATACATACATACATACATACATACAACATACATACATACATACATACATGTATGCATACATGCGTCTGCACACCTACATGCGTCTGCACACCTACATGCATACACACATACAGGCATACACAAAGTTACATATGTAAACCTTAAGTTACACATATGTTAATTTTCACCCTTTTATAGTTATATGTATCTTATGTTGTAATTTAACATTGTTTTAGAATTTGATGAATGCTAGGGCATTTTCAAGTTATTTTTTATGATAAGATCTACTATTTACACACGTGTTATCATAGAGTCACCCATATAATTACAAATAAGCCTATAGAATCATAGAATCACAAATAAAATCACAACCAGAAACATGGACATAATTGCTCAAACTTTGTTTACATGACATTCTCAAATAGACAACATATCAAAAAATATACAAATGTCACAGCCTCCCCTAATTAGCGAATTTCGTCCCAGAATTTAACTAGTAGAGGTAATGTTTGCTCGGAAGAGGTGTGGGTATATGAATTTCACCTGGTCTTCATGTTCCTAAGGTGAAATCAAGACCCCTTTTAGAGTTTCATTTGACTTTCATGATGGAAATATGACATCACTTTAGCTTCTTGACTTCACGATCCACAATTTTAATTGGCTACTAAACAATGTGTATCTTATTATCAACATGAATCTCGCCCATAAGAATGATTAAGGTGCGATTGGCTAGACACTTCTTTCAGTTAGACACATGAAAAGTATCATGGATAAGTCTAAGGGGTCACTTGGTATGCAAGAATTTAATGGAATTAGAATTAGAATTCCATGGGCCATTATGTTTGGTTGGTAGGAATTCGATACAATTTGTTAGGGACCGTGTACTGGACGGAGTACTAACTGATTCACATGTATACCAACTCAAATAGTGCAGAATCCTATTTGATTGGCGATCCAATCAGTGAGAACGTTAACCCGATCGATATAAGATTAAATAAATGTTAAGAACGAATAGGAATCGATCAAGAACGATCTATGAACTTGGACTGGCTTTCTTGGACATTCTGGATGGCTAGGGTACGAGTAGGAATTGAATTCGTCAAAGTGTTGCGTTTTTCCACGAATTAAGTGGTATTTATAGGTTAGGGTTACTCATTCGTGCGACTGACCCATTAGCATGGTTTAGTCATGCGACTGAGTCATGCGGTTGATCCATTCGCACAACTGAGTGTTCAGTCGTGCGACTGAGTCAATCTCATGTCACAATTGTGCGACTGATCCAGTCTCCTGGTTCAGTCGTGCGACTGGTTCATTAGCATGAAGTTGTTCATGCATATGGTCCATTAGCATGGGCCATTCGCATGAGAACTTCATATGACTAAGTTTGAATATGTTTCTCAATCATTCTTTGACTATGATCTATTTAAACAACCACAAACCTATATAGTTGGTTCAATATGCGTTAATAAATGATAAACATTAAAATATACACTGAAAGATTAAACATTAAGATCAACAACCACATATTATGTTTCATTCAACTCATACATTTCATTACATTTAGGACATGACAGACATATTACATTAAGATCGTAAACTAAGTACATATGGATCAACAAACTCCCCCTTGGACCTAGTTTCCTTTATTGTCTGGCATCCTTCATTAGCTCGTCAAACTTCTTATGCCTCTCCTCGACTGTGACTCTAGCGTGTATCTCGCATGCAAAGCAAAGTCTTATTACATTCTGAAATTAGAGGGCCTGTATAATATCTTGCGGATCATAGAATAGTGGCCACCTATATAAAGTATAAACATCATTAGCTGACAGGTTGGTTAGCCACATTGGGTCGAATACCCGAATGGTCTCCATTTGGCGCTCTTTCTGTAATACTATGACCGTTTCTCCTGTTTGCCAGTCATAATACCACCACTTGAAGTGGGGAGTGAAGTCCTATGGCATTTCCCTCAATGGGATTCTTGACATAGTACACAGAGGACTCCACTTCAACACCACTTTGGGTTTCCCAGTCCTTGGGTCCACCTCTGACCTTCGAATGTACCTCGTAGGTTGTTGAGGCTTGAAATTAACCCATCGTGTGTGGTATTCTTTTTTCAATGCAGCTTCAAACCAGTCTGACATCTTCCTGGGGTTAGCATACAGCAGGTTCAGGCGTGCCAACTAGTTGAGCTTAAAACCAGGGAGAGTTTTCAGATCATGTGAAAATCTGAAGTACTCGATTCCCTTCTCCCTTTTCACTGCGTATACATTAAGATCCTCAAAGTAAGCCCATGCGATAATCTTGCCAGACACCATAAGATGCTTCTTGACTTTGTAGAGCTTGGCGTAGGCACTCGGCTTTGGCGCTGTGTGTTGGGCACGGATCTCTGCAAAGCAAGCCGCCCATTTAGCCTTTTTGATCTCAACATCGGCGTCAGTGGCTTGGGCTTGGCTTTCTGATTTGTCAGTTTCCCTCTCCATCGTATCCAATTTAACATGCATATCACTATCGAGTGTATCTCCAAAATCAAGAACCATATTTTCCTCTCGATCAGTATATCCCGGATAGTGCTGTGCTGTGATGTCTTCAATCTCTGTCTCATCAACATCATTGAGCACGTCATCACTAGAAACATCGACGGTAGGGGCATCCTTAACCAATTCATCCGGGTTTAACCGGAACATTTCTGCGAGTTGCTCATCAGTGAGGTTGTGAATAATTTCTCCTTCTTCGGGAGTATAGCTTACTGACCTTCTAACAATCCCTTGCAGATCAAGTATCATTGTGAGCTGAGACTTGATCTGCTGAAGGGGAGTAACATCGTAGTCATCTCGCTGATAATGTGGATTTGCTTGATTTAAAACATTTAACACAACATGCATAAGTAAATAATCAAGACAGTAAACATTAAATATATACATAAACATTCATGCACATAAGTTTAATACAATATTCAAATTACACATGATTTAAATTACACAAAAATCTATGCATTACTTTTGTCATGAATCATGTGTTCCTCTGCTGTCGGGGCTGATGTCGAGGCACCCTGATCTTGATTCTTTTTGGTCCGCCTCTCACTAGCTTCATGTGCCCCCGAAGCAGATGAATCTCTTCCTCTTTCATTGTCTCCTCCATCCCCATCATCACCTTCATCATCATCACCATCATCATCATCATCATCATCATCACTATCATCATCATCATCACTATCATCATCATCACTATCATCACCATCATCACCGTCACCCTCTCTGATCTTCAGAGGCTCATCCTTTGTGCCTTTAAGTTTGAGCAAGATGGTCCTCTTGGCATCCTCCAACTCCTCGATCTTCTTAATAGATAGCATGTTCTGCTCCTTGAGTTGGGTAATCTCTTGACTTTGAGCAGCCATTTGCTGAGCCTGCTCCTCAATCTGCTATGCCTGCTGAGAGATCTGCTGTGATTGTGTAGCAGTAAGCTCCACTAACTGTCGGAGCTGAGAAGTCTTCTCGTCATCGGCTGCTAACAGCTTCAGCACCATAAGGTTTAGTGCTGAAAGCTGTTCCTCTACCCCACTAGGAGGTAGAGATGATCCTGAGGGAAAGGATTTAGGCAAGGAAGGTGGCTTTCATTAATAATCATCTGTAAGAATCTTGGGTACATACAGAAGCCCTCCTTGCCTTTGGCCTCAAGATTCTCTATCAGGTATGCAAAGATCATGCTGGAGAAGCTGAAGGGGTGGTTCAGCACCAGTGCCACGTAGGCATTCTAGATTTGATCTGATAAGTCATCAAATCCACCCCTCCTCGAAGCTATGCACTTCAGTATCACGTGTGCCAAGTACTTGAACTGGGGACACATGTTGCTTTTGTTTAGCACACCTGCATTGATGTCCCCAGAGTACTTTATCTTGAGGAAGCATCCCCTCACAGTCAGAGGGTGTAGTCTGGTTGGGTGATCAACATCATCACCCAGATCAAGTACTCGTCTAAGATCTTCAGCTGTCACCTTTATATTTTTCCCAAATATAGTACTCCTGATGTAGTAGGGCTCACGAGATTGATCAACTGATACACCCTCCCAGAAGGCCTGCTGTATAGACCTGTAAGGAGTGCATGGTGTAGATATGGCTCGGTGTATCCGTGATCTCTTCAGGAAAGCTATGATGCCAGCAAACTCGACAGCGTTCTGAGTGGTGGCGTCCAGATGAGCACAAATATTGTGCTTGGTGTTGATGGTCCACCGATCAGCCATCAATCTGTAACACAAGAAGCATACAAGTTAGATCATCACACAACAGAAAGTAATTCAATCTAAACTGTTTAAGGTCAGTCTGGTTCAATAGTGCGTTTGAACCATACGACTGGGTTCAGTCTTTTGACCTAACATGCGATTGAATACAATCAGGTGACTTCTTATACGACTGAGTTCAATCGGGTGACTGAGCCTTTGACTGGTTCAGTCAGCCGACTAAGCTCATACGCATTGTTCATTCGGTCGACTGAGTCAGTCGTCCAGCTCAGTCGTGCGATTGTAGTTCATCCGGGTGTCCATTCGCATGACCTACTGTCTGTTCGAGTGAGATTCAAATTCTGAGCAAATCTTAATATTAGACATCGTGGTTTGGCTCATTAGACTCGTAATAACCCTACTTAGCACCTAATAACCTTGATTTCAACATTTTACTTAGTTTTATTAGTTAATTTGTCCAACTTAGTTTTGGTTCTTGGTTAGGGATGAATTCATTGATTTAGGGCACAAATCGACTGTGATTTATGCAGGTTGCACCGCATTGTACCTGTATAACAACCAACAATCATCAGAATATTGATATTTGAACTCAAGTAAGGTTAGAAGAAATTTTGGCAGCGTAACGACACTCTAGGAGATTTTAGGGCGATTGAGGGGTGATGAGTATATGCGATCGACTATGGCCCTATTTATACTGAATCTGGTTTCAATCGGGTGACTGGATCCATTCACTCTTTTCATTTAGGCGATTGGAACTCAGTCGAATGATTGGTTCAGTCGATCACCTTCAGTCGGCCGACTGGGTTTTAGTCGGGCGACTGACTCATTCGGACAACTCCATTCGGGCAACTAACTCAATCTTTGTAAGCCATTCGTGTGAATGGTTCATACTCATGTTCCATTCGGTTTTCTAGTGCATAAGTATGGTCTAATCGTACGACTAGTCCATACTCATGGTCCAATCGTGCGAATGGATCATACTCATGATTTTGACTTTATGACCATTAGACATTCAACCCCTTTTAACTTTTGATTAAACATTTTGAGCATTCGATCATCTCAGACATGATCATTTTAACTTTGAAAACTTTTGATCACCTCAGTCGTGATCCTTTTAAACAAAACACATTTTGTCACCTCAGACGTGACCCATTTAACATTGAAACACGTTTGGTCACCTTAGACGTGACCCTTTAAAAGTAATTTAATCCCAGATTGAATTCCACGACATAGTCTGACATATAACTCTAAATTGACTAAATTTTAAAACAAAACAAAAGAGCTAACATTAAAAGACAAAACTAAAGATGTTTTTGTGATTTTGTGTGAGGTGGAAATCGTAAGATAGAAATCTAACAAATTTATTTCTTGAACTGGCAGCTTCAAGTTATTTTGACTATAAGAGGAATGCTTCATTATGGAATCATACAGGTAATCAACTCATTCAGGACGTGTTACCAAAATCATTTGATGCTAGATTCTTGTTTTCGTCGAGAGTCATCAGCAAATTAAGGAAATCATACTAGCACTATAAGACGCACACATTGATTTGGACTTTCAAGAATTGCAGCCACGATGAATGTCAGTATACTTGTCCACTTAAATTTATACATAAACTTTTGACACAGATTTGTGATGGTTTAAAGTTTAATTATTTCAACAAGCATTTGTGGATCTCACGCTTATATGGTAATCAACATTCCTTAGGAGATTTTTGAGCGGTCTACGGGTATTTTTGACAAGAAGAAACTGTTCTTAGAGCTTTCAAAGAGAAGCCAAGCCTCAGGTCAGTGCCACCGCACAACAGAGAGGCGGCAAACAACAATGAATCCTAGTATATATAGGTTATGCTTATCCTCAAGTCAGTGTCACCGCACAACAGAGAGGCACATAACCTATCTTCTTGTTTGAGCAATTTTATTCTTGTTACACAGATCACACCAACAACATAGGTTATCAGTTTGATTGCTTTTTGCATTTTTCATCATGTGCTTTGCTCGTATTTTGGTCATCCGCACACATTCGTGGCGTTTATTTGCTCGTCACCCCTTATTGGAACTCTGTTGATTATGTTAACCAGGGATAAGATGATAACCTACAGCTTGTTGAACAACTTAGTTTGATCTTGAGATCACCAACGAGGTCTACTTATCTATTGTGTTGAATCTACCGAGACATCATCTAATGGTCTAGCAACCTCTAGGTCTACTTTCTCCGTGTTACCTTAGTAGCAGTTAGTTTTACTATCATTTTTTCTTTTATTTTGCTTAGACTTCTCAGACTTATACTTTGAATTTCGCATCTAATTCAATTTAAATCTTTTAAAGTCCCAACTGCTTTGTTCCTGTGTACTATCATTTTCCATAGTCATTGAATCAATATCTCAGATACGATCTCATTTCTTTTAGCTTGCCTGTCCTCCCCCCTCGTTTTTTTATAAAACTACTAACCTATTCTCCCCTTAACATTCTAAAACCATAAACGATTTGCCTTTTTAGGATTTTAATAGGCGAAGAAATGAAATCAATAAAATAAATTAAATAAAATAAACTAGAATAAAAGAAAATAAAAGAAAATAAAAGAAAAATGGACTTTACGCATCGGACTAAACATGTTCATCTTCTAGAATTACATCACTTTTCTTTTTAACGCCGTTGACCTCTAACAGATATAGAAAACGTGGTTTATCAAAGGCTTTTGTGTAGAGATCAGCGCGTTGAAAATCCATATTTATTTTAACAACATCGATTAGATTTTTTTTCAAAACAATCACGTATAAAGTGATATTTAATTCCGATGTGTTTGGTCTTAGGATGTTGGACATGATTTTTAGTAACGGCTATTGCAGCAGAATTATCAACAAATATAGGGGTGTTAGAAAAGTTCAAACCATAGTCCCTCATGTGCTGTTGAATCCAGAAGATTTGAGAATAGCAGCTTGCCGCAACAACATATTCAGCTTCACAAGTTGACAACACAACTGATGTCTGCTTCTTACACTGCCACATAACTAATCTTCTCCCAAAGAATTGACAACCTACTAAGGTGGATTTGTAGTTCATCTTGCAGCTGCCATAATCCAAGTCACTGTATGCGGTAAGCTCGAAGTCATCGTCATGAGGATACCACAACCCAAGTGTTGGTGTGCCCTTCAGATAACGAAATATCCTTTTGACCCTTATAAGATGGTTAACTTTTGGTTTCGCCTGATATCTTGAACAGAGACATGTTGCATACATAATATCAGATCTTGAGGCAGTGAGGTACATGAGGGATCCAATAATTCCTCGGTACATGGTGGCATCAACCAGATCACCATTCTCGTCGGGGGCTACATCATGGTTTGTAGCAAGTGGAGTCCCGGCTGCGGAAGCATTCTCCATGTCAAACCGACTGAGAATATCCCCTACATACTTTGTCTGATGTAGAAATATCCCCTTTGGTGTTTGATCCACGTGTAACCCAAGAAAGAACTTCATCTCTCCCATGGCACTCATTTCAAATTCTGCCTTCATTACTGCTTCAAATTCTTTACATAAGTCTTCGTTCTTGGAACTGAAGATTATATCATCAACATAAATCTGAACAAGCAGCAGATTACCATTCTTTTCTTTGATGAACAATGTACAGTCAATTACACCTATGAGAAATCCATGTTTCACAAGGTGAGTTTAGAGTTTTTCATTCCATGCTCTCGGGGCTTGGTGAAGCCCGTAGAGAGCCTTATCCAGTTTGTAAACTTTATCCCGATGATATGGGTCCTCAAATCCTTCGGGTTGACTGACATACACTGTTTCCCGGATTTTACCATGAAGGAATGCACTCTTTACATCCAGTTGATAGAATTTAATCTTCATGTAAGAGGCATAGGCTAGGAAGATACGGATTGCTTCCATCCTTGCCACTGGTGCAAATACTTCATTGTACTCAATTCCCTCGACTTGTCAAAATCCTTGAACTACAAGTCGAGCCTTGTTCCTGATGATGACACCTTGATCATCTTTCTTACATTTCAAGACCTATTTTGTGCTAATGTCCTTAGCACCTTTAGGTCTATCTACCAGTGTCCATACACCTAACTTCTTGAACTGAAGAAGTTCTTCTTGCATGGCACTCTCCCATGCCTCATCATTTAGGGCTTCGCTGACGTATTTTGGCTCAAACTGAGACACAAAACAACGATAAGCACCATCGTGAAGATACCCTTTTTCCATTACCGAGGCATAATCAGTAGAAGACAACTGATTTCTTCTCTGTACTCCTGATCTGACATCCCCAATGACATTGTCTAGGGGTTGATAGACATTTAGGCGTGATCCAGGAGTGGGGGGAATAGCTACCTCAGAATCAAGATTATCAACATTTTTTTCCGTATCTGAGGCAGTAGGAGTGTGAGGTTCCGAAGACTCAAAGGCATCAACGTCAGATGCTTGTGGACTTGCAGTAGTAGGAACCTATTGCTCCTGAGTGTCCTGATCATTCTCGATGGCTTTATCATCAAAGGAGAAGTCACTAACCTCGAGTGCTCCCCCTGACTGGTTAAATGATTCACCTTGTGAACCAGATGATGTTGAGTCTTGTGAAGGTGTGTTTAAGACATCATACATCATTTTGGCTGCTAAATCATCATCAAAATTGGAGAGAGGAATGTTGAAGGACTTGAAGAATCCATCATAGTCGAAAAAGAATGCGGGCCCTTTTCCAGCAGGAGGAGTGGTGTATCTCTAAACATCGACGTTGCACCACACCTCTACTTGACCCGTTGAGTTGTTGTAAACTCTCTTATTCGGTATGTTGTATCCTAGAAAAATGCCCTTTTCGGCCTTCTCGCTAAACTTTCCTTCCTGAGTTTTCTTCAGCAACGTACATGGTGCTCCAAACAGTTCGAGGTACTCCAGATTTGGTTTACGTCATTGAAGTAACTCGTAACACGTCTTTCCATGACGTTTTACCACTAGAACTCTATTTAACATGTAACACGCATTGGCAACTGCCTCATTCCAAAATTGGATAGGCAGTTTCGAGTCTGTTAGCATTGTGCGTGTAGTCTCTATCAAGCTTTTGTTCTTCCTTTCAGCAACCCCTTTCATCTGTGGAGTGTAGGCAGATGTGAACTGATGTACAATTCCTTTTTCTTTGTAGAATGCCTCCATCCATTGGTTCTTGAACTCTATTCCGTTGTCTGAGCGGACTTGTCTCACCTTCAGCTTGTAGAGAGACTCCAGTGTAGCACCGATTCTTTGAATGACTCAAATGTTTCTGATTTTGATTTTAGGAACATCACCCAAGAGCATCTTGAGTAGTCATCTGTAACTACATAGCAGTACAAGTCGCCTGCGATGCTTCTTGTACTGATGGGACCAAACAGATCCATGTGAAGAAGTTCAATAGGCAGTTCTATGAAATTAACTTTCTTTGCCTTATGAGACTTCTTACTCTGTTTTCTTTTCTTGCAGGCGACACAAAAATCCGGGAGTTGGAAGTTCTTCACATTGACTCCTCTCACTAGATCTTGCTGGATCAAGTGATTCATCTTCCTTGGATTGATGTGTCCCATTCTCCTATGCCAGAAGATAGAATCCTTCTCATTAGCTTTTGACAAGAAGCATTGAACTTGATGATCCATTATGGAGGCCTTTGATAGATCCAAGACTTAAAGGTCATTATATCTTGAGGCTGACATTAAGACTTGGTCCTCCGGAATCACATAATCGTTGTTCAGGACATAACACTTCTTATTGTCGAAAACTACCTTAAATCCCTTATCACATATTTGGGTAACAGAAAGCAAATTATTTTGAAGTTGTTGAACATAGTTTACCTTGTCAAACTTCACTCTCTGGTTCCCTACTTCCCCTTGAGGTGTGATGTACCCTCCTTTGTTTCTAGCAAATGAAACATTACCTCCTTTGATTTGTTTGACATTTGATAGGAGTGCCCGGTTTCCAGTCATGTCCCTTGATGCTCTACTATCTACAATCCAAGTGTTTGTTTCAGCACTATAGCGAACACCCTACACAGTTAGTGGAAAATATTAGTTAAGGTTAGGGACCCAAGCCTTAACTGGCTTGGGTGACCTAGAGGCATCACACATCATAAATTCCACCCCTTGTCCATTTAAGGGTGAGGGAAGTTCATCTGTCTTCTTGGTCTCATTTCCAGACATAGACTTTTCTTTCCATAAGCCAGCTTTGTGTAAGGCCTGTTTGTGGTAAGCAGACGACTGGCTAATGGGTTGAAGTTTAGGTTCATTTACCCTTTTTGTTGGAGTCATGGAGCTTCTTTTGGAAGAGCTCGCTTTAGTGTCATAAAGTTCAACCTTTTTCTTTGGTGTCTGATAATGAGGACAGTAAGACGCGATGTGACCATACTTTCCACAGTTGTAGCATGATCTGCTTTCGACTTGATGACTTAACTGTTTTTGTGGAGAAGTATGTGACACTTGTGTGACTTTATTCTGTTTGGGCTTAGTCACTTCCTGTTTTAATGGTTTAGCTTGTTTAACAAAATTAATTGTTTGAGCGTTATTAACATCTTTTCCCTTTTGTTTATTTGGACTTAGACATGAAGCACGTGATTGGTTAATTTGTTTGGTATTTTTGGGTTCAGAAATAGACTTTGTTGAACCAGACTTTATTTTAACCTTTTCAAATTGTTCGTCCAGATTAACAGAAGGCATTTTACCTTTTGATTTTGAAGTGGCATCCTTTTGTTTAGTGACAGATTCATTTGGTTTACATGTGGAATCTAGAACACTTACAAGAGGAGTGGACACCACATGATCCTTGATTGGGTTATTATTTATTGGTTTAATTTTGGCATTCATCAAGGTCTCATGTGGTGGTGATACCACTTTATATCCCAAACCCTCCCCATTGTTGCATTCTCGCACTAAGTGTTGGACAATGTGAGAAGAACTTGTCTAACTATGCAGTTTTTATTTTAATGAATTTACTTCTACTTCCAAAACTACCTTTTGTTTCTTAGTGTCTTTTAGGGAGTTTAGATAGAACTTAATGTCGTTTTCTTGGTTAAAAGCTACAACTTCAGTTTCCCTAAGTTGTTTATTCAAAAGTTCTATCTTTTCTTTATAGCTGTGATCATTTTGTTTTAAGACTATTTGCTTCTGTGCATAATTGTAAGTCTTTTACTAAGTTATCATTATGGTCTAATAACCTAGCAAATTTCAAATCAATGCTTTCCCTAAATTTATTACAATCAGAACAAGCATGATTATTGAAAAGTTGAGTAGTGGTACTTACCTGAGAGGGCGAGGTTGAATCAACCATCAAAGCAGTGTCTAACTTTTCTAGTTCTGGTGATTTTGGACTTGTTGAACTTGTCCCTTCTTCAGGCAGGTGATCAACTACCGTTGTAGTTTCTTCAACATTTGACATCGCGAGTTCCACTGCAATATCACCTTCGCTTGCTGAGTCGTCATCTAGATCCTCAACACTAGCAATGTTGGATTCTCCCGGAGACACAAACCGAAAGCTCCAATCTTTTCCTTCGTTATTGTGAGCAGTCAAGGCTTTAGGATCCTTTCTTGATGAAGTAGGACTGCTTGTGGTTTATCCTGACGATTGAAGGATGAGAATGGATTCCCATTTCCTGTCTTCTTGGGCTTCACACATTCACATTTGAAGTGCCCCTTTTCCCCACAGTTGAAGCAAGTAACTTTTGTCTTGTCAAAACCAAAAGTTGTATCCTTAGTAGCAATCAAGTTTTGTTCGGTCTTCTTGACAAACTTTTTAGCTCTCCTAACAGCACTTGCTAAGGCCCACATGATGTCCATTCTTTCTAGATCTGTCTCGTCTACCTGCTTGTAGTCCTCATCTGCCAGATGGCAGTTCCCAATTTTTCCAGCAACTAGCCCGTCATAGGAGTGGACAACAACTTCTAAGAGATCCATGTGCTCCTTTTCTACCTCTACTGTCACATTCCGTGATTCTCAGTCTTTAGTTTTGTAGCATTGGCTTAAGGTGCTATGTATTGGGTACCAGACGACCCTAACGTGTCAGATCCTAAAGTAGTGGCTTGAGATGGACCAGCTGAACTCGACACGAACGCCGTTTGTAGTGGAGCTCCAGATGTTTTCGCTTGAGGAGTTGAGTTGTACAATGCTGGATTCTGATCATATGAAGACTTTTGGGCTCTGTACTTCATCCTCAACTCTTCCTCTCTCAGCTTCAGAATGAAATCGTTGATATCTAACTTCGCTAGCATATCATTCTGTCTGAGGTTGGAAACAAACGAACTCCACTTCTCAGGCAACCCATCTGCAAAATTTGAATCTTTGTCTTCCATAGATGTGGTGACTCCATGAGTGTGTAGCTCACTCATCAAATGATTGAACCGATCAATGACGTCGTCCAAGCTCTCCTTTCCCATTGACGAGAAGTTGTCAAACTCCTTTTTCAACGATTTAGCCTTTAGAGCTTTTAATAATGCATTTCCCTCATACCTCTTTTCCAATGCATCCCACAACTTCTTAGCTTGTTTGTTCTCAGAAAATTGATGGAAGATGTCTTTAGGAATTGACTGAGTTAGCAACACATATACTTTCTTCTCTGCATTGTACTTTACCTTTTGGCCGTCAGTCATACCGCTTAAGGTGAGTTTGACTCCATCTGCACCTACATGCATACTATATCATGTTTCTATCGACTCCCACAGATTGGGATCTACTCTATTTAAGTAAATCTCAAATCTTTGCTTCCATTATGAGTAATCATCTAACGTTATAAGCTTAGGGGGCTTGTTATGATTCCCACTTCATTTTCTAGAAGCAACATATTTTGAATCCTGGAGTCCCTTCCGGCAGTGAACGCTGAATATTGATCCTCTATTACTAATAACTTTGAACTTTGCAAAAAACTGTTTTACTTGTGCGAATGAAGGTATGCGATTAGACAGCTCGTGCGATTGAACAATGCGAATGGCTCAAACGTGCAAATGAACCAATGCGAATGAATCAATCGTGCGAATGGACATGTGCGGATGAACAATGCGAATAGACAATTCAGTCGTACGAATGGATGTACGAATGAGTCCAATCGTGCGTATGAGGGATGCGTATGGATTTAGTCGTGCGATTGAGTCAATCGTGCGACTGAAGCTGCTGAATCTTGAGAATTCGAAAGTTTAAGGTATTTTGACTCAAAAACACGAATTTCTCAAGAACCCTAATTGCCGTATGCCGGAAAAACATTTACTTTACGACCTGGAGACGTCCAAAACGACGTTTGACACAAAAAGATTGCGTTTTTACGTGAAAAACACAATTTTTATATCAAAATCGATTGAATCACATGTAAATCAAGAGCCAAAGCTCTGATACCACTTGTTAGGGACCGTGTATTGGACTGAATACTAACTGATTCACGTGTATACCAACTCAAATAGTGCGAAATCCTATTTGATTGACGATCGAATCAGTGAGAACGTTAACCCGATCGATATAAGATTAAACTAAATGTTAAGAACGAATAGGAATCGATCAAGAACGATCTATGAACTGGCTTTCTTGGACGTTTTGGACGGCTAGGGTACGAGTAGGAGTCGAATCCTTCAAAGTGTTGCATTTTTCCACGAATTAAGTAGTATTTATAGGTTAGGGTTACTCATTCGTGTGACTGACCCATTAGCATGGTTCAGTCGTGCGACTGAGTCATGCGGTTGATCCATTCGCACGACTGAGTGTTTAGTCATGCGACTAAGTCAATCTCATGTCACAATTGTGCTACTGATCCAGTCTCCTGGTTCAGTCGTGCGACTAGTTCATTAGCATGAAGTTCTTCATGCGTATGGTCCATTAGCATGGGCCATTCCTATGAGAACTTCATATGACTAAGTTTGAATATGTTTCTTAATCATTCTTTGACTATGATCTATTCAAACAACCACAAACCTATATAGTTGGTTCAATATGCATTAATAAATGATAAACATTAAAATATACATTGAAACATTAAACATTAAGATCAACAACCACATATTATGTTTCATTCAACTCATACGTTTCATTACATTTAGGACATGACAGACATATTACATTAAGATCGTAAACTAGGTACATATGGATCAACACAATTGGAATTTAAATTCCGTTATTAACGTGTTTTGTTGCGAAAGGAATTAGAATTGAAATTAAAATTAATTCCTAAAATTCCTTTAAATGAAGGATTTCAAAATCCATCCAAATTTTAAAGGATTTCATATTCCAAAGACCTCGCCTCGCCACTAATCACCACCACCACGCTCACCGCAAACCATCGACCCTTTCCGACCTTGTCAACCGCCACCAATGCCCATCACCATTGCTGACCCCAACACTGACGCCCCCGACCGCTGCAGACCCTAACCACCACCGCTCGATTGTTAGTCATCGACGCCACTTATCCGACCTTCGCCGACCTAGACTGCCGCTGCGCCGCCATTGTCCCCCACCACCGACCCGATCATCAATTGTGTTGCCCAATCACAAGACACCGAGAACCCCAACTACCACGTGCGTACGACCGCTACCGCCCAATCGTAAATGTCTACCACCTCTTATCGCTGCCACCATCGAACACCAACTCTAACTGCGGTCGCTATCACCCTTGACATCCGATTTCTATCGATGACCTAAAATCGTTCATTTGAAGGGCCACTCACTACTCTCTTGTCACCCTACCCCCGACCAACCCTAACCCATCGACAACCAATCATGCCATAACCCTTGTCGACATTCACCAGTATCTGTTAACTGCACATGCCACCTACAAATACATGCCTCCACCGACCACGGCCGCGACCGACTACCAACCGTCTTCGCTGAACCACGTTGGGTTTAGACACACTTGAATGCGGCTGTCGGTTTATAGTGATAGTCCTGATCGGTTGGTAGCGGCAGTGGGGTATGGCTGGTTTTTAGCAACGAGCGCGGTTGGTGGTCATGGTTGATTGTCGTTGGAGGTTGGTGGTATGTAGCGGCGATGATCAGTGGTCACTGAGGTAGTTGTGGTTTTGCAATAGGTGATAAATTCCAATTTATAAGTGTTTTGTCACTAAAAATACATTGGAATTTAAATTCCCTTTATTGATTCCAATTCCCTTGAATTCCATTTCCTTTTGAAAATATTGAATTCCAAATAAAATTCCTTCTAATTCCAATTCCAATTCCAACAAATTCCACAAACCAAATGCCCCCTAAGTTCTTGAGGTTCAACATACTTAGGAGAAAGTTTACCTTTGTCACCAAGACTAAGTCTTTCTCGGATCTCGAATGGTTGAACATACCTAGGAGAAAGTTTACATTTGTTCTCAAATTGAATGACTCCTTTCCATGAGAAAAAAATGAGTAAAAAAAGATCTCCAACTTGAAACTCAAGAGGTTTTCTTGTATTGCCAACATAGGTTTTCTAACAATCTCATGTAAACTTGAGTCTTTCTTGAATCTTGAATACCTTATCTGTGGTTTCTGATAGGTGAGCAACTTTTCCTTTCATACAAATCCTTAATGATGCCCACTTAAGGGTGATAATTAGTTACAAGATCCACACATGTTCCTAAGGAATTTTGTAATGTTTGCTAGAACCTAAAAGTGAAACCATTATATTGGTTGTATATAGTGGATAGTTGAACACCATGTCGAGTTAGGAACTCTTTGTTGTAAAGTTTGGCTAACTTCTCCAACTTGAAGTCTTCATGGATATGGAGAAATTAAGTGGACTTAGTCAAGAGATCCCAAGGGTTTCTGATGTTTAATTTTGACCTTTTAACATGTGAGGCACTTCCCAACATACAAGGCAATGTCTTTCTTTATTCCTAGCTCTTGATAATATTTCTTTAGGTCTTGAATCTTATCAGCACCTCGATGAATTGATATCATGACTTATGCGCTTCATTCATGATGAGTTCTTAAAGATGGTAAGAGTTAGGAATCCATTTTCATCCCATGAAGTAAAGGAGTTTATAAAACTTAAATTTTAGCTTTCAAACAATCTCTATAGGGCTTGTGGAATTTTATCCTTATGATTCATTTGAACAATGATTCCCATTTCATGAGTGCATAAAGGTTTAATTCTGTAAGGCTCCATTCCCGGGACACTTACAGCTGGCCAATCATTGCTCATAAAACATACAATTACATTTAACTTTCATAAAAACATGACAGCGGAACATTAAATTAACATTTCATTTCATAATAACTGCTTTTGCAAGTTAATACAATCATTCATTACACATTTTCATTTGCTCGTATTACAATGCAAAAACATTAACAAAAGAATGCCATCCACAATGCCAAGTAGTTGCCCCGTGCCATCCTCAGCAATGCTCACCTGCCAACTCAAAAATGCATAAAAAGTTAGCGTTGCTGAGTGAGTTCTAGTTTTATAATAAAACATACTTTACTTTCATTAAAACCGTTCTTTACTTTTGCATGTGAACACACATCATACGTACAAATAGATAATATCATTATAATCTTCATCATTCGTTCATTAACTTTCTTTCATTCATCGTATGCCATTATCATTTACATTCATTACTTTCATTCATACGTTCATCATTACTTCATTTCATTCCATCAAAACCATGAACCTTACCCTACCGTCATGCATAAAGCTGGTACTAGGCCGAGGTCCATCATAGACCCCCCGTCATGGTGCATGGTAGCCTGGCCATAGTACCTAGGGTAACTTCAGGTGTACCATTGTCATGTGCTATACCCTCTGTCGTGCATAAAGCTGATACTAGGCCGGGGTCCATCATTGACCCCCTGTGATGGCGCATAACAGCTTGGCCACAGTATCTAAGGTAAGTGACAAATGTTCTATACATATGGTCAATCATAAAGAAAGATCCCGATGTGCATCATTTTGGGGTAGCTAACCCATGCACCGTTGGGCTAACACCCTACAATGGGGCGTGTCCCGACATACCAGGCTTGCAAGACTTTCTTTACTTCCATCATTCATTAATGCATGCATCATTCATCATGTTCCTTTTTCATTATCTTCCACTTTACGTTACATAATAGTTTCATGTCATTCATTAACATTCAACGTAAAGCAGTGGGAAAATAATCATACATAGTAAGGAACATCAACATACACAATCAACATCATCATACAGGGCATCATACATACATAACATACATCATAAATACCATCATGAATAAGCATCAACATACATCATAACATGCCCATCATAACATCTATGACCTCAAAAGTCAGCTTACATGAACCCCAAGAACATCCCAAGTCAAAGCCTATATTCATCTTTTTTCCCCAGAAAGTCAGAAAACATTCCAAGTGTTCATCCGCATTTGTCTTTTGTTCATCCGCATTTGCTATAGTTCATCTGCATTTGCTATAGTTCATCTACATTTGTTTTCTTCATCCGCAATTGTTCTTGTTCAACCGCATTTGTTCATCCACATTGACCTTACGCATCCGCATTTCCCATACTTAGTCAATGTTCATCCACATTTCATCCAATACTCATCCGCATTTCCCATACTTAGTCAATGTTCATCCGCATTTCATCCAATACTCATCCGCATTGACTTACTTAGTGGTTAATGCTCATCCGCATTAACTGCTCATCCGCATTGACTTACTTAGTGGTTAATGCTCATCCGCATTAACTGCTCATCCGCATTGACTTCCATTACTCATCCGCATTGACTTACTTAATAGTTAATAATCATCCGCATTAACCGTTCATCCGCAGTTGCTTTCGTTACTTATCCGCATTTTTTCTACATACTTAGGCAGATTCTAAAACTGAACTTATAAGCCTTAAACATCAGATTTTAGTTCCTAATCACCATCCATCATGTTCTAAGCTTAAGTATTACCTTCTAAGCCTTAGAAACACCATCATAAATCATCAAGCATGAACATAGCCAAACATTACATCATAACATCAACATACACACAGTCAAACATAGGGGTTCGAAACCCAGTTAAATGAAAACATACGTTCATGCATTCCCAGCCCCAAAATCAGTTAAAAACCAGTAAAAGAGGGGTTCTAGAACTCACCTTTGCAGCTCTTGAGTATGGCTTCTTCCAAACTCGTTTGCAATTAAGTTCAACCGCCTAGATACCCAGTAAAAAATACCTGAACACATACAAACACACATAAGCATAAACCCGAGGATAAAACCAGTCAAGAACATCATGAACACGCGAATTCTTACCTTGAATTCGAATTCTTCTTGTTCTTCTTTCTAAAACCGAAAGTTCTCTGCTGCGTTTGCTACTTTCTCTCTCTAAAATCCGAAGATATGTGATGTGTGTGACATATGGGCGGCCATACCACTTTTTACACCTATTTTTCAAAGATTTTGTCCTTTTGGACACTTTTTACCCCTTAACTTGGATAAGACATCTTTTCTTTCTTTTTCTTTCCTCTTTCTACACTTTGTTAGGACCGTTTAGGTATGGAGTACTAACTGATTCTGCGTGTATACCAACTCAAATAGTGCGGAATCCTATTTGATTGGCAATCCAATCAGGGAGAACAAGTTATGATCACTCTAAAGATTATTGAAACGTTATGACTGATTAGAACACGATCAACTGTGATCTATGAACTTGGAACAGGTCTTCTTGAGTCTCTGAACGGCTAAGGTACGATTATGTGCGTATGTATTCGAATTGTTAAGTTTTTTCATGAATTAGGTGGTATTTATAGGTTAGGGTTTTCCATTCGTGCGACTGAACCATTAGCATGGTTCAGATGCGATTGATCCATCCGCACGACTGAAGGTCCAGTCGTGTGACTGAGTCAATCTTATGTCTCAATCGTGCGACTGATCCAGTCTCCTGGTTCAATCATGCGACTGGTCCATTAGCATGAAGTATTCATGCGTTTGGTCCATTAGCATGGTCCATTCGCATGAGAACTTCACACAATTGAGTTTATACATGTTTCTCAATCATTATTGACTAAGAATTATGTAAACAACCACAAATCTATATAGTTAGTTCAATATGCGTTATCACACAATAAAAAATGAAATATTAAACATTATATGCATCAACCACACATTGTATTTCATTCATACCCATTCAATTACATATATGTAAGACATGAAAGACATTATACATTAAGCTCCTAAACTAGGTACACATGTATCTACAAACTCCCCCTTGGACCTAGTTTACATCATTGTCTAACATTCTTCATTAGCTCTTCAAACTTCTTGTAGTTCTCCTCTCTTGTAGCTCCGGCATGTATCTCAAATGCAAAACAGAGCCTTATAACATTTTGAAACTGGAGGGCTTGTACAATGTCTTGTGAATCATAGAATAGTGGCCACTTGTATAAGGTATAAACATCATCAGCAGACAAGTTGGTCAGCCACATAGGGTCAAATACCCGGATAGTATCAATTTGGCTCTCGTTTTTTAAGACTATGAACACTTCACCTATTCTCCAATCGTAGTACCACCACTTGAATTGTGGAGTGAAGTCCTGTGGCATTTCCCTTAGAGAGATTCTTGACATTGTGCGTGGAGGACTCCACTTTAGCACTATCTTAGGCTTTCAAGTAATGGAATCAACTTCAGATCGTCTGATGCACCTTGTCGGTTGTTGAGGTCTGATGTTAACCCACCTGGTGTGGTACTCTTTCCTCAATGCAGCCTCAAATCAGCTTGACATTTTCTTTGGATTAGCATATAGCTACTTTAGACGTGCTAGCTGGTTGAGCTCAAAACTAGGTAGAGTCTTTAGATCGTGTGGGAATCTAAAGTACTCTATGCCCTTTTCTCTCTTCATGACATACATATTTAGATCCTCAAAATAAGCCCATGCGATGATTTTTCTTGACACCTTTAAGTGTTTCTTGACTTTGTATAGCTTGGTGTAGAAATTAGGCTTTTTTGCAGTGTGCATGGCTCGGATCTCAGCAAAACATGCCACTCATTCAACCTTTTTGATGTTGACATCAGCGTTTGAGGCTTGGGCTTGATCCTTATTCTTCTCGGATTCTTGCTCCATCTGATCCAGTTTTCAAATGTATCACTGGTGAGAGTATCACCCAATTGGGAACTACATTTCCCTCTATGTCAGCATACTCTGGATAATGATTAGTAGTGACGTCCTTGATCTCGATTTCATCTATGTAATTGAGCTCATCATCACTTGTAATTTCAATAGTAGGAGCGTCCTAGACAATCTCATCCGGGTTGAGCCGGAACATCTCAGCAAGTTGGTCATCAGTAAGGTCATGAATGATTTCTCCTTCTTTAGGAGTATAGCTTACAAACCTTCTGAATATCCCTTGCAAATCAAGAATCATTATAAGTTGAGACTTGATTTGCTGAAGGGGAGTAATATCATTCTCATCTTGTTGAGATGATTGATCTGCTTGATTTAAACATGTAACACATCAATTGTTAGTAATTAATCAAGACAATCACATATTTGATAAAGATGTATAAACATTAATTACATAATATTAGTACAAGATTCAAGTACAAAAGTTTTCAAGTACATAAATATCTAATCATTACTTTTGCCCTGAATAGCAGGCACGTTAGTAGGTGGGACAGAAGATGGGTCTCCTTGCTCTTGATTTCTCTTTGTGCATCTCTCTTGACCCTGAGCTGAGGCAAATGCAGTTGCATCTCCTTCATCATCATCATCATCATCATTCTGCCCTTCCCTCGTCTTTTCATCATCATTATCATCATCATCATCATCTCCTTCTCTTATCTTGAGTGGCTCATCCTTTGATCCCTTGAGCTTGAGCATGATGGTCTTGTTTGTAGCCTCCAACTCCCTAATTCTCTTAGCTGATTGGTCGTTTTGCTCCTGGAGTTGGGCAATTTGCTGAGCTTGCTGTGAGATCTGTTGTGCTTGGGTAGCATTAAGCTCCGCAAGCTGACGTAGTTGGGCAGCTCTCTCTTTATGAGCGCAAACAACTTCAACACCATATGGTTAAGTGCTAACAGCTGTTCCTCTACCCCAATGGGGGGCAGAGATGATCTAGTGGTGAATGTAGGGTGGGATGATGGTCCGGCTTGGTGACTGGTGGTGGTAGTGGTGGCAGTGGTGAATATGGGTGGTGGTATATGAGTTGGTGGCGAATGGTAGGCTGTAGTGGTGGTAGATGGGAGTGTGGTAGTGATAGGTGGTGTGGTAGTGGTGGTTGTGGTGGTAGCTGTGGTAGATGTGGATGTGGTGGTGGTGGCTGTAGTGGTGGCTGTGGCTGTGGCTGTGGGAGTAGATGTGGTCAATGTGAATCTCTGCCTCTTCCCCTTTTTGCCATAGGGGTGAGCCATTCTCTTCTTCCTCGAGCCTTTAGACACAGTGGCTTCCCCTTGGCTGATGGGTGCGTCTGGGGTGTAAGATGGATCAGTAGAAGCCTCCCCAGACTCACCCTGGCATCCACCTACCGCCCTAATCCCTCGTTCGGTGGCAACCACCCTGCTGCCCACTGTCCGAACTAACGGTTCCTCATCATCCTCCTCCTTCTCATCAGGACAGAAGTCCTGATGGAATCCAGCTGTATCTGCTTCTCTGTGAGTGGATGTTGGAGGTGTAACATCTGTGGTGGTGGCCCTAGATTGGGTGGGGCTAGTGTCTCCACCATCACCACTGTCATCATCATCTGAGTCATCGGATGGTAGAGTAATCTGCTCAACGTCCGAGTCACTATCATCATGGCGCCACTTTCTCCTTGCCGGCGCCACGTAATCATCCTGGGCCAAACGCCCAAACAACCTCCTTACAGGGGGTTTCACCTACTTCCCCCTATACACCTTCATCCTACCTAGAGTGGTGTCATCCATCACCTCTAACATCACAGCTTCGGCCTTCTCCTTGGGAAGTTGTGGAAGCTTCTCATGTATAATCAGCTGTAGGAATCGAGGGTACATACAAAAGCTCTTTTTCTCTTTAGCCTCTAGGTTCTCAATCATGTATGTAAAAATCATATTGGAGAAGCTGAAGGGGTCGTTTAGTACCAGTGCCACGTAGGCATTCTGGATTTGGTCAAAGAGGTCATCGAATCCAACCCTCCTCGATGCAATGCACTTGAGAATGACGTGTGCTAAGTACTTAAGCTGGGGACAGAAGTTACTTCTGTTCAGCACCCCTGCATTGATGTCCCTAGAGTACTCATCTTGAGAAAGCATCCCTGAATAGTCAAGGTGTGTAATCTGGTTGGATGAGCAGCATCATCACCCAGAGCCAAAACTCGTCGGAGGTCTGCTGCTGTGACCTCTATCTCATGCCCAAAAATGTTGTTGCGTATGCAGTAAGGCTAAGTGGATCGGTCGACTGATGCATCTTCCCAGAAGGCATGCTGTATAGACCGTAGGGTGTGCATGATGCAGATATAGCTCAGTAGATCCTAGATCTCCTCAGAAATGCAATGATGTCAGCAAAATCTGTAGCATTCCTGGTAGTGGCATCCAGATGAGCACAAATGTTGTGCTTGGTTTTGATGATCCACTTCTCTGCCATGTTTCTGTAACACAAGACACATAAACATTAGATTTGTCCATAAGAAAAACTATTGAATCTTAAACTGTTTTAAAATCAGTCTGGTTCAATCGTGCGATTGAACTATACGACTAAGTTCAGTCGGGTGACTGAGTATGCGACTGACTTCAATCGGGCAACTGAGTGTGCGACCGACTTCAATCGGGCGACTAAGCCTACGTTTGAGTTTAGTCGGGCGACTGAGCATTCGACTAAGTTCAATCGGGTGATTGTGCTCATATGCCTAATTCATTCAGCCGGTTGTGTCATTCGCCCAATTCAATCGTGCGATTGAAGTTCATTCGGAGTGACTAGTCGTATACGTCTCTGTTCAACACCTTAATCCTGAATTTAGGTACAAACTGGAAGCTAAACGTTGTGGTTAGGTTCTTTAGACTCCCAGGAACCCTAATTGTCGCATTAAGTCTTTAATTTTAACCAATTTTCACGTTTATACTATCTGTTTGTTGGTTATTACTCATTTCTTGATTTTAAACACTTAGGGCCAGTTAGGGTTGAGTTTTGCCGTGCATTTCATGCGATTTGGGTTGGTAATTACCTGCAGATGATGTAACGACCCGTCAGTAGTGGTGAACAGAAATCGATTTAAGCAAATTTTGGCAGAGTGTTGCTACGTTCGGGCGATTTTAGGGCGATTGAGGGGTGATGAAAATATGCGACCGACTTTAGCCCTATTTATACTGATTCTGGCTTCAATCGGGTGACTAGATCCATTCACACTCTTCATTTGTGCGATTGGAGCTTAGTCGTGCGATTGGCTCCGCCGGTCACCTTCAGTCACCCGACTAGGTTTAAGTCGTGCGACTGACTCATTTGGTCACCTCCATTCGTGCGATTGGTTCATTCTGATGAACCAATAGTATGGGTTGACCCATACTGATGGTCCAATCGTATGACTGGTCCATACTTGTGGTCTAGTCATGCGAATGGCTCATACTTATGAGTTTGACCTTATGAACATTCATACACTTAACTCTTTTACTTATTGATAATACATTTTGACTATTGATCATTTCAGACATGACCATTTTAACTTAGAAAACTGTTGATCACCTCAGACATGATTCATTTAATAACAAAACAGCTTGTCACCTCAGACGTGTCCCATTTACATTTGAAAACCCCATTTGTCACCTCAAACGTGACCTTTTAGTGAGTGATTCCCAGATTGAGTTCCGATGCGTTGTCTGACATTTACCTACTAAATTAAATGAAAGTAACTAAATTAAACAACTAGAAATAAAATAAAGCTAAAAACATAATTTTGTATTTGTGTGTGAGGTTGAAATCCTAAGATAAGTATCTACCAGATTTTTCTTGGACAGTATAGCGTCTGGTTACTTTGATCATAACTGGAACGATTCTTGTTTATCTAATCATTTGGGACATTTTACTAAAGCCTTTTGATGCTAGATTCTTATTTTCATCCAGAGTCATTAGCAAGTTTAGGAAATCATACTAGAACTACAAGATGCACACAACGATTTTTTGACTTTCGAGAGTTGCAGCTCACGATGATTGTCAGTATACTTGTTCTCTTAAATAGATACATAGATTTTTGACACACATTGGTGATGATTTAAGGTTTAAGTATTTCAACACGCATTTGTGGATCCCACGCTTATATGGTAATCAACGTTCCTCAGGATATTTTTGAGCGGTCTACGGGTATCATACAAGAAGAAACTATTCTAGAGCTTTCAAAGAGATGCTAAACCTCAGGTCAGTGTCACCGCACAGCAGATAGGTGCAAACAACAATGAATTCTAGAATATTTAGGTATGCTTATCCTCAGGTCAGTGCCACCGCACAATAGAGAGGCACATAACCTATCTTCTTGTTTGAGCAATTTTATTCTTTATGCACAGATCGCACCAACAACATAGGTTATTAGCTTGATTGCTTTTTGCATTTTTCATGTGCTTTGCTTATTTTATGGTCATCCGCACACATTTGTGGCGTTTATTTTGCTCGTCACCCCTTATTGGAACTTCGTTGATTGTGTTAACCAGGGGTAAGATGATAACCCATAGCTTGTTGAACAACTTAGTTTGAACTTGAAATCACCAACGAGGTCTACTTATCTATTGTGTTGAATCTACCGACACATCATCTAATGGTCTAGCAACCTCTAGGTCTACTTTCTCCGTGTTACCTTAGTAGCAGCTAGTTTCACTATCATTTTTCCTTTTATGTTGCTTAGACTTCTTAGACTTATACTTCGAATTTTGCATCTTAAAAAATTTCATTCTTTTAAAGTCCCAAACTCTTTGTTCCTGTATACTATCATTTTCCATAGACATTGAATCAGTATCACACATACGATCTCATTTCTATTAGCTAGACTATCCTCCTCCCTCGTTTTTTTAAGTACTGAAATTAAAACAACTAATTTCATAATTTTTATTTTCTTTTATTTTAATTTATTAAAATAAAAATTATGTCTACTTGTCGGACTAAGTACTATCTTCGTCAGAAATCACTTCACTTTTCTTTTTAACGCCGTTGACCACTAACAGATATAAAAAACGTGGTTTATCAAAAGCTTTTATGTAGAGGTCAGCGTGTTGAAAATCCGTATTAATTTTAACAACATCGATTAAATTCTTTTCAAAACAATCACGTATAAAGTGATATTTAATGCTGATGTGTTTGGTCTTAGGATGTTGGACCGGATTTTTAGTTACGGCTATAGCATAGAATTATCAACAAATATAGGAGTGTTAGAGAATTTCAAACCATAGTCCCGCATTTGCTGTTGAATCTAGATGATTTGTGAACAGCAGCTTGCAGCAGCAACGTATTCAGATTCAGAAGTTGACAGAGCAACTGATGTCTGCTTCTTACATTGCCACGTGACTAATCGTCTCCCAAAGAATTGACATCCTGCTGAAGTTGACTTGTAGTTCATTTTGCAGCCGCCATAATCCGAGTCACTGTACGTTGTAAGCTCAAAGTCATCGTCATGAGGATACCACAATCCAAGTGTTGGAGTACCCTTCAGATAACGAAATATCCTTTTGACGCCTATGAGATGGTTGACTTTTGGTTTTGCCTGATATTTGGAGCAAAGACACGTCACATACATGATATAAGGTCTTGATGTAGTGAGGTACATAAAGGATCCGATCATTCCTCGGTACATAGTGGCATCGCTACGTCATGGTTTGTAGCAAGTTGAGTCCCAGCTGCGGAATCATTCTCCATATCGAACCGACTTAGAATATCACCTACATATTTGGTCTGATGTAGAAATATTCCCTTTGGTGTCTCATCCACCTGTAACCTAAGAAAGAACTTCATCTTTCCCATGACACTCATCTCAAACTCAGCTTTTATTACTGTTTCAAATTCTTTACATAGTTCTACGTTTTTGGAACCGAAGATTATGTCATCAACATGAATTTGAACAAGCAGTAAGTCACAATCCTTTTCTTTGATGAACAGTGTACAGTCAATCACTCCTCTGCGAAATCCTTGTTTCACAAGATGAGTTGAGAGTTTTTCATACCATGCTCTTGGGGCTTGATGGAGCCCATAGAGAGCCTTGTCTAGTTTGTAAACTCTATCCTGATGATACGGATCCTCAAATCCTTTAGGTTAACTGACATACACTATTTCCCGGATTTCACCATGAGAAACGTACTCTCTACATCCAGTTGATATACTTTAATCTTCATGTAAGATGCATAGGCTAGGACGATATGGATTGCTTCCATTCTCGCCACAGGTGCAAAGACTTCATTGTAATCAATCCCCTCAACTTGTTGAAATCCTTGAACTACAAGTCGAGCCTTGTTTCTGATTATGACCCCTTGGTCATCTTTCTTGCATTTCAAGACCCATTTGGTGCCAATGACCTTAGCACCTTTAGGTCTATCCACCAGTGTCCATACACCTAACTTCTTGAACTAAAGAAGTTCTTCTTGCATGGCACTCACCCATGCCTCGTCATTTAGTGCTTCATTGACATATTTTGGCTCAAATTGAGACACGAAACATCGATACACACTATCGTGAAGATATCCCTTTTCCATTACTGAGGCATAGTCAGCTGAGTAAAGCTGATTTCTTGTCTAAACTCCTGATCTTACATCTCCAATGACATTGTCCAGAGGATGATAAACATTTAAGTGTGATCTAGGAATGGTGGGTACCACTACCTCATGATCCAGATTGTGAATAGCGGGTTTGGTATCTGAGGTAGTGGGAGTGTGAGATTCTGTAGTGTCAGAGGCATCAACATCAGATGCTTGTGTACTTGAAGTAGTAGGAACTTGTTCCTCTTGATCCACCTGATCGTTCTCCACGTCTTCATCATCTGAGGAAGAGTCACTTACTTCCAGTGCTCCCCCTGAATGACTGGAAGACTCACCTTGTGAACCTAATGTTGTTGAGTCTTGTGGCGGTGTGTTTAAGACATCATACATCATTTTGGTTGCCTACTCATCTTCAGGAGGGGAGAGAAGGATGTTGAAGGACTTAAAGAATCCATCATAATCGAAGAAGAATGCGGGTCTTTTGCCCGCCAAGGGGGTGGTGTATCTCTGAACGTCGACGTTACACCACACTTCTACTTGACCCGTTGAGTTTTTGTAAACTCTATTATTTGGTATGTTGTATACTAGAAAGATTCCTTCTTTAGCCTCTCACTGAACTTCCCTGACTAAGTTTTCTTTAGAAGAGTACATGGTGCTCCAAATGGTTCGAGGTACTCTAGATTAGGTTACGTCGTTGCAGTAACTCGTAACACGTTTTACCATGACGCTTGACTACCAGGACTCGATTAGGGTGTAACATGCGTTGGCAACTGCCTCATTCCAGAATTGAATGGGCAGTTTCGAGTCTGCTAGCATTGTCTGGGCCGTCTCTATCAAACTGCGATTCTTTCTCTCAGCAACTCCGTTCGTTTGAGGAGTGTAGGCAGATGTGAACCGATGCATAATTCCTTTTTCTTTGCAGAATGCCTCCATCCATTGGTTCTTGAACTCGGAACTGTTGTCTGAGCGAACTTATCGTACCTTCAGCTTGTAGAGTGACTCTAATGTAGTTAATAGTTCTTTGAACTACATAGCAGTACAGGTCGCCAGTAATGCTCCTCATACTGACTGGACCAAACAGATCCATGTGTAGAAGCTCAAGAGGCAACTCAATGGAATTAACTTCCTTAGCCTTATGAGCCTTCTTGGTCTGTTTTCCTTTTTTACATGCGGCACAGAAATCTGGCAATTGGAAGTTCTTAACGTTTACGCCACGCACTAGATCATTCTGGATCAAGTGGTTCATCTTCCAGGGATTTATGTGTCCTATTCTCCTCTGCCAGGAGATGGAGTCTTTCTCTGTTGCCTTTGACAAGAAGCATTGTACTTGATGATCAGTTGTGGAGGCCTTTGATAGATCCAAGACATATAAATCATTATATCTTGAGGCTGACATTAAGACTTGGTCCTCCAGGATTACATAATCCTTCTTCAACACATAACACTTCTTCTTGTCAAAGACTACCTTAAAGCATTTGTCATAGATTTAGGATACATAAAGTAAGTTATTTTGAATTTGTTGAACATAGTTTACCTTATCAAACTTCACTTTCTAGTTTCCCACTTCTCCTTGAGCTGTGATGTAGCCTCCTTTATTTCCAGACAACGAAACGTGTCCTCCTTTAATTTGTTTGACGTTTAAAAGGAGAGACAAGTTCCCATTCATGTGCCTTGATGCGCCGCTATTAACAATCTAGGTATTTGTAGAAGCACTATAGCGAACACCTGCACATTTGAAGAAAATGATTAGTTTAGATTAGGGACCCAAGCCTTAACTGGCTTGGGTGACCCAGAGGCATCACACATCATAAAATCTACCCACTATCCATTAGAAGGTGAGGACAGGTCTGTTTTCTTCTTGTTCTCATTATTAGACACTGAACTTAATTTTTCCTTCCATAAGCTAGTTTTGTGTAAGGCCTGTTTGTGATAAACAGACGACTGCTTATAGTTTGAACTTTATGTTCACTAATCCTTTTTGGTGGAGTAATAGAGCTCCGTTTCGAAGAACTTGGTTTAGTGTCATGAAGTTCAACTTTCTTCCTTGGTGTCTGATAGTAAGGACAATGAGAAGCGATGTGTCCATACTTTCCACAGTTGTAGCATGATCTACTTTTAATATGTTGGTGGAATGGTTTTTGTGGGGAAGTATGTGCCATATGTATAACTTTAGGTTGTTTAGGTTTTGACACTTCTTTAACAAAATTCATGGTATGAACATTTTTAGCATCTTTAACCTTTTGTTTATTTGGACTAAGACATGGTGCACGTGATTGGTCAACCTGTTTGGTCTTTTTGGGTTCAGTATGAGACATGCTTGAACCTGACTTTATCTTAACCTTTTCAAATTATTCATCCAAATTAACAATAGGAAATTACCTTTAGATTTAAAAGTGGTATCCTTTTGTTTAGTGACAGATTCATCTAATTTACTTGTGGAGTCTGGATCACTAACTAGAGGAGTGGACACCACATGATCTTGACAAGGTGTTATTTACTGGTCTACATTTAGCATTTAACATTGTCTCATTTGGTGGTGGAACTACTTTGTATCCCAACCCCTCCCCATTGTTTTGTTCTCTCACCAAGTGTTGTACTATATAAGAAGAACTTGTCCAACTGTGTAGTTTTTGTTTTAATGAGTTTACTTCGACTTCCAAAACTGCATTTTCTTTCTTAGTTTCTTCTAGGGAGTTTAAATAGAACTTTTTGTCATTTGTTTGGTTAAAAGCAAGAACTTCGGTTTCCCTTAGTTGTTTATTTAAAAGCTCTATTTTCTCTTTGTAACTGTGCTCATTTTGTTTTAAAATTCGGTTAGCCTCTGTGCACAGTTGCAAGTCATTTACTAAGCTATCGTTGTGATATAATAACCTAGAAAATTTTGAATCTATGCTGTCTCTAAATTTATTGCATTCAGTACAAGCATGATTATCAAAAAGTTGGTCTATGGTACTTACCTGAGGGGGTTCGGTTGAATCAGCCATCATCGCAGAGTTTGACTTTTCGGGTGCTAGTAATTCTGAACAGGTTGTTCTGGAACCTTCTTCATTCAAGTGAGTGACCACATTAGCAGCATCTTCATGATCTGACATTACTAGTTCAACTGCTATATCACCTTCACTTGTAGTGTCATCATCCAAAACTTCAACATTTGTGATGTTGGACTCACCCGGGGAAATAAAACGAAAGGTCACCTTCATCAGCTTGTGCAATCAGAGCTTTAGGATCTTGCTTGATGATGCAGCTTCACTTGTGGGTTTGTCTTTACGGTTGAATGATGAGAAATGATTACTGTTACCTGTCTTCTTGGGCTTCACACATTCACGTTTGAAGTGCCCTTTTTCTCCACAGTTGAAATAGGTAACTTTGGTTTTATCAAAACCAAGAGTAGTATCCTTAGTGGCTATCAAGTTCTGTCCAGTCTACTTCACAAACTTCTTGGCTCTACGGACAACACTCGCCAATGCCCACATAATATCCATTCTTTCCAATTCATTCTCGTCCACCTGCTCGTAATCCTCATCATCCAGATGGCAATTTCCGATCTTTCTTGCAACTAGTCCATCTAGAGCTGTACAAAAAGTTCGTAGCTCGAAGCTCGTTCGAAGTTTGCTCGAAAAAAGCTCGGCTCGAAAAAAGATCGAATCTAAACGAGTCGGCTCGGCTCCGCTCGAATTCTAAACGAGCCGAACTCAAGCCAGGGTTAGTTCGGTTCGATCTCGGCTCGTGGCTCAGTTCCTTGCCTCGGCTCGTGGCTCGGTTCGTTGGCTCGGCTCGTGGCTCGGTGCATATAAATATGTATATATATACTTATATAGTATAATAATAATAATAATTATTATTATTCTACTATTATTATGATTATTATTTTTATATTAGGATTTTAAAAATATTTTCTTAAAAATAAAATGGATTCTTATTAAAAACATTAAGTATTTTGTTTAAAAATATATAACTTGATAGTAAATTGTTTATATATAAAAGAATACTCTTTGTCCCATAAGTACGAAGTACCCAACAATATGTAAAAACCCTAATATATATTTTTGTCTTTTCATATAAATTAATGTGAAAATAAAAAAAATATTTAAATCGAGCCGGCTCGAACGAGCCATGAGCTGGCTCGAACTTTTCACGAGCCGAACTCGAGCCTGTATTTTGAGCTCGCTAAGATTTTCGAGCCGGCTCAGCTCGGCTCGATAAGCTTCGAGCTCGAGCTCGAACTCATCCTGGCTTGGCTCGACTCGGCTCGACTCGGCTCGTTTACAGCCCTAAGTCCATCATAAGAATGAACAACTACAGCTAAGAGGTCCATATGCTCCTTTGCAACCTCCACAGTGATATTCCCGAGATTATCGGTCTTTAACTTCATCGCATTTGATTTAGGTACTATATATTGGGTGCTAGATGACCCAGACGTTTCAGATCCTGAAGTAGAGGCTTGTGGAGGAGCTGTTGAACTTGACACAAAAGCAGTTTATTAGTGGTGCTCCTGAGCTTTTTGAGGTGGAAGTTGAATTATACAGAGACGGGTTTTGATCATAAGATCCTTTCTGAGACCTGTACTTCATCCTCAGTTCCTCCTCCCTTAGTTTCAGGATGAAGTTGTTTATGTCTAATTTGGCCAGTAAATTGTTCTGTCTCAAATTAGACACAAACGAGTCCCACTTCTCTGGCAGTCCATCGGCAAAGCTTGAGACCTTATCTTCCATTGACGTTGTAACCCCATGAGTGTGCAACTCACTCATTAAATGGTAGAATCGGTCAATGACATCATCCAAGCTCTCCTTGCCCATCGATGAGAAGTTATCGAACTCCTTCTTCAAAGCTTTCGCCTTTAGGGCTTTTAGCGATGCATTCCCGTCGTATCGTTTTTCCAGAGCTTCCCATAATTTCTTTGTCTGCTTATTCTCAGAAAATTGGTGGAATATATCCTTAGGTATCACTGAGTCAACAGAGCATAGACCTTTTTCTCAGCATTGTACTTCACCTTCTGGCTATCAGTCATACCGCCTAGAGTAAGTTTGACGCCATCAGCACCAACCGACATACTATAACCAGTCTCGATTGATTCCCACAGATTGGGATCAACACCATTTAGATAAATTTCGAACCTTTGCTTCCATTGTGGGTAATCGTCTAACGTGATAAGCTTAGGCGGCTTATTGTGATTCCCTATCTCGTTTTCCAAAACTAACAAGTTTTGGATACGCGAGTCCCTACCTACAGTAAATGCCAAGTACTGTTCTTCCATTTCTTTATACTTCAAGAGTTAGAACAAAACAATTTAACTGGTGCAAAGGGAGAGATGCGATTGGGTCAATCGTGTGGATGGACTAATGCGGATGAGACAATCGTGTGATTGAATCAATGCGGATGAGTCAATCGTGCGATTGAGCAGGTGCGGTTGAACAATGCGAATGGGGTGTTCATTCGTACGAATGGATGGACGACTGAGTTCAATCGTGCGTATGGGAGGTGCGATTGAGTTCAGTCGTGCGATCGAGCCAATCGTGTGACTGAGGCTGCTGGATTTAAAATCCAAAGATTTTCGCAATTTGACACAAAAATATGATTTTTCACAAACCCTAATCTGCCGTAAGCCGGAAAACATGAACTTTTAGACCTGGAGACACTGAAAAAGACTGTTTTACCAAAAAGATGGTGTTTTTGACTGCAAAAATATAAGATTTACACCAAAAACAATTCAATCACATGCAAAATCACGAGCCAATGCTCTGATACCACTTGTTAGGACCGTTTAGGTACGGAGTACTAACTATTTTGCGTGTATACCAACTCAAATAGTGCGGAATCCTATTTGATTGACGATCCAATAAGGGAGAACACAGTTATGATCACTCTAACGATTAATGAACATTATGAATGATTAGAACACGATCAACTGTGATCTATGAACTTAGAACAGGTCTTCTTGAGTCTCTGGATGGCTAGGGTACGATTGTGTGCGTAGGTATTCAAATTGTTAAGTTTTTCCATGAATTAGGTGGTGTTTATAGGTTAGGGTTTTCCATTCGTGCGACTGAACTATAGCATGGTTCAGTTGTGCGACTGAAGCATGCGATTGATCTATCCACACGACTGAAGGTCCAGTCATGAGACTGAGTCAATCTTATGTCTCAATCGTGCGACTGATCCAGTCTCCTGGTTCAGTCGTGCGATTGGTCCATTAGCATAAAGTATTCATGTGTATGGTCCTTTAGCATGGTCCATTCGCCTGAGAACTTCACTCAATTGAGTTTGAACATGTTTCTCAATCATTATTGACTAAGGATTATGTAAACAACCACAAACCTATATAGTTAGTTCAATATGCGTTATCACACAATAAACAATGAAATATTAAACATTATATGCATCAACCACACATTGTATTTCATTCATACCCATTCAATTACATATATGTAAGACAAGAAAGACATTTTACATTAAGCTCTAAAACTAGGTACACATGTATCTACACACTTTATTCTTCTTTCTTAGACTCAATAAAATAACCGGGTGTTACAAGTCCACCCCCTTATTTGGGTTTCATCCCCGAAACCTGTTATTCCTCAAAGAATTGTGGGTAATGCTATCTCATCTCTTCTTCAGTCTCCCACGTAGACTCGGATCCCTTCCTATGCTTCCACTGTATACGCACAAGAGGAACCACTTTATTCCTCAGCCTCTTCTCTTTTCGATCAATGATTGCCACTGGTTGCTCCACATAATTGAGCCGTTCATCTACTTCGATATCCGTGGAACAATTATATCCTCATCCGCTAAACACTTCCCTAGATGAGATACATGGAATGTCGGGTGAATTCCACTTAACCCATCTAGTAATTCCAGTCTATAGGCCACCTCTCCTACTCGAACAACAATTCGGAAAGACCCTATATACCTTGGGCTCAACTTGCCCCACTTTCTGAATCGGATGATACCCTTCCAAGGTGAGACCTTCAACATAACCCGGTCACCCACCTTAAACTCAATCGGTTTGCGTCGTTTATCAGCATATGACTTCTGTCTATCTTTGGCTGCCTTCTTGAAGGCCTTGATCCTTTCAAGCTTCTCAGTCGTAGCCTCGATCACCTCGACGCTTCCTAATTCCTTCTGACCAATCTCACCCCAACAGACGGGTGTTCTGCATCTCCTACTGTATAGCATCTCATAAGGAGGCATCCAATACTGGCATGATAACTGTTTTTATATGAGAACTTAGCTAACGGTAAGTGGTCATCCTAACTTCCTCGAAAATCGATAACACATGCCTGAAGCATATCCTCCAAGGTCTGAATGGTCCTTTCTGGTTGACCATCTGTCTGAGGATTATAAGTCGTGCTAATATGCAACCTCGTCCACATAGCATCGTGGAATTTCTTCCAAAATTTTGATGTAAACCGGGTTTAACGATCAGACACAATAGACACCGGTACACCATGACGGGTTACAATCTCCTTAATGAAAAGATCCGCCAACCTCTCAGATGAATATGTCTCGTGGATCGGTAGAAAGTGAGCACTCTTTGTCAGACGATCAACAACCACCCATATAGCATCATACCCTTTCGGAGTACGTGAAAACTTTGTAATGAAATCCATTGTGATATGCTCCACTTCCATTTCGGTATATCCAAAGGTTGGATCTTCCCATATGGCTTCTGATGTTCAGCCTTCACCTGTAGACAAGTAGGGCATTTACTCACATACTCCACCACATCACGTTTAATACCTGACCACCAATAATCTTTCTTCATGTCTTGATACATCTTTGTGGCACCAGGATGAATAGAGTATCGAGTCGTGTGAGCTTCATCCAAAATCTTCACCCGTAGACCCTAAAAACAAGGAATCCACATCCTTCCGAATCGAGTTCTAACACCAAGCGTGTTTTCACCCAATTTTGCAACCAGACCTCTCATTCTTTCAGATTTAAGATGATCTTCTTTCAATGCCTCATCTTGGAACTCCTTGACCTACTTCATCACATCCGAGGTCATGATCAACTGATATGCTTTCACCCAAATCGGCTCGGGCCTCTCTTTTCTACTAAGGGCGTCCGCCACCACGTTGGCTTTGCCCGGATGGTAATGGATCTCGCAATCATAATCTTTTATAAGCTCCAACTATCGTCTCTATCTCATGTTCAGGTCTTCCTGCTCAAAGAAGTACTTCAAGCTCTTGTGGTCAGTGAATATGGTGCACTTCATCTCGTAAAGATAGTGCCTCTAAATCTTTAACACAAAGACCACGACTGCTAGGTCCAAGTCATGAGTAGGATAATTGACCTCATGAACCTTCAATTGTCGGGATGCATAGGCTATAACCTTCCCTCTTTGCATTAACATGCACCCCAACCCCGAGTAGGAAGCATCAGAATAAACCACCAGATCTTCACTTCCATCGGGTAATGACAAAACAGGAGCTTGAGTCAATCTCACCTTCAATTCTTCGAACACCTTCTCTTGAGCTTAACCCCATACAAACTTCACATCTTTCCGGGTCAACTTAGTTAGTGGAGAAGAGATCTTAGAAAAGTCTTGGATGAATCTTCTGTAGTAGCCGCCAAACCCAAGAAGCTACGAATCTCGGATGGCGTCTTTGGAGACTTCCATTGCATCACTGCCTCCACCTTTTCCGGATGCACCATGATCCTGTTAGGATTCACCACATGACCCAAGAATTGAACCTCGCGCAACCAGAACACGCGCTTGGAGAACTTAGCGTACAACTTCTCCTTTCTCAACGTCTCTAGAACCTCCCGAATGTGACCGACATGCTCTATCTCGCTCTTCCAATAAATCAGGATATCATCAATAAACACAATCACTAATTTATCCAACATCGGCTGAAACACTAGATTCATCAGATCCATAAAAGCAGCTGGCGCATTGGTCAAACCAAATTACATGACAAGAAACTCGTAATGACCATAACGCGTGCGAAAAGCTGTCTTAGGAATATTCTGCTCCTTCACCTTTAGCTGATGGTAGCCAGATCAAAGATCTATCCTTGAAAACCAACTAGCACCTTGAAGTTGATCAAACAAATCATCATTTCTCGGTAAGAGGTATCGGTTCTTTATAGTCAACTTATTCAGCTCACGGTAGTCAATACACATCCTCATACTACCATCTTTCTTCTTCACGAATAAGACCGGAGGACCCCAAGGAGAGATACTCGGTCTAATAAACCCCTTATCAAGCAGTGCTTGCAACTGCTCCATCAACTCTTTCATCTCAGCCGGAGCCAATCGATACGGTGCCTTGGCAACAGGTTGGGCACCCGGTATCAGAGCAATCTGAAACTCGATTTCATGGTCAGGTGGCACTCCTGGTAAGTCTTCTGGGAACATGTCTGGAAAGTCACACACAACCTGTACATTAGACAGTTGTGGTGTTGGTGTATCCACATCCTTTACATATGCCAAGTAGGCGCTACTTCCATGCCTCGTGCACTTTCCCGCCACCGCCATTAAGATTACTTTCGGGATCGTCGTGACCCGATCCCCATAAACCGTTACCAAACTCCCGTCAGGCGCTGTCAATCAAATCATCTTCTTGCGACACACAATGTTCACCTCATAGTCCACCAACCAATCCATCCCAAGAACCATATCAAAACCACCGAAGGTCATCACGAACGGTCTAACCGGAAACTTATGACTTTTTAATTCCGCATCACATCCTTCTATCACCTCAGAAATCTTGGTAGACTTACCTATGGCAGTTTCTACATCAAAGGGCGCATCAACACTCCTGTTACTAACAGGCAGTTAGCACAGAAAGCAGCAGAAATAAAACTTTTATTAGCACCAGAATCAAATAACACAGAGGCTAGAGTTTGGTTTGCTAGAAACGTACCTGACACGACATCAGGGTCCGTCCTAGCCTCCTCCTGCGTCATTGTGAACTCTCTGGCACTCGCCCTCGGTCCTTCACCTCCAGTCTTCTTCACCCCGGAACCCTCAAACCTCAACTTCTTACAGTCTCTACTCATGTGGCCCTCCACACCATAGTTAAAACATCGGACCGTATGACAGTACTTTGCTATATGCCCTGTCTTCCCACATTTGAAGCATAAGTTCAATCCCAACCTACATTCTCTAGTATGCTCCTTCCCACATCTACCACACATCTTTGACCCCGCACCAGATGTGACCACACGGCGGTCATCCACCTGTGCCTTCTTGTTACTCGTCTGGGCACCACCCCGACCAAACTCTTTCCATTCCAATTCTGATCACTACCACCTTTCTTGCTACCTGCGATCACCACCACAATTCTCTCATCATACAATCTCCCTGCCAAATCCAGCGCCGACCTAAACATGCTTGGTCGGGCAATGATTATGTGCATACGGATATCCGCTGGCAGACCTTGAATGTACCCCTTAATCTTTCGTGACAAAGGCGTCACTTGGTCCGCATCAGACGTGCCATCTCGTTGAACTTGGTAGTGTACTGCTGATGTGTCATGGTTCCCGCCTCCAGCTGCAGGAACTCTCTTTCCACCTTATCCATTTCTCTGTGAGGATAGAACTCCTTGATCACCAACTTTTTCAGTTCGGACCACCTCATTCTCCCAATAGTCTGACTACCCTCAGCTTGGACAATATTGTCCCACCAGCATAAAGTTGAGTCCACAAAAGAGTAGGCGGCGAACTTCACTTTCTGGTCTTCCCAGCACTCGCTGATGTTTAGAACAGCGTCCATTTCTCTCTCCCACCGGTGAGCAGCAGCGGTGCCGTTACCATCAAAAGTAGGGGGCTTGCATCGTTGAAACGCCCCGTAGTTACAGCCTCATGCCGCCTCCGGCCCTGGCTCTTCTTCCTCCTCTTCTTCTTCGTCATCTGACAAAACCGTCTCAGTCTCGGGCTATCTCCTTTGACCCGTAGGTCTAATCCTTTCCCTTCTTTGCCCATCTCTAACAGCCTTTATCACTTCGATCACCACAGACGGTAGGATCATCTGCATGACCTGTTGCACTTCCTCCACAGCCGCCTCCTTCACCGAGGCTCTCAAACTAGCACTCTCATCACCACCCTCCGGATGAGGGGTCTCTGGTTCTTCATGAACCACCTTTTCAGATCTAGGCATTCCTCTTGTAACCCGTGGTTCAGCACCACGACCTCCACCATGTGAAGCTTTAGATGATCTACCACCGCCATCCTCACACACACGCTGAAGGATTCAAACACCAACATGGTCATTCAAGGGAACAACTCAGTTTATGTCAGGTATAGTAAGTCTCTAATTACAGTGGCCAGTTATGATTAGCCACTTACTTTACTCTTCATACCCCAAGCATTACCTGTCCTGACAACATTAGTATCTAAATCTACCAGCAACACATAACCACATAATATGCACACATAATACCGGTTAATCATTAAGAAAATATCTTATGGCACGCAGCTACTCAGATTGGCATCCATTCCCTTTCCATCCCATTCTTAGTTTAAGTTTAGGTTTATTTTGAAAACTTACCCGTTTCACTTAAACTTTGGCTCTATTTGTAAGGCCTCGTTCCCGGGACACTTACAGCTAGCCAATCATTGCTCAAAACATACAATTACATTTAACTTTCATAAAAACATCACACCGGAACATTAAATTAACTTTTCATTTCATAATAACTGCTTTTGCAAGTTAATACAATCATTCATTACACATTTTCATTGGTTCGCATTACAATGCAAAAACATTAACAAAAGAATGCCATCCAAAATGCCAAGTAGCTGCCCCGTGCCATCCTTAGCAATGCTCACCTGCCAACTCGAAAATGCATAAAAAGTCAGCGTTGCTGAGTGAGTTATAGTTTTATTATAAAACATACTTTATTTTCATTAAAACCGTTCTTTACTTTTGCATGTGAACACACATCGTACGTACAAATAGATAATATCATTATTATCTTCATCATTCGTTCATTAACTTTCTTTCATTCATCGTACGTCATTATCATTTACATTCATTACTTTCATTCATACATTCATCATTACTTCATTTCATTCCATCAAAACCATGAACCTTACCCTACCGTCATGCATAAAGCTGGTACTGGGCCGGGGTCTATCATAGACCTCCCGTTATGGCGCACAGCAGCTGGCCACAGTACCTAGGGTAAGTTCAGGTGTACCATTGTCATGTGCTATACCCTCCGTCATGCATAAAGTTGATACTGGGCCGGGGTCCATCATTGACCCCCCGTCATGGCGCACAGCAGCCTGGCCACAGTATCTAGGGTAAGTGACAAAGGTTCTATACATATGGTCAATCACAAAGAAAGACCCCGATGTGAATCCTTCTGGGGTAGCTAACCCACACACCGTTAATGGGGCGTGTCCCGACATACCAGGCTTGCAAGACTTTCTTTACTTCCATCGTTCATTAATGCATGCATTCATTCATCATGTTCCTCTTTCATTATTTTCCATTTTACGTTACATAATACTTTCATTTCATTCATTAACGTTCAACGTAAAGCCAAGGGAAAATAATCATACATAATAAGGAACATCAACATACATAGTCAACATCATCATACAGGGCATCATACAAACATAACATACATCATACATACCATCATGCATAAGCATCAAATATACATCATAACATGCCCATCATAACATCTATGACCTTAAAAGTCAGCTTACATGAACCCCTAGGAACATCCCAAGTCAAAGCCTACATTCATCTTTTTCCCCAGAAAGTCAGAAAACATTCTAAGTGTTCATCCGCATTTGTCTTTTGTTCATCCGCATTTGCTATAGTTCATCCGCATTTGTTTTACTTCATCCGCAATTGTTCTTGTTCATCCGCATTGACCTTACTCATCCGCATTCCTCATACTTAGTCAATGTTTATCCGCATTTCATCCAATACTCATCCATATTTCCCATACTTAGTCAATGTTCATCCGCATTACATCCAATACTCATACGCATTGACTTACTTAGTGGTTAATGCTCATCTGCATTAAATGCTCATCCACATTGACTTCCACTACTCATCCGCATTGACTTACTTAATAGTTAATGCTCATCCGCATTTGCTTTCGTTACTTATCCGCATTTCTTCTACATACTTAGGCAGATTCTAAAACTGAACTTATGAGCCTTAAACATTAGATTTCAGTTCCCAATCACCATCCATCATGTTCTAAGCTTAAGTCTTGCCTTCTAAGCCTTAGAAACACCATCATACATCATCAAGCATGAACATAGCCAAACATTACATCATAACATCAACATACACATAGTCAAACATACGGGTTCGAAACCCAGTTAAATGAAAACATACGGGTTCGAAACCCAGTTAAATAAAAACATACATTCATGCATTTCCAGCCCCAAAATCAGTTAAAACCCAGTAAAAGAGGAGTTCTAGAACTCACCTTTGCAGCTCTTGAGTATAGCTTCTTTCAAACTCGTTTGCAATTGAGTTCAACCACCTAGAAACCCACTAAAAACATACCCGAACACATACAAACACAACTAAGCATAAACCCGAGGATAAAGCCAGTCAAGAACATCATGAACACGTGAACTCTTACCTTGAATTCGAATTCTTCTTGTTCTTCTTTCTAAAACCGAAAGTTCTCTGCTACACTTGCTACTTTCTCTCTCTAAAATCTGAAGATTTGTGATGTGTGTGACATATGGGCGGCCATACCACCTTTTACACCTATTTTTCAAAGATTTTGTCCTTTTGGATACTTTTTACCCCTTAACTTGAACAAAACATCTTTTCTTTCTTTTTCTTTCCTCTTTCTTCACTTTATTCTTCTTTCTTAGACTCAATAAAATAACCGGGTGTTACAAATTCTCTGTTTTCTACTGAGTGCATTGCCCACCACATTGGCTTTATCCGAGAGATAGAATATTTCACAATCATAATTGTTTAGTAGCTCTATCTAATATCTATGTCTCATCTTAAGTTTCTTCTGGTCAAATATATGCTACAAGCTATTATGATCGGCGTAAACGAAACTTGGTACCGTATAAGTAGCGTCTCTAAATCTTCAGGGCACATACAACAACACGTAACTCAAGATCATGAGCGGTGTAGTTCTTTTCGTAAATCTTAAGTTGTCTTGATGAGCAGGCCACAATTATATCTTATTGCATAAGTACACATTCTAATCCTTGGTTCGATGCATCACACTACACAAAAAAATCATCATTTCTATCGAGAAAGGTTAGGATAGTGGCATTATACAACTTTTGGTTAAGTGTTTGGAAATTGTCTTCCTACTTTTGTCCCTATTAATAAGGTTGGTTTTTCTAAGTCAGTGTAGTAAGTGGTAAGACAATTTTCAAAATGTTCGAGATGAACCTTCAATAGTACCCCGCTAGACCAAAACATGAGCCAACTTTAAAGGGGTCTTCAGTGCATTCCAGTTCTTGACCACTTTAATCTTAACTAGGTCTAAATAAATACCTTTGTCATTGATCACCTAAACTTCATTTAGCCAAAATTTACATTTCAAAATTTTGACATAGATTTTTTTATTTCTTTAATAGGTCAATGATTAGTCTAAGGTGTTGCTTATGATCAACTTTGGTTAATAAACCAAGATATCATCAATGACAACAATGACCAATTGGTCTAGGTATGTCTTGTAGACACGATCTATGAAGATGATGAATCTCACGAGTGCATTGGTTAGTTTAAAGGGCCTGACCACAAACTCATAATGTTTATAACAAGTTCAAATCTTAGGTCTTTCTTTGAAAAAAAGTGGCTCCTTGTAATTGTTCGAACAAGTCATCAATCCTCGGTAGTGGGTATTGATTCTTGATGGTTAGTCTGTTCAATTCTCTATAGTCCATACACATGCAAAAGGAACCGTCCTTCTTCTTAACAAATAAAACTAAGGCTCTTCGGTGTGAGAAGGTTGGTCAGAGAAACCCTTAGTTTAGATGTTCATATAATTGGTTTGATAATTCTTTTATTTTTGATGGAGCTAAATGATAAGAGAATTTGACAACAAGTTTTGCTCTAGGTGTGAGGTTAATATAAAATTAGACTTGTTAGCGAAAACCTCTAGAAATTCACGGATTATGAGAACACCATGTAGCTTTTTTCCTTCCTGTTTCTTCTCAACTATATGATCCTAGAAATCATCATATTGCTTCCTTAGGTAGCTTTAAGCTTTCATAAAGGAGATGGTCTTTAGGTTTCTTCTGGGATTCTCTCCGTAGGGTAACTCCAATGCAAGGGAAATGCATATTAATTTATCGATACAAATGATCTTAGTTGAATTTAAGAGATAGGGAAATCCCTATGAAATCTATGATTACATTTTCCCTTCGTAAGAGTGAGGGTTTTGAATATTAGTCTTGTTGCCCGCTCATAGCCTGAGAGGCATGTTTGTCGGATAGCTAATCCATTCCACAACCACATCAAAGCCACCAAGCTCCATAGGGATTAGATTGAGGTTGAAAGAATGGTCTTCACGATTTAGAGAATAATATTGAATAATAATGTGAGCATGGTTTCGAGTTACGCATGGGTTGAAATTCAATGCAAACAAAACCTTTTTCTGCCCAAGTGTGGAACAAAACAAAACTAATATGATTGTTTAGAAGAAACATCCCTTATGACAAGTGAAGCTTACGGACATATTTAGGTCTTTTAGCCATAAGGGTGTCCTTGGTAGGTGATTTACTAGGGGCGTATTCTGGATGTTTCTTTAAGTATTCATTCCACGTTCGTTTGCTCATTGGGAGTGCTAAGGGGGGTTTGGCACATACATAAGTTGATATTTATGTTTATATTGTTCTCAACATGGGGGACACTTAGGTTATAGTTTAGGTCTTTTTCTAGTTTTGATCAAATATTCTATAAACAAGGCTCTCATACTAATTTGTCACATGCCCGATTAAAGCAGAAACACCAAGAAAGCTAGAGCCGGCTCTTGAGTATTAAAATGAAGCTGAGGCCTTGGGCCCCCCTAAAAAATAAGGCCCTATTTTTTAAAAATAACATATTTAAACAAATTAAAAAAACCCATAACTTTGATGATAAAAAATGAAGAATACAATGATGGGAGAAGATGTGAAGATTTAAAGTGAGAGAAATATATGTATTTACTCATTTACCCTTATAAACCCTATTATTATTAATTATTTAAAACTAAAAGTAGGAGCAAATGAAAATACTAGTTATGATTGTTATCTTGATTATCACATCCTATTTATTAATTTTTTTAATCTCTATTTTTTATGAATAATCAAATTACAAGAAATATATATACAAATATAACTAAATCACTCTTTCTAAATTTCTATGTACTATTCTTTTATAAATAATACTAATCAATCATCCGTAAAAAACATGTTTTCATGTTTGTTATGTAAAAAATGTGTATATAATCAAGAACTGGTATTATATTTATCAATATTGTCATTGATATATAAGTTTCATTATTTTAGAATATTAATAGTTGGACAAGTTAATATCATGCTTTTACATTTTTTAGTTTTACTACTATATTGATAATCCTAACAAACACTATATTTTTTTTGGCCCAAGTAAAAATTTTCACATGACCTAAACCGACTCTAATAAAGAGTAATAGACATCCTAATAATGAAAGTCAAAAATTTATGACACTAGTAAAACTATTCTTGAATCCGTTACTAGTGTAAAAGTGAGATGCTAAACAATATATCAATCAAAAAACTAAACTGAAAGTACGAATCTGATCATCCAACAAGGGTCACAAAAATAAACTGATCTCAAGAACACCAGATGAAAAAAGTCTAGATGCTTTAATATGTAAAAATTAGATTAGTTTAGAGAGTTTTGGTGAAAAGATAATTAGTCATTTAATACTATTTTCAATATTTCCCGTATAATTTGAAGCAAACTAACCAACACCCCCATAATACACCTCCTCTGATCTTTTAATCATAATAAAAACCTCTTGAAGTGGTGAGAGAACACTCCTATGTTTTACAATAGTGATTGATATCATTTACTTGTTACAAATCATTGGAAGGTGATGTAAACAATGATTAATTTAGCCAATGAGGGTTCTCCTTTTTATACTTAAGGTGTCCCGTACAACGAGGGTTCTCCTTTTTATACTTAAGGTGTCCCGTACAACGAGGGTTCTCATTTTTATACTTAAGGGTTCTCCTCTGATCTTTTAATCATAATAAAAACCTCTTGAAGTGGTGAGAGAGAACACTCCTATGTTTTACAATAGCGATTGATATCATTTACTTGTTACAAATCATTGGAAGGTGATGTAAACAATGATTATTTAGCCAATGAGGGTTCTCCTTTTTATACTTAAGGTGTCCCGTACAACTATCGATGTAGGATGAAAAAATATTAGATTTTCCTCAAAATAATATCGCTTTCTATTAGATTTCCATTTTATATAAAACTAAGGGGTTCAATGTTCGGATTGAATTCGAAAAACTCAAAATTCGATTTGATTAGATTTAAAAATTAAAAATGGTATTTACGATTTGAAGTTTCAAATTTATTTCAATTCAATTCGAAGTCTAATATCAAACTTCCAACTGAATTTCAATTTTGTAATTTTCGATTCGATTTGATTTAAAATATACTAGTAGTTTTTTACAATTATTTATATATAAATATTTATATATATATATGGATGATTGAGAACCATAAACATGTAAAGAACTAAAAATTGTATGACCAATACACATAACATCTCAATAAAATTAATAATATTAAAATATTACAATTTGATTCTATCGTTGTTTCTTTTAGTTTATCACCCCTCTGCTCAATTCTTTTAGAAAAACTATAAAATATTCACATATGTAATGTAGATGCATATATGAACATTATTAAAGACTATACATAAATATGTAATGTAATAATAGAAAGAGTTAAAATGGTTTTTTATGGTATAAGAAATCGATGTGAATTCAAGAAATCTTATTTAAATTTGAATGTTTGAAAATTTTGAATTCTATCTAAAAAATCTTTGTTGATTTTGAATCGAATTTGAATTATGTTTGATAAATTTTTAAAATTCGATTTACGATTCATTTACTCAAATTTGATTTACGATTCATTTAACTCAAATTCCATGAGCTCCCCCATAATAAAACTAGGTATTTGGCACCAACAATACAACTGAAAGTTTGTATACTACAAAATATAAAAAAGTTTATCTACATCAATATTAGGTTTAGATGCACAAAAAGTGTCATGCATAATTGAAAATAAAAAAATAACATACCAAAACAAATATCAGCATGTGTTTTACATCGATTGTTATCATGTAAATTATTATAAAAATAGATATCTTATATGTCATTTTGTTGGCCTGGAAAGGTAGTAAGGGCTATGACAATAATAAAAAGAATTTAAGAAAATAATAATTAGAATATTTAAAAAAAGTAGTAATATAATTAATAATAAATTTAAATCAGCCAACACCTATTTTGTAAGTAAAAATTTGTTTTGGGTGAGGGTTAAAATTGTAACACCTATTGTTTGAGAGACTCTTCTCTTACCATTAGGTCTAATCCTTCATCTAAGAACTTTGTTTTTGAACACACAACCCCAAGTCCGAGTCTACTTCAAAACCACCATTGATGAAATCGAACCTACGTCTACTCGTGAGAGGCACATCAATTAAACAAAGAAATGGAGGTCAAAGGGGATGAAATAAAATAAATGTAGAAACGAATATAAAACAGAAGGGAAAGAAGTAGAGGCAAAGATGATTAAAATATGGGCAAATTTTGTAGTACACGTGCAAGAATTTTATTTAAATGGTTACGTGTTATTTTAATATTAAAAAAAATAATCAATAGAATAAGTATACAGTGATATAACAATGCAAGAATTTTATATAAAGAATTAAAAGATACGCGTATCCAAAAGAAAAAGATATATGTTGGATGATAAGGTGCAAATGCAATTTAAATCATCGATAGTATTATATCAACAAATTTTATAGATGTTTTTCAGATAATAATTTTCTTTTTAAGTTGATTATATGGCCAAATTAACTAGTAAATAAATATCATAAATTAAATCAAGAGAATAATGATCTCTCGCAGTTGGTAACTGAAATCAACTTCTTCATATTCTTTCACAGGAATCCTTCGTTATTTGTTCTGTCACATTTTGTGAGAGCTAGAACCGACAACATTATGAAGCAATTAATTAAGGATCTAATTAGCTTTTTCATTCATAATTACCAAATTTGCAAGTAACTTCGTCATATAATACATACACATATGTATAATTAAAGATATATATCTTTTCTCTTATTATTGGTTAAGACTAAATGCAAGGTATAACACTTTTTATCCTTGCCATAGCTTTTGTGAAGAAAGAGATGTAATGCAGAAAATTCTCTTAGTCTTGCAAGCGATTTGATGCTTAAAAAACAACTTAGGGCCATATGGAAGAGCAAAAGAACACACATGAAAAAATCCAATACTAAATTGCAAACATGCTTGCTTTTACTTACATAAATCACCTTTTCCAACAAGAATGCATTCAAGGTACAAGGGTCAACTATTAGTAAAACAATGCTCTAAGACCATCTGCGGTATCAGTAACCAGGTGAAAGCCATTCGTGATTCCATGTGGAAGACTCATGGAGGAGAGATGCGAAAGACGTTGGTTTCTAAGGAAAAAGTTTGTTCACATAGACCATCTGTCGAGGGAAAAAGTTTGTTCACATAGACCATCTGTCGAGGGGAGATGACGTATCTATTGAGAAAGGGAGGAGACAAATAGGAGTAAGGCATGTAGGGCTTTAATGTTTTCAAAATATAAAAAATTATGAAATAATGGACCAAGTGACCCCTGAGAGTAGTATTGCACTTTGCTCCATCTTTAAACATGCCCTTTACCCCTTATCTTAATTTGTTATACAATTTGTATTTCACATGAAGTATAACATAATACAAAAAGCACTAGGATTCATGTAAGATCTTCTGATCCCGATTCAACCTTTAATCATGATCCCGTGAAGGATTTTCATCCAACACGATGATCTCTGCTATCTATGTAACCACAACATATTAAGACTTAAGATGCACTATAAAGATGATGGTGCAATGACAATATTCAGATGTGCCAGCAATGCAGTTAGCTTTGACAAATCTGACTTCTGGTTAGGACACAGACTAATTATAACCCAAATTTCAGTCCAATCAGTCGCAATCTCATTGCATACGATCCAGTTATATGTTGTATGCTAAATCTTTACATACAAAGCAAAACAAGTATTTACTTTTATATTTGTGCACAAAGGTAAATAATCCTACACGTGTATCGAATTTTGATATGAATTGCTTCTATTTTTAATAGATTAAAAGGCTGTAGCAACATAAGTCTAAGAGCAGCGGTTCAAAACAAATAGGGAAAGGATAACAAACAAAAACAAGAATGAAGAAACAAACATAAGCAGTTCCTGAAACGATCCATACCTATGCAATGTGTTCCTATAAAAGCCGATTTCTAATCTTCCTTGTCATTAGATGTTTGTACTTCTCGGTTATTAGCAACAGAAGTTGAACCGCTAGCAGCATAGTGAGATGAGTCCTGAATATCACCCCCCAACGTTTCATCTTTTCCAACTGTTGCAATAAGAAAAACAACAGCGACCAAAAACACAAGGATATAGACAGTTCTCATGCCAAGAAGTGACATCATATACCCCATGAATGAAGGCCCCAATGCCTTCTCTATCACTTTTCCCTCTCTGAACCTTTCAAGGAATAGTGTGATTTGTGATCCTTGATCCTCGCTGTGAATGCTCTCTGAACCAATAACCTGATTAGCAATCAACACATGAAAAAACTTAGTATTTGGTACCTAATCGATTCTCTCAAAGGTAGCAGGATATACCGCCGGCAGGATTGAAAAACAGCGCCAGGATTAAAACTTGAAATGGGTCATTTTTTTACAGGTCGAGAAAAGCATGACCAGGTTGTCTCACAAACACATTGTTCTCCATTACAAAAACAAGTTTATGACAATAAGCTTGGTCTTTGAATCAAATGATTTCAGAGGTTGTATGCACTAAATATAGACCATGGGGTTATTGACACGTTCCCCTTTTAGCTAACTTTCTTGTCCGGACTTTTACTATTCAAGAGAAAACACAACTGAAATCGACTCATAAGTAAATGGGTCGATATTACTAAATCTATATTCATCATATTAAATCATGAAGGACTACATCAATTTTTATTAATAGGCAGAATGATAAACACCTATATATACAAGAATCAGGACCTCTGTCTCCCACTTGATACATAGTAAGGTCAACAATAGTTTAATAGTAATGACATTTGATCTAATAACAATAGGTGTAGAATCAAGTCAACTTAAAAAGACATTATGCAACATTTTCCAACTCTACTTCTTAGGTTTGCAATGTGCATCTTCTCTTGTGATAATGGAATAATTGCAGGTTCACAAGTTTTCATGCTAGTGGTACCATCATTTATATGACAATTTGGTATGACAGGAAGATGCTCGGATAAAAGATATCAACACACAGGCTTCAAGTACATGTGGTTAGAAGAACAAAATCATATAAGAAAACATGAGTCAAAAAGCCATATTATAGGTATCAAAGACTACCTTTGAGTTAAAGACCATGCATGGCAACATTTTCAAAAAAGATAGAGGTGGCAATTTTAACTCATTTACTTATGATTGAGTCGATTTACGGTGAGATTTATCTCAAACGAGTCGAAAAAAAAGCTAAATAAAAGAAAACAACCTCCTGCAACATTTGTATTCAATACTTTAATTAATATTTATATTACTGTTTTCATAATGAAAATCAACACATTAATTGTTTACCCATTTTTTTGAAAAAGACAAAATAATGTTCAGCGATCAGCCTGGCCCATACTAATAAATGACACGTTTCTACCTGAACCTATTTGACCATTTTCCAACCCTAGTTTTGCAACTTCTAATATGAAGGTGCAGAGCAAAAGAGGGCTGCCTAGTAAATGGAGGGGCTCACAACAATAAATAAGTAAAATTTAAATGTATGTGGCTTTCCGCTATTTATACCAGCAGGAGGGCAAAAAGATAATTATATAAAATTCAGTAAGATGCATGGCTTTAGCTTTAAGAAATGTAATATCACAGCAAACCAGAGATAGCAATCTTAACCCATTAAATTTTAAACATGTTTATTTGGCTTGTGTTTCATCCCAAATGGGTTGAAAAAATTTCTCTTTTTTTATTGCTAAAATAAACAGAACTGGTCAAGCTCGTTGAAAAGTTTTTGAAAGTATATTTAATACATACAACCTCCTACATCTTTTTATCAAACATTTAGATTGTTATTTTCGTAACAAATTAGACCTTAAAGAATGAATAATAACATGTTAGCAGGTCAACCCACCCGACCCAATTTGACACACTAAAAGAATTATCGGCCTCTACCTCAACCAATTTTGAATCATCCCACCCATTTTGCTAACTCTAGTGCAAATGAAAAGAGACACTATCGGAAAGGTTAAACAAATGAAATAGACTTGCAGTAAAAGTATTGGCAACCTACCGAGTAGAAAACTTCATTTCCATCCCAAACAACCATCTTTGGCAATGGAGTTTTCCTACCAACATCAAAAGCCTCAGCAAAATCTTTCCACTGGTTAAAACCTACATAAGCAAATACAAAATCACGGTTGGCAGATGCAGCAGCCCTCAATAACTTAATAAGTTCCTTTGATTCATAGTGTGTCTCATCCTCCACAATTGTCAACACAATTTTCCTTTTATCATCTTTCAATAGCTTTAAACTCTCTCCAGTGATGGGTAGGGTCAACGGCAACAGACACTGCTGAATAAACTCTTCTACGTACGTATCTGTGTATTCATAAGAGATGAAAAACAACATCAGCATATTGCAAGTAACTAAGAATTGAAAGCTCTCACAAGTCACCATAAGAGCATCTCATTATGTATCTCTGTGTGAAAAGTATTGGCATCTTGAAACACAATTAACTTAGTCACAGAACTTGAACCGCAAGAGCTTTGGTATAATGATTACTGTATGTAAGTGGGTTACGATGGGATCTACATAGAGAGTTAGATATTTTACATAAGTACCCCCTATTTTAATTACAATCGAGTGCACGTCTAGATTAATATTCCCCGCAAGCTAAAGACCATGAATGACATGTAGCTTGGATCTTTAAAAGAGAAATCAAAGAGTTGACAACGGTTTGAGAAGATATCAACAATCTCATTATCTGTATATGAATTGTATATAAACATCTTCCGTTGGTAATAAAAAGTGGAAGGCACTTAGGGTCCATGAAACCGAGTAGCAATGCAAAAGCATTAGCCTCACATACATGAAGTCCTGGTATTTTCTGCTTTGGACAAGAAATGAGGCTTTTTGGGTTTTCATGTATGGGATCAGTCCCTGAAAATCCAGTCTCTGACCAGGCTTAAACCAGGAAATATTTTAAGTGCACATGGGTATGCCTAGAAAATAATTTTAAAGCTATATTGAGATTGCAAAAAGGTCCAAAATTCTGCCAAAGTACATTTCTAACTCATAAAACATTACAACCTTCTAAATTGTTTTATTCAAAAGTTGATTATTACTGTAACAATAGTGTTTGCAATCATAATTATCAAACTGATTATTTATTTAAGGTTCATTCTTTCTAGGGACAAACGTGTTCCAGGTCAACCCCACCTGATTTGACCCACTCTAAAAACTACATGTTTTGACCTATAACCCAACCCAAACCAACCAACGCATTTTGCCTCCTATAAACTTGCAACTTCATACAACATGACACAAAGTGTACGATGTGGTGGCGTTAATGAAATATACCATGTGATCAGAAAGTCAACTAACCTTCAAAAGGACCATAAAAGATATTCTGTTCATTGAAGTTTGGATGAAGAGCTACCAATGCGGGCACCTTATCAAAATCATATAAAGCCATGGTTTTTTCTGAGAAATCTTTTGCCACGGAAAACCATGCATTTTTCTTGAATTTAATTGCCAAATTTGATATTGCTGACTCATCTAAACCAAATCCTATGAATATTGGAAAAGATGTACCAGCTGCTTCAAGAAACTCAGTAATACCAGAATCGGATTCAAGAACAGTTACATCAGGAGCAACAAACTTCCTCAGATACCTAACTAGTGAGTCTGATTTTCTTGGCCGCGGTATTCTGTGGGAACTCCATGCATGAAAATCTTCAAGGTGGGGAACCCACTGTTTCACAACAGATGCATGTTTTAGAGAAAATATCTTCTACAAATTCAAAAATCATAACACAGGAATTAACAATAAAGCAAAGCACATTAAATTTAGCGGTGGCATGTAGGCACATAAGGTGTGCTGGTTAACAGGTCAAACCAGGCAATCATCGGATCTGGGTCAAAACAAGTTGGGTTTTTGTAAACAATTAGTGTCATATATGATTGCAACTAATTCCTTCAGTAAAATGATCTAGCAAGTTTTACGCATGACAAAATACAATTTGGACTAGTTTTGACCCGTTTAACATAGTCTTGTTACCCTTTACATTTGTTTTCGTTTTTTTACATTACCTGTTATAACATAACCAGAGTTGACCTATTTATGAGTAAATGGGTCAAAAGTGCTACATCTAATTTTGACTTTTGGACCGTGTTAAAGCTTTAATGTGAAAAATCAACTCCAATACAATGTTTGAATATATGTTTTCTAAAATGAGTTGGAAATGGAACAAAGGATGTAACATACTCAATTTCATATTTTGTAGCAATACGAGAATACTTGTCAGCATCTATTTTTGCAATCACAACAGGCTTCTTCAATCCAGAAAGCATAGGTGCTGCTTTATCTAACTGAGTGAAACAATAACAGTTTGTCAGGCATCATCACATGGTATACTTACAGGACACTAATTACAAGTCACGGATTTTGAGGCTACATTTGGCACTTGAAGATGATAATAATTTGGGTGCATACTGTTGCACATACATGCTAGCCATTCCAATTTACCCATTTCAGAAATTACAAATTAGAAAATGGGTCATCTATAAGAATCTAATAGGCACATATAGTATTCTGCATAATCCCAATTTCTTCAAATAAAAACATCATATTCCAAAAAGAGCTTGATTCATATAATCCTATAACATTGGTGATTTTCAAGTACATTCTACTCACAATCTTTAGTACTTTGTGTGATTATCTTTGGGTGTGGTTAGGCTATGTTGTCATGGTATTGCACAAAAAATTAACATTTAGATATGTATTAGATGGTTGCATCAGATTAAAATAGGTGTCCAAATAATGATGGGTTAGGTTCAGGTGCTCAGGTCAAAACAAATAATGATGGGTGCAATTTAAAACAAGCCAAGTGGGATCCATTAAATGTTTATTTCAACACTGATCTCCATTTTCCGCATAAAATGATTTACAAGGTTATGTGCAAAAAATACACTTTGGGAAAATTTCAACAAGTTAAATTATTAGACCCATTTCATCGTAAGCATTCTATGTTAGGTTAATCTTGATTTAATTTGTTAGTTTACTTTTGGTTGGTTGAAATTTAGGAGTAAGGTAGGTTATTATTTTAGTAGTTTGATTTGATTTGGTTAATTGATTGAGTCTGTTTTGGTTTGATAGAGTTTCCTAATAAGTGATTAGGGTTTACTTGTTTTCTTGGTGAACGTTTTAGTATAAATAGAAGGGTCTAGGGTTCATTATAAGGTGTGAGTTTTGGTTTAATAATAATACAAGAAAAGAGTCGTGGAGTTCCACAAAGGTCACTGGTGTTTCTGTGTTTTTGTGACTGTTTCTGTGTTTTTTGTGGTTGTTTTATTAAGTTTTGGACCAACAATTGGTATCAGAGCTTGGTGAAGCTCATACCAAGGATCAAGAACACCAGTAGCAGCAATACAACACCAAAGAATAGTAGCAGCAGCAAGTTTGACTCAAAGGAAAGCAGCAGCAGCAGATCTAACATCAAAGGAAAACAGCAGTAGCAGATCTAACATCAAAGAACAGCAGCAAAAGCCGGTCGACGTCAAAGAAGAAACCAACCAATACTCACCCAATCGTGGCCTGTGTGGGACGATTGTTAAAAAGGAAAAAGTTTCAAACCTGTGTGGATTGCAAGCACAGGAGTTAGAGAACACCTGTGTGGTTCAAAGGAAACTTGTGTGGAGCAAGAGAACCTGTGTGGTGCAGCAAGAGAAAGAAACCTGTGTGGTGCAGCAAGAGAAAGAAACCTGTGTGGTGCAGCAAGAGAAAGAAACCTGTGTGGTGCAGCAAGACAACATCCTGTGTGGTGCAGGAAGACAACATCCTGTGTGGATCACGACACCTGTGTGGTAACAACTGAAGAAGATCGAGCCTACCTGTGTGGTACAAAGAAAAAAACAAAGAACCTGTGTGGTAAAGGCTAAAAGGCAACAAAGAGATTGATCAGCCTGTGGGACTGATCTGGTTAAAAGAGACAAAAAAAAGGAGCAACAACCTGTTTGATCCGCATAGTTAAAAAAGAATGGCTGAAAGAGCAATTACTCTTTGAGAGCAGCAGCAAAACGTGCCACTGCAGTGCCCAAAATTGACAGAATCAAACTATTCGAGTTGGTCGGTTATGGTAGAAGCAATCTTGCAAGCCTATGGTTTATGGGAAGCTGTTGACCCGGCTACGGAAGGGCCTGTCGAGGCCAAGAAGAATCTGATGGCAGGAGCATTTGTGTTTCAAACCCTCCCTGAGGATGTACTATTACAAGTGGCAAGATACAAGGATGCAAAGGAAGTGTGGAAGGCACTCAAAATCAGATATTTAGGAGCCGGAAGAATGCAAAAGGCAAGATTACAAACTCTTAGATCTGAACTTGAGATGTTGAAGATGAAAGAAGGTGAGTCCATTGATGAGTTTTCTAGAAAACTTGGCGGAATAGTTACAAAGTTTAAAAGTCTAGGTTCAAGTTTAGAAGATGAAGTGGTAGTAAGAAAACTCCTAAACTCAGTTCCAAGGAAGTATTTACCAATTGTGGCATCCATAGAGCAATATTCAGATTTAGAAAAAATGTCACTTGAAGAAGCTATTGGAAGATTAAAGGCTTATGAAGAAAGGATAAAGATCTTGATAAAAAGGAGGAAGATCAGGGAAGTTGCTGCTGTCTAGAGGAGAAGAAAAGGAAAGACAAAAGCAAGGTGAGCTCGGTTATGATGGATATGGGCGAGGACGTGGGCTTGACAATCATGATCGTTGCAGGGGTCGTGGAAGAGGGAATGGTAGAGAAGAGAATGGGCGCGGAAGAGGTTTTGGACGCGGGAATTCTAGAGACAAAAGTGAATTGAAATGCTACGAGTGTGGGAAGTATGGACACTTCGCATATGAGTGTCCCGATTGGTATGGAAAAGAGGAGGCCAACTTGGCTCTAGCTCAAGAGGATATGAACCAACATTGCTTTAAAAAGTTGAGATCCATATCAAGATTAAAGGGGAAAAATGTTAGGTTAATCTTGATTTAATTTGTTAGTTTATTTTTGGTTGGTTGAAATTTAGGAGTAAGGTAGGTTATTATTTTAGTAGTTTGATTTGATTTGGTTAATTGATTGAGTCTGTTTTGGTTTGATAGAGTTTCCTAATAAGTGATTAGGGTTTACTTGTTTTCTTGGTGAACATTTTAGTATAAATAGAAGGGTCTAGGGTTCATTATAAGGTGTGAGTTTTGGTTTAATAATAATACAAGAAAAGAGTCGTGGAGTTCCACAAAGGTCACTGGTGTTTCTGTGTTTTTATGACTGTTTCTATGTTTTTTGTGGTTGTTTTATTAAGTTCTGGACCAACATTCTATTCAAAGAGTATTGAAAAGGAAAGATGACACATATTGATAGAAATGGAAACAAATAGTTTAGAACCTAAAGTTGGTCTAGCATGGACAGGTATACTATGCCATAAAATGAAGTGAACTTTCCAAGATGAAGCATCTTTTACATGAACCTTCAAAATATTGTGGTTTTCCATGGGATTATTAATTATTTTTTGTGCATATACCCCTGATGTGAATGGTGTAGTTGGCACATCCTACCACTGATTACGTTTAATTGAAGTTCTCACCACCCAATTTTTACTCATAGGATGCCAACTTACATACTTATGCTATTTCCTTTAACATTTTTTATCCACTTGCTCTGATAATCCCATCATGCATATAATCTTCGGGTATAAACTTCGTTCATTACACATAGGCAAGCCAAACCAAACTAGATCCCACATTTCCCAACCGTGTGTTTGTGGGGATTCACATGTCCAAAAGGCTATTTTCGCTTCAACTCAAGTGATACTTTCCATGTGTTAATGTCAAGGAATATGAATTATTTTGTTTTTTCATACCAAAAATGTGCATAATAGCTGTTGATTCTTTATGATATGCTAAAAGGCCCTAAACATCATCTACTTTATCTCGTGCTGTAGATAATGGTCTTCAAGTATAAATAGGTTATCATTTTATTTGCTTTTCATTCCTAACCAACAACATACATAAATATAAATAAAGAGAAACACGAAAGAAACTTTAAACAATTACTTGAAGTAGCATTGGCCAAAAGTGTTGACCAATGTGAGTTTATGTGCTATTATTGAAAACTATGATATATCCTAATGTACGCGTTGAGTGTGTTATGCATTACAGGAATTATATGCAATCCTACGTGCATGGTTAATGTTGTCACAAACATATGGATTCGTTCCATTAACCCTCTTGGTGTTTAACATGATTTATTAAAGGTTACTTGATGTTTAATGAAAGAGATGTGTTTCTATTAAATTCAAATCTTAATATGAAATTATGACATTAAGAAGGAAATCTCATTATTAGTACAAACTACAAAGTTCTTTGTTTATATAAAGCATGTTATGGCATAGTTAAGTACAACATTTTTATTACACAAAGGCACAAGCTCACTCGATTCTTACACATGTTATTGCATATATCTCAAGGCATTACCAAATACAAATGTTCAAAAGAAATGACAAACTTTAAGATGAAGGACTACAATGACAGAATATACAATGATATCTAGCTCGATAAAGCTTTTTCTATACATCTTTTGTAGCTTATGTTGTAATTAATGTTTAAGCTATGAGTGAAAAAGGAGGTGTTTGAAATTACTATCATTGTTTAATCATTTATTTAGATCAAGGATTTATTCAGAGACACAAAGAAAAAAGAGCATCATTCTCGTTGTCATTAAAGGATCCATATCAACTGATTAAGGAGGATGTCTTTGGCATGTATATTCTAATCTAACCAGGAAAAGATTGTGATACATTGATGTATCTAAGTTTTAGCTTTATTCTATAAGCTTTCTATATAAGGTTATATACTTTGATCCACACATGTGTCTTATACTTCTTTATATGTGTGCATTCCTAATAAAACAATAAAAAAAACTTTAACAAACTTTCTTACCAAAAAAGTTTTTGTGATATTTACAGTAGTCCATGGAAGTTTAAGTAAAACATATAAATATATAACAAAAGTTAAGAATGCTACCAGGTTGTAATGGATGAAAAAATACTAACATATCCCTTAAGGTGAGATACTAAATAATGTTATGCAATAAAAAGTTTAAAATTTGAAGTAATTAACTAAAAACACCATAAATAACTTAACTTTTATCAAGTATTATTGTTTCTAATTTTAGGGGCATGTTTCACATTTATCAAGTATTATTGATTCTAATTTAAGTGGCATGTGTTACCATCACTCAAATATCACATGGCACATTCTTTACACAGACCACAAGAATAATAAGTAAACTTCAATTTATGTTAGTAGGGGAATAGCATGTTGTCAGTTTACCTATTATCATACATAATAGAGGATTAAAGAGGAACTAAGACCAAGCTTATTAGAAACTAAACGAACAATGGTTGGCTTTACATGTGTGACATAGTATAATTTCTTATCTTATAATATCACAAGATGCAAGCAAACCCAAAGTTGCCAACTTCTACAATCACACCTACAACTACTTAACCGATTGTACTAGCAAGTAGAAAGCAACGTAACCAGCTCAGAGGCCACTGAAAACATTCTGAGTGAATACACTAAATATCTTCTTTCTGATGCTCATAAGCATGATGATCGTATACCAGATTTCTTTTTTAAGACATTTCCTTGTCATTATAGTTGGAGTCTTTATCCACCTGCCATGATTTTTAAAACAATAACTTATGTGCATATACAATCCTAAAGCATTGAAACTTTTCTTGTTCTTAAAATCTAAATTCACCTCTAATGTGCAATTTATCTATCTAGGTTGCATACTTGCATCATTAAGAATATTTAGTCTCCACATAAGTATTTAGTTCCATTAATCATCAGTCTCCATTATAATACAATTCAAACGATCCTCAATATCAATATCACTAATTTATTACCAGATTCCATACAACTCTCAAACAGAAAAAAGAAAACAGATCAAATGAAATACACGGAGATCTGAGACCTACCTCTGGAGAAAGACGCTTGCAGTGACCACACCATGGGGCATAGAAATCAACGAAGACGAAATCGAAGGAAGAAATTGCGGCGTCGAAGTTGGATTCATCGAGCTCCAACACTTTCCCGTTTACCTCAAATTCATGGCAAGAGATCGAGGGGACGATCGGCGAGAGGATACAAAGTGCGATCAGTAAGAGGACACGATACATCTTTGAAGAATTCTCAGATGAAGTGATGATTCTGACCTCTTTAAATTGTTCTTGAGTGATTTGTAGTTAGGGTTTGTAATCGTAGGTGAAATCTAACAATTGAGTTTGAACGATTTATAGCTTCGACTGGTTCAACTGTCAATATTGTTGTGCGCAGATGATTGTTATTACAGGTATTTCAAAACCTACCATTTAATATATGTCTCAATGACATTATGATTTTAATTCGCAAAAATGATGTTTTTTCATACGTTAAAATATTTGTTTGAAAAATAATCTTTCATTTCCTACCTATAGCAGATCATACATTTACCTCACCTTATGGTAGAAAAACTAGTCATAAGGTTTTAGATTTTGGTTTATAATGGTCTTCACGACAATATGACATTAAGGTTTTAGATTTTAAGTTTGTATAACAATGCATTCGGTTTCAACAAGTTGAATTTTAAGTTTGCAAAACAATACATTCGGTTTCAACAAGTTGGTGCTATAACCAAATGAGATGAGATGTTTTATTGAATAAACAAGAATGTATCTTTATACATGAGTGATCTACAATTATAGGATCTAAGCTATTTATTAGGAGATAGGTAAATTAATCTATGACTAAGTAAGTAATACAATATTAAATTACAATTTCAAATAATATTGAGAGTAGGGAAGTAATTCAATTGTTATTGTTGTGATCGGTTAATATGGCCCCTCAAGACGGACGGACATATGTGAAGTCCGATCTTGGAAAATAGTCAACAAAATCTTTCTTTCAACAGCGGTTTGGTTAAACCATCAGCCAATTGATCATCACCTTTGACGTGGGTTACGCGAATAGTGCCTTGTTGAATCTTTTCACGAACGAAGTGAAAATCTAAAGCGAGATGTTTCATTCGAGAGTGAAAGACCGGATTCGCTAAGTAATGAACTGCACTAAGATTGTCACAATAGATTGTGGGTTTGACTGTTGGATGTAACTTGAGTTCAGACATTAAGGAAAGTAACCATTGCAGTTCGGTGGTTGTTGAAGCCACATCCCTGAATTTAGCTTCGGTGGATGAACGTGCGAGAGTAGATTGCCGTTTAGAGCTCCAAGCAATTGGGTGTGAGCCAAGGTAAACAATGTAGCCTGTAGTGCTTCGATAGGTGGATTTATCGCCGGCCCAATCTACGTTTGTGAAAGCATGTAAGTTGAGGGGCGAATTTCTGCTAAAAATAAACCATTATTAATCGTTCCATGAAGATATCGTAACAGACGTTTGAGGGCAACCCAGTGGAAATTGGTTGGTTTGTGCATAAATTGTGAAGTTTATTCACAGCAAACGAAAAATCCGGTCGTGTTAGCGCAAGATATTGTAAAGCACCAACTAATGAACGAAATTCGGTAGGTGTGGACAGTGGGTGGCCATCCAATGGGTCTAAGACAGCCGATGGAGTCATTGGAGTGGACGCCGGCTTGCAATTACTCATGGTGGCTCGATGTAGAAGATCAAAAATATATTTGGATTGAGATTGGAAAAGACCTGTGGGAGAGTTATGAACTTCAATCCCAAGAAAATAAGACAGATGGCCTAGATCTTTTAAAGAGAAATGGGCAGCAAGAGAGGAGATGAAAGAATCGAGAGATGAAGAATTGGGGCCGGTGATGATGATGTCATCGACATAGATGAGAATATATATAGGGGGTGAGGTAGAAGAAGAGATAAATAAGGATGGATCAGATATGGTGGGTTTGAATTTAGATTGAAGGAGAAAGGATTTTAATTCATCATACCAAGCTCTAGAAGCTTGACGAATACCATAAATCAGAAAATAATAAATGTAAAGGAGCATTAGAGGACATAGAGGATTCATGAAATGGCAACTTATGCATTTTATTGATACTGCATGAATTACAATTATTTGAAAATTTTGAAATTGATTGATGACGGGAAGCTAAGAAAGATAAAATTTGCAAATTTGGATGTCCAAGGCGATGGTGCCAAAGGGATCCTTATTGAATTGTAAAGAGAAGGCTCGAGGAGGGTTGGTAGACCGGAGCTCATAGACGCCGCAGTTAACTTGCCCGTGAAGGAGGGGAAGTCTGGTCCGGTGATCCTTTAGAACAAAGAGACATGAAAAAAATTCTATTAGTATAGGATTGTCAATACATAAACGAGAAATGGAAATAATATTTCTGGAAATTGAGGGAACACATAAGATATTGTGAAGGTGAAGAGTAATAGTATGATAAGAAAGAGAGTGAGAGCCAATATGAGTAACTAAAAGTGACAAACCATTTCCGATGATCAGTTCATCGGTACCGTCATAAGGAGCATGAATGGACATGGCCTGCAGATCTTGAGTAATGTGATGAGAGGCACCGCTATCCCACATACTGTTGTTCCAGAGGTTGGTTTGGTCAAAAGCAAGTGTAGAATGGGCTGAGAGATTGGATGGTGGAACGGTCATCATGTGAAGTTGAGGTTGGGTTTTATTTGGGCGATTTTGTTTAGGAAATTGAGGCGGTTGGATAGAAGGATGGAGGTTGCGAAAGGTTGGACAGGATGTAAGAGAGTGACCTTGTTGAAAACACCATTGGCATTTTCCAAGGAATGGTTTCTTTTGTGTGAATATGGGAGTAGGAAGAAGTCCAGGAGAAGGATTAGGAGATCGGTGGTACCCTGGTTTGTTGGTTGGACGAGTGTGGGCAGTAAAGGCGGTAATAGGTTGGTGTAAGGGTGAAGCAGTGGATTGGTTTTGTAACAAGGTGAGTTCATGAGTGATAAGTTTTGCATGGAGCGCTGGGAAACTAATGGAGGTGTCCCGTGCGTGAATAGCATCGATAACCGGTTTGTATTGATCGACATCAAGACTATTGAGAACATAATCGGTGATGTCCTCTGGATCAATTTTTTTGCCTAGGATTGCAAGTTCATCGGTGATGGATTTTATGGATTGCATAAAATCGATGACCGACTGGTTTGGGGATTTGGTGCATAGTTTTAACCGGTGTTGAAGTTGTTTGATGTGGCCCCTGGACGGTTTAGCATACGTGTTGGATAGTAGGTTCCATGCTTCTAGGGAAGAAGATGCGTTTGATATGATCGGTGCAACATTGGAGGATAGGCTGCCAAGAAAAGCACCAAAAAAAGGCGATCCTGACGAAACCAAGCGGTGTAAGCCGGATTAGGGGTGGAGGAATTGTTGGCTGCATAGTTTTGGGAGGGGCGGGATGAGTACCGTCGATGTATTTGTATAAATCAAGGCCTTGGAGGAGAGCAACAATTTGGTTTTTCCAGGTCAAGTAATTTGTGGGTGTTAATTTGAGGGAGGAAGGAAGAGATATTATGGTTAAAGAAGAAGATGTATTAATGGGAATGGAGCTAACAGTGAATGACGAATCGGTGGACATGATTGAAAGGGAAGAATCGGCCTGTGCTCTGATACCATATAAGAAAGAAGAAAACTTTACTTTATTGAATAAACAAGAATGTATCTTTATACATGAGTGATCCACAATTATAGGATCGAAGCTATTTACTAGGAGGTAGGTAAACTAATCTATGACTAAGTAAGTAATACAATATTAAATTACAAATTCAAATAATATTGAGAGTAGGGAAGTAATTCAATTGTTATTGTTGTGTTCGGTTAATAAGATGCCCGTTATTCCTATCTTAGTAGTGAGATTTTAACATGTAGGCCAGTGGCGGATCCAGGATTATTATTCAGTGGGGGCGAAAAAAAACAACAAAAGTTTACATCGTATAAATTACAAAAAATAAACTTCACTAAATATAGTAAAACAAAATACATATTACAATTGTCCTCTACGTGATTTCATCCTTTGAAAACGTTCAATTACAGCTTCATTCGTAACATTATGTAGTGTTTTTTTTCTACGACAGAAATTACACAAGCATTCAAAAAAGCTTCACCAATTCGATTGCGTAAACTTGACTTTATAATCTTCACTACCAAAAAACATCTCTCAACTGTTGCAATTGCAACGGGTAAAACAAGTATTAACTTTAATAATCAATAAACCAAAGGAAATAAAAATGTTTCCTTGTTTTCACCATGACTCTAGCAAGATCATGTCATACTATTCAAGTTATCCAATCTATCATCTTTTTGCACATTGTCAATGTATAAGTCAAGTTGATGTGCAAGTGCAATTTTTCCCCATTATCAAAATCATCCGGATAAAATTCACATAATCTCAATAGCTTTGATGCATCAAACTTAGAAAATGACTCACATGGGTTGAAAGTCGTCATGTTCTGAGTAATTCTGTGTTAATATCGTTAAAACGATCACCAAACTCTTGAATCGCCATATCAACAATGCATTAAAATAGTCAAATTATAGTAATGTTGATTCGTGATGTCGTACATTTGTCTTCTAGATCTGTAAACCGTGTCATTCATATAGTTTGCATTCATGTCCAAGATTTGAGTACTATGTTTTTCACAAAATGAATAAACTTCTCTAAAAGTGAACAAATCCACTTTCTCTAAACTCTTGCAACTTTCTTTTAGTCATTTCTACTAATAAAACAGCTTTAAGTATGTCTTGATCTTTTCTTTGAAGAGCTCTTGATAGTGTATCTGTAAGCCATAAAATGTGTAAAATCAAATGTAAATAAAAAACAAATTCTAATGAGCATAAGAAACATAACATTTTAAATGCTTGATTTTGGGTAGAAGGGTTAGAGCACTCGTCTTTAACATACTCACGAACTCTAATCATGGATGGAAACATATCAACCAGACGTATAAGTGTTTTGTAATGAGAATTCCATCTTGTATCTTCAGGCCGTATAAAAGAAAGCTCTTGGTTTAACCCACTTCTTGTTTCAAGTAAACCACTACCAATTTCTTTTTCCACTCTCTACTTCTCATTTTGTCGAAGAATATCCATTCGTTTACAAGAAGAGCAACTACATTCATAAGAATGCTTAAATTGTCAAAGAAGTTCACAACACCCAAATGTTTTCTTGCAATTGTCACAACCACTAATTGAAGCTGATGAGCAAAACATGTACATAATATGTCGAGCTATTTTTTTCTAATATCTTTGCTTTCAAACCATTAAGCTCACTTCGCATATTGTTTGCCCCATCGTATCCTTGACCCCTTAGCCTTTTAAAACTCAATCTGTATTTAGCAAAAAAATGTCAAATGCAGTATTGGGTGCCAAAGAGATGTCTCCATGACATGAACTAAACTAACAAATCTCTCCTTAACAAGTCCATGTGTATCAACATATCGTAAAACAATTGTTATTTGTTCTTTTTTTGACACATCACTAGACTCATCAACTAACACACAACACATCATCACTAATTTCTTTGAAAATGAAATATAGAATTCTTCCTCAAAACAATTAGTAATATCTTTTTGAATACTCGGAGATAAATATTGATTGTTACCTGGAGCTTTTGGTAATTGACAAAGTTCCTCATCATGAAGTAGAATTAATTCCATTAGTTCCAAGAAAGTTCCTTGCAAAGAGACATTTTGCTTTAATCATGACCACGAAATAATGACGTATTTAGCAAACAAAATCCACAAGCATCAATCGTAGCATTAGTCAAATTCGATTCGCTCTTTTTACAATATCATCTTGCTTATGAAGAGCAATGGTAAAAGACTAGTTTTGATTTAATAGATCCTCACATCTTTTAATGCTTTATTATGAAACTATTAATATCACCAATATGCAAGACAAATCTTTCCATTTTATTCCAACTATTAAACCCTTCTTTTACGAATGTGTCTCGTCCACCTGGTTCTCAACATAATCTGCGAATAAGTAACAACCCAAACAATAAGCTTTATCTGCCTTTACACTATACTCTATCCAATTACCATATTTATCAAACCAAGTGGGATGAAACACCGCTCTTTATTCCCTATTATTTTTTTGAAATATCATGACCACGTGGTTGACAAGGTCCATTAACCCACTACTTTCTTCGAACCTCATCTCTTTGATCATGGTGATAATCCAAAATTTTTTTGATCGGCGAGATCCCAAGGAAGATTATCTAAATTAATGAAATAAGGTGTCAAATATGATGTTTTTCATTTTAGGACTTCTCCATAACACCTGTCAATAACAAAACCGTAACAACTAGAGTTAAAGAAATTTCCAATAAATTATCAGTTGAAATTTGTAGACTTTAACATGCTACTTCTCTATTACTTATAAAGCTTCCAATATAATTGAATTAAAAATTGAAAACATTAAGTTACGAATGATTTAAAAAAATACAATCAAGAAAAGCCTTTAAAAAAATTTCAACTCTAGACTAAATATCCTAATTCAAGGTTTCAAATTTTGATTTATTTCATGATTTGTATACAATTACAATCACATCATAATGAAATTTAAATGCTTTATGACTTTGATTTTTGATATGAAATTCAATAAATCAAGATAACACATAGATCCAAGTTTCAACAGTAGGGTGTAATTAACAAATTCGATTTTGCAAACCTTGAAGATTGCAATTCTCGTCCAGTTGGGACACGTTTAAGATTGTGATTTTGCAAACCTCAAGAAAAATCAAACAATGCAAGTGTAGAACTTGAGAATACCCGATTGAACAGAGGCGATTCAATTGATTTTTTGTGGAAGCGTGGGTTACGTCCTGTTGCCTTGATTGTATATTAAAATATGGATTGTGGCTTATTCAGGTCAATGTACATATTTTGTACATATTCTATTTTTTTAAAGAGAGCCTGTTAATTAGGGTCATAAGATACAGGGGCCTCGATAAAAATCACATTGGGGCCTAATGAATTATGGACATTATTTACATATTTTGTTATTGGGTTGAGGGGGCCTTCCCACCCCTTGACATCTCTTCCATCCGCCCCTGGTGTGGGGTATCGATTTATAAGGCCATTTTAAAGTCATATGGTTATCTTTACATTCTTGTCATTGTGGATTATGTGTCCAAATAAATAGAAGCCATAGCCACAAGAGCCGATGATCGTAAAATATTGACCCTATTTCATCCTTGTTGTGTAGATACATGTGTACCTAGTTTAGGAGCTCAATGTAAAATGTCTTTCATGTCTTACGTATATGTATTGAATGGGTATGAATGAAATGTAATGTGTTGGTGATGCTTATAATGTTTAATATTTCATTGTTATTGTTGTGTTCGGTTAATAAGATGCCCGTTATTCCTATCTTAGTAGTGAGATTTTAACATGTAGGCCAGTGGCGATCCAGGATTATTATTCAGTGGGGGCGAAAAAAAACAACAAAAGTTTACATCGTATAAATTACAAAAAATAAACTTCACTAAATATAGTAAAACAAAATACATATTACAATTGTCCTCTACGTGATTTCATCCTTTGAAAACGTTCAATTACAGCTTCATTCGTAACATTATGTAGTGTTTTTTTTCTACGACAGAAATTACACAAGCATTCAAAAAACTTCACCAATTCGATTGCGTAAACTTGACTTTATAATCTTCACTACCAAAAAACATCTCTCAACTTTGCAATTGCAACGGGTAAAACAAGTATTAACTTTAATAATCAATAAACCAAAGGAAATAAAAATGTTTCCTGTTTTCACCATGACTCTAGCAAGATCATGTCATACTATTCAAGTTATCCAATCTATCATCTTTTTGCACATTGTCAATGTATAAGTCAAGTTGATGTGCAAGTGCAATTTTTCCCCATTATCAAAATCATCCGGATAAAATTCACATAATCTCAATAGCTTTGATGCATCAAACTTAGAAAATGACTCACATGGGTTGAAAGTCGTCATGTTCTGAAGTAATTCTGTGTTAATATCGTTAAAACGATCACCAAACTCTTGAATCGCCATATCAACAATGCATTAAAATAGTCAAATTTATAGTAATGTTGATTCGTGATGTCGTACATTTGTCTTCTAGATCTGTAAACCGTGTCATTCATATAGTTTGCATTCATGTCCAAGATTTGAGTACTATGTTTTTCACAAAATGAATAAACTTTCTCTAAAAGTGAACAAATCCACTTTCTCTAAACTCTTGCAACTTTCTTTTAGTCATTTCTACTAATAAAACAGCTTAAGTATGTCTTGATCTTTTCTTTGAAGAGCTCTTGATAGTGTATCTGTAAGCCATAAAATGTGTAAAATCAAATGTAAATAAAAACAAATTCTAATGAGCATAAGAAACATAACATTTTAAATGCTTGATTTTGGGTAGAAGGGTTAGAGCACTCGTCTTTACATACTCACGAACTCTAATCATGGATGGAACATATCAACCAGACGTATAAGTGTTTTGTAATGAGAATTCCATCTTGTATCTTCAGGCCGTATAAAAGAAAGCTCTTGGTTTAACCCACTTCTTGTTTCAAGTAAACCACTACCATTTCTTTTTCCACTCTCTACTTCTCATTTTGTCGAAGAATATCCATTCGTTTACAAGAAGAGCAAACTACATTCATAAGAATGCTTAAATTGTCAAAGAAGTTCACAACACCCAAATGTTTTCTTGCAATTGTCACAACCACTAATGAAGCTGATGAGCAAAACAATGTACATAATATGTCGAGCTATTTTTTTCTAATATCTTTGCTTTCAAACCATTAAGCTCACTTCGCATATTGTTTGCCCCATCGTATCCTTGACCCCTTAGCCTTTTAAAACTCAATCTGTATTTAGCAAAAAAATGTCAAATGCAGTATTGGGTGCCAAAGAAGATGTCTCCATGACATGAACTAAACTAACAAATCTCTCCTTAACAAGTCCATGTGTATCAACATATCGTAAAACAATTGTTATTTGTTCTTTTTTTGACACATCACTAGACTCATCAACTAACAACAAACACATCATCACTAATTTCTTTGAAAATGAATATAGAATTTCTTCCTCAAAACATTAGTAATATCTTTTTGAATACTCGGAGATAAATATTGATTGTTACCTGGAGCTTTTGGTAATTGACAAAGTTCCTCATCATGAAGTAGAATTAATTCCATTAGTTCCAAGAAAGTTCCTTTGCAAAGAGACATTTTGCTTTAATCATGACCACGAAATAATGACGTATTTAGCAAACAAAATCCACAAGCATCAATCGTAGCATTTAGTCAATTCGATTCGCTCTTTTTACAATATCATCTTGCTTATGAAGAGCAATGGTAAAAGACTAGTTTTGATTTAATAGATCCTCACATCTTTTAATGCTTTATTATGAAACTATTAATATCACCAATATGCAAGACAAATCTTTCCATTTTATTCCAACTATTAAACCCTTCTTTTACGAATGTGTCTCGTCCACCTGGTTCTCAACATAATCTGCGAATAAGTAACAACCCAAACAATAAGCTTTATCTGCCTTTACACTATACTCTATCCAATTACCATATTTATCAAACCAAGTTGGGATGAAACACCGCTCTTTATTCCCTATTATTTTTTTGAAATATCATGACCACGTGGTTGACAAGGTCCATTAACCCACTACTTTCTTCGAACCTCATCTCTTTGATCATGGTGATAATCCAAAATTTTTTTTGATCGGCGAGATCCCAAGGAAGATTATCTAAATTAATGAAATAAGGTGTCAAATATGATGTTTTTCATTTTAAGGACTTCTCCATAACACCTGTCAATAACAAAACCGTAACAACTAGAGTTAAAGAAATTTCCAATAAATTATCAGTTGAAATTTGTAGACTTTAACATGCTACTTCTCTATTACTTATAAAGCTTCCAATATAATTGAATTAAAAATTGAAAACATTAAGTTACGAATTGATTTAAAAAAAATACAATCAAGAAAAGCCTTTAAAAAAATTTCAACTCTAGACTAAATATCCTAATTCAAGGTTTCAAATTTTGATTTATTTCATGATTTGTATACAATTACAATCAACATCATAATGAAATTTAAATGCTTTATGACTTTGATTTTTGATATGAAATTCAATAAAATCAAGATAACAACATAGATCCAAGTTTCAACAGTAGGGTGTAATTAACAAATTCGATTTTGCAAACCTTGAAGATTGCAATTCTCGTCCAGTTGGGACACGTTTAAGATTGTGATTTTGCAAACTCAAGAAAAATCAAACAATGCAAGTGTAGAACTTGAGAATACCCGATTGAACAGAGGCGATTCAATTGATTTTTTGTGGAAGCGTGGGTTACGTCCTGTTGCCTTGATTGTATATTAAAATATGGATTGTGGCTTATTCAGGTCAATGTACATATTTTGTACATATTCTATTTTTTTAAAGAGAGCCTGTTAATTAGGTCATAAGATACAGGGGCCTCGATAAAAATCACATTGGGGCCTAATGAATTATGGACATTATTTACATATTTTGTTATTGGTTGAGGGGGCCTTCCCACCCCTTGACATCTTCTTCCATCCGCCCCTGTGTGGGGTATCGATTTATAAGGCCATTTTAAAGTCATATGGTTATCTTTACATTCTTGTCATTGTGGATTATGTGTCCAAATAAATAGAAGCCATAGCCACAAGAGCCGATGATCGTAAAATATTGACCCTATTTCATCCTTGTTGTGTAGATACATGTGTACCTAGTTTAGGAGCTCAATGTAAAATGTCTTTCATGTCTTACGTATATGTATTGAATGGGTATGAATGAAATGTAATGTGTTGGTGATGCTTATAATGTTTAATATTTCATTGTTTATTGTTATAACACATATTGAACTAACTATATAGGTTTGTGGTTGTGTAAGTAGTTCTTAGTCAATAATGGTTGAGAAACGTATTTAAACTTAATCATGTGAAGTTCTCATGCGAATGGACCATGCTAATGGACCATATGCATGAAATCCATATGCTAATGGAACAGTCGCACGACTAAACCAGGAGACTGGATCAGTCGCACGATTGTGACATAAGATTGACTCAGTGGCATGACTGAACATTCAGTTGTGCGGATGAATCAACCGCATACTTCAGTCGCACGACTGAACCATACTAATGGTTCAGTCGTACAAATGGAAAACCCTAACCTATAAATACCACTTAATTCATGAAAAGACGTAACAATTCTATTACCTACGCACATAATCGTACCCTAGCCGTCTAGAGACTCAAGAAAACCTGTTCCAAGTTCATAGATCGCAGTTAATCATCTTACAATCGTTCTTAACATTTTGATTCATTCTTAGATCGATTATACTTGCGTTTTCACTGATTGGATCACCAATCAAATAGGATTCCGCACTATTTGGTTTGGTATACACGTAAATCAGTTAGTACTCCATACCTAAACGGTCCTAACAAGTGGTATCAGAGCTTTGGCTCTTGATTTGCGTGTGATTCAATCGATTTTGATATAAAAATCACGTTTTTCACTCAAAAAACTCAATCTTTTTGTGTCAAACAGTGTTTTTCGACGTCTCCAGGTCAAAAAGTTAACATTTTTCGGCATACGGCAATTAGGGTTCGTGAGCAATTCGTGTTTTTTGCGTCAAAGTGTTCAAAACCTTTATTTTTGCAAAAACAGCAGCCTTTAGTCGCACGATTGACTCAATCGCACGACTGAACCCATTCGCACCTCTCATACGCATGATTGAACTCAGTCGCCTTGTTCATTCGTACGACTGACCAGCTTCATTCGTATAGACTCCAACTGCACTCTCCTTACGCACGACTGAATCCAATCGCACGAGTGAATTTATTCGCACGATTGACTCATTCGCATAAGTTCAGTCGCACGAGTGGTCCATTCGCACAAGTGAAGTATTTGATTTCAAAAGTTTAAAGTTAACGAGATGGAAGAACAATACTCCATGTTTACTGCAGGTAGAGACACACGGATCCAGAACCTCTTGCTTCTGGACAATGAGACTGGGATTCATAATAAACCATCTAAGCTTATAACGTTAGACGATTACCCACAATGGAAGCAACGTTTCGAGATCTACCTCAATGGAGTTGATCCCAACTGTTGGGAATCCATTGAAACAGGATATGACATGCCGGTTGGTGCTGATGGGGTAAAATTGACATTGGGAGGGATGACTGACAGCCAGAAGGCGAAATATAATGCAGAGAAGAAGGTCTATGCCCTGTTAACTCAGTCTATTCCAAATGATATCTTCCATCAATTTTCTGAGAATAAACAGGCAAAGAAACTTTGGATAGCCTTGGAAAAACGCTATGACCGAAATGCTTCGTTAAAAGCACTAAAGGCAAAAGCTTTGAAGAAGGAGTTTGACAACTTCTCTTCAATGGGTAAAGAAAGTCTGGATGATGTAATCGACAGGTTCTATCATCTCATGAGTGAGCTGCATATTCATGGAGTTACAACTTTAATGGAAGACAAGGTATCTAGCTTGGTGGATGGTTTACCAGAGAAGTGGGATTCGTTTGTATCTAATTTGAGACAAAACAGTATATTGAGAAAATTAGACATAAACAACTTCATCCTGAAATTGAGAGAGGAGGAACTTAGGATGAAATACAGGTCGCAGAAAGGAACATATGACCAAAATCCTTCACTTTACAACGCCTCTTCCACAACAGCCAGTTCAGGAGCACTTTTTCAGGCTGCATTTGTTTCAAGTTCAACTGCTCCTTCACTAACCATAGCTTCAGGGTCTGACACATCTGGGTCATCAAGTACCCATTATATTGCACCTGAGGCTAATGTTACCAAGTTAAAGACTGAGAACCTCGTGAATATCACTGTGGAGGTGGCTAAAGAACATATGGATCTATTGGCAGCTGTTATTCATTCGTATGACGGTTTGGTTGCAGGAAAGATTGGTAACTGCCATCGATGAAGATTACGGACAGATAGATGAGAACGAGCTTGAAAGAATGGACATAATGTGGGCATTAGCAAGTGCTGTGCGGAGAGCTAAAAAGTTTGTTAAACGGGACAGAACTTGATAGCCACTAAAGACACTACTTTTGGTTTCGATAAGTCCAAAGTTACCTGTTTCAACTGTGGAGGGAAGGGGCACTTTAAACGTGAGTGTGTAAAGACCAAGAAGACGGGTAACGACAACCCGTTCTCGACTTTTAACCGTCAGGACAAACCAACAGGTGGAGCTACCTCGTCTAGTACAAAGACAAAGGCCTTGATTGCTCAAGGTGACGAAGGACAAGATTGGACCTTCAAATTTGTGTCTCCGGGAGAATCTAACATTGCAAATGTTGAGGTGTTGGATGACGATACTGAAAGTGAAGATGATATCGCGGTCGAACTAGCAATGTTAGAAAATGAAGATACTACGAAAGTGGTCAAACCCCTGATTGAAGAAGATACCAAAACGACATGTTCAGAATCTCTAGCAGCTGAAGAGTCAACCTCTGCACTGATGGCAGATTCAACTGAATCTTCACAAGTAAGTACTAAAGACCAACTGTTTGACAATCATGCTTGTTATGAATGTAATAAATTTAGGGAAAGCATAGATTTAAAATTTGCTAGGTTATTAAATCACAAGGATAGCTTAGTAAAGGATTTGCAACTGTGCATAGAAGCAAATTGCATTTTAAAACTAAATGAGCACAGTTACAAAGAGAAAATAGAACTGTTAAATAAACAACTTAGGGAAACCGAAGTTGTGGCTTTTAACCAAGCAAATTACATTAAGTTTTATTTAAACTCCCTTGAAGAAACTAAAAAGAAAAAAACAGTTTTAAAAGTAGAAGTAAATTCATTAAAACAAAAACTGTACAGTTGGACTAGTTCTTCTCACATAGTTAAAAACTTAGTGAAAGAATAAAATAATAGGGAGGGATTAGGTTACAAGGTGGTTCCACCACCACATGATATCTTGTTAAATACTAAATGTCGACCAATAAATAACATTCCTATTAAGGATCATATGGTGACCACTCCTCTAGTTAGTGATCCAGATTCCACGTGTCAAACAGTGGAATCTATCACTAAACTGAAGAAGGACACTTTGAAATCTAAGGGTAAAATGCCTATTGTTAATTTGGATGAGCAATTTAAAAAGGTTAAGGTAAAGTCAGATTCAACAACTTCTAATACTGAACCCAAAAAAACCAAACAAGTTAACCAAACACGTGTTTCATGTCTAAGTCCAAATAAACAAAAAGGTAAAGATGTTAAAAAGGTTCAAACAATTAATTCTGTTAAAGAAGATAAAACATCTAAACAAGAAGTGACAAAACCCAACAAGCCCAAAGTCACACTGGTCTCACACAATTCCCCACAGAGACGTCTTTCCCAACATGTTGAAGGTCGATCGTGCTACAATTGCGGAAAGAGAGGACACATTGCTTCTAATTGTCCTCAGTATCAGACACCAAGAAAGAAAGTTGAACTTCATGATACTAAACAGATTTCTTCTAAAAGGATTTCTATTACTCCACCTAAAAGAAATAATGAAACTAAAGTTCAAACCATAAGCCAGTCGTCCGTTTATCACAAACAAACCTTGCACAAAACTGGCATGTGGAAAGAAAAATCAAATCAAATGTCTGACACTGAGAGCAGTAAGAAGAATGATATGCCCTCGCCCTCAAATGGATAGTGGGTTGAATTTATGATATGTGATTCCTCTGGGTTACCCAAGCCAGTTAAGGCTTGGGTCCCAAACCTTCACTAATCATTTCCTTTGAATGTGCAGGGTGTTCGTTATAGTGCTATCACAAAAACTTGGATTGTGGATAGTGGAGCATCCAGGCACATGACCGGGAACCTGTCACTCCTCTCAAATGTCAAACAGATTAAAGGAGGACATGTTTTTTTTGCTGGAAATAAAGGAGGTTACATCACTGCATGGGGAGAAGTGGGAAATCAGAAAGTTAAGTTTGACAAGGTCAACTGTGTTCAACAACTACAAAATAACTTATGTAAATACATGTGTCTCTAGTTTCTGATCTTAATGTAATATCTTTGTATTGTCTTACACTTATGTAATTGTAATTGTACGGGTGCTTAATGAAATACAATATGTGGTTGTGCTTAATATTTAATATTCCATTGGTTGGTATGTAATAACGCTTATTGACTTAACTATATAGGTTGTGGTTATTTGAATACTATCTAAATCAATTAATGACTATGAAACATATTCAAACTTAATCATGTGAAGTTCTTATGCGATTGGCCCATGCTAATGGACCATACGCATGAACAACTTCATGCTAATGAACCAATCGTACGAATGAACCAGGAGACTGGATCAGTCGCATGAATGAAACATGAGATTGACTCAGTCGCACGACTGAACACTCAATTGTGCGAATGGATCAACCACATGACTCAATCGTACGACTGAACCATGCAAATGGTCCAGTCGCACGATTGAAAACCTTAACCTATAAATACCACTTAAATCTTGGAAAAACAGGTCACTTCGGATATTTTGATACCCAGACGTACCCTAACCGTCCAGAGACCTCTAAGAACCTGTTCCAAGTTCATAGATCGCAGTAGATCGATTCCCAATTTATTCTTAACGTTTAGATTCAATACATAATTGTTTCTACGTGTGTTCTCACTAATTGGATCGCCAATCAAATAGGATTTCGTACTATTTGATTCGGTATACACGTTAATCAGTTAGTATTTTGTTCAATACACGATCCCTAATAACTTAATTTCTGTATCACAGATTTGTGACAATGGTTTCATGGTTAGTTTTGATAACAAGAAGTGCTACGTGTTGAAGAAGGAGTACATCATTCCGGATGACCAAATTTTAATGTTAGCTTCAAGGTATAATGACTTATACGTCTTGGGTCTGTCAAAGGTCTCCACAACCGATCATCAAGTCCAATGCTTCTTGTCAAAGGAAACTGAGAAGGAATCCATCTTATGGCATAGGAGAATGGGACACATAAATCTAAGGAGTATGAATCATCTCATTCAGAATGATTTGGTCAATGGAGTTAATGTCAAAAACTTTCAACTTTGGGATTTATGTGTGGCATGTAAGAAAGGGAAACAGACCAAGAAGTCTCACAAGGTAAAGAATGTCAACTCTATTGAATTGCCTCTCGAACTTCTACATATGGATCTGTTTGGTCCTGTGAGCACCAAGAGCATCGTTGGAGATCTGTATTATTATGTAGTCACCGATGACTATTCCAGATTCTCTTGGGTAATGTTTTTGAAATCCAAATCAGAAACATTTGATTTGTTCAAACAGCTTGTGACCACATTGGAATCTCTATACAAGTTAAAGGTGCGTTAGATTTGCTCAGACAATGGTACAGAATTCAACAATCAGTGGATGGAGGCATTCTGCAAAGAAAAGGGAATTGTACATCAGTTCACATCTACCTACACTCCACAGATGAACGGAGTTACTGAACAGAAGAACAGAAGCTTGATAGAGACAGCCAGGACGATGCTAGCAGACTCGAAACTACCTATCCAATTCTGGAACGAGACAGTAGCAAATGCATGTTACACTCTGAATCGAGTCTTGGTGGTTAAAAGACATGGTAAAACTTGTTATGAGTTGCTCCAATGACGTAAACCTAATCTAGAGTATCTTGAACCGTTTGGCGCACCTTGTACAATGCTGAAGAAACATCAGTCAGGAAAGTTCAATGAAAAGGCTGAAGAAGGTATTTTTCTAGGATACAACATACCGAATAAGAGGGTTTACAACAACTCAACGGGTCGAGTAGAAGTGGTGCAACATTGACATTCAGAGATTCACCACCCCCTTGTAGGAAAAGGATCCGGCTTTTTCAATTATGATGGATTCTTCAAGTCCTTCAACATTACTCTCACTCCTTCTAATGATGAGCTATTGACAAAGATGATGTATGATGTCACACCCCCACTAAGAGCGGAAACACGGGGATGTAACGAGACGGGAATCGTCATAACACATGGTAAGCGATAGAGATGCAATAATAATAATGATGACAAGCGTGTCATGACGACACCCGACAACAAGGGGACTTGTGTCGTGTTTAGTCAGTAATCACAACCACATAGCCATAAGCATAAACATGATATAAGATAAACATGATTTCAATTGAAATAGTATGTGCATGTTGATAGCGTTGACTTTAATCTTTGTGGTCAAGCAATGACACTTTTACTGATGTTACCTTATCATCATCAGATATTCAAGAGGAAATTCACACTCAACATCATCGGTCACACAACAGGACCAGACGCTTGACTCAACGCTCTATTCATACGAATCAACCTTCAATCATACAAATCAGCTTCATTGGCGCGATTGAACCTTAATTCGTACGACTGGCATTTAGTCGCACCACACAACACTCAATCGCACGACTTAACCTCCATACGCACAAATCAACATTCATTCGTACGAATTAGCTTCATTCGTACGACTGAACCTTCATTCGTACGATTGGCCTTCAGTCGTGCGATACACGCACAGTCACATGCATTCATTCACCCGCATTGACTCAATCGCACACACACTCATCCGCATTGACTCAATCGCACGCACATTCATTCGATCGCACAACTCAGTCGCATGACATCCCTAGTCGCACGATTCAGTCACCCGAAAGACACAATCGCATGACTCAGTCGCACGACTCACCCAGTCGCACAACTCAGTCGCATGACAGACCTAGTCGCCTGAACTGCAGGTTCACGACTGTAGAAGTGCAGAGCAGCCTTTGGCTGCTTTGAGCACGGGTTTTACACAACAAGGACGTCCAGAAACACTCTACAAACATACACAAACATGAAACACAAGCAGAAAGACCTCACACGCACCCACACGACCTCATGTGTTCGGGTTGAACCCGAACACTCGAAACCCCCGAGTTCCCCAAAATTTGCTTTAGTTGAAAACGACTTTAAAATGTTCGTTGTATTAAGGTTAAAAGCGTGTTTAATGGTAATTGATAGCTTAAAATGGTTTTATTAATGACAATGGTTATAATTAAAAATGATACATTTGGTGATAATGGTGATGAAATTTATAAAAAAGGGTTTATGCTTAGCACAAGTTCACGGAGGAAGTACAGGCACAAGGGTAATAAAGCAGACATGATTCCTTAAAGCAGGAGTTTATGAAGAAAAGGAAGAATAACTAAAATAATTCTATGCTTAATTATGTCGTTCGACGGACCTCAAGGTGACGGGTGTCACATATGATGTCTTAAACACACCGCCCCTAGACTCAACAACATCCGGTTCACAAGGTCAGTCCTCTAGTAACTTAGAGGGAGCACTAGAGGTAAGTGACTACTCTTCTGATGATGAAGAAGTGGAAAACGTTCAGGTGGATCAGGAGGAACAGGTTCCTACTACTACAAGTACACACGCATCAGATGTTGATGCCTTTAACACTTCGGAACCCCACATTCCTACTACCTTGGATACTGAACCTGTGGTTCACAATCTGGATAATAAGGTAGTTGTACCCACCACTCCTGGATCTTGACTAAATGTTTATCATCCTCTGGACAATGTCATAGGGGATGTACAATCGGGAGTATAGACAAGAAATCAGCTATACTCAGCTGATTATGCCTCAGTCATGGAAAAAGGCTACCTTCACGACAGTGCTTATCGATGTTTTGTGTCTCAATTTGAGCCAAAATATGTAAGTGACGCCTTAAATGATGAGGCTTGGGTGAGTGCCATGCAAGAACTTATTCAATTCAAGAAGTTAGGAGTGTGGACTCTGGTGGATAGACCTAAAGGTGCCAAGGTCATTGGCACTAAATGGGTTTTAAAATGCAAGAAGGATGACCAAGGGGTCATTATCAGAAACAAGGCTCGACTAGTAGTTCAAGGATTTCGATAAGTCGAGGGAATCGATTACAACGAAGTGTTTGCACCTGTGGCAAGAATGGAAGCCATCCGTATCTTCCTAGACTATGCATCGAATATGAAGATTAAAGTCTATCAGCTTGATGTTAAGAGTGCATTCTTTTATGGTGAAATCCGAGAGACAGTGTATGTCAGTCAACCCGAGGGATTTGAGGATCCGTATCATTGGGTTAGAGTTTACAAGCTAGACAAGGCTTTATACGGGCTTCATCAAGCCCCCAAAGCATGGTATGAGAAGCTCTCGACTCATCTTGTGAAACGCGGGTTTCGAAGAGGAGTGATTGATTGTACATTGTTTATCAAAGAAAAGGATGGTGACTTACTGCTTGCATAGATCTATGTGGATGACATAATCTTCGGGTCCAAAAATGAAGAATTGTGTAAAGAATTTGAAGCAGTAATGAAGGCAGAATTTGAGATGAGTGCCATGGGAGAAATGAAGTTCTTTCTCGGGTTATAGGTGGATCAAACACCTAAGGGAATTTTCCTACATCAAACCAAGTATGTAGGCGATATTCTCAGTCGGTTTGATATGGAGAATGCTTCGGCAACTGGGACTCCACTTGCTACAAACCACGATGTGGCACCCGACGAAAGTGGCGATCTGGTTGATACCACCATGTACCGAGGAATGATCGGATCTCTCATGTACCTCACCGCCTCACGACCAGATATCTTGTATGCAACGTGTCTATGCTCCAGATATCAGGTGAAGCCGAAGTTCAACCATCTCATCGGAGTTAAAAGTATATTTCATTATTTGAAGGGTACCCCAACACTCGGTTTATGGTATCCTCATGATGATGATTTTGAGCTTACAACATATAGTGACTCGGATTACGGCGGTTGCAAAATGAACTACAAGTCAACATCAGCGGGATGTCAATTCTTTGGGATAAGATTAGTCCTCTAGCAATGTAAGAAGTAAACCTCGGTTGCTCTATCAACCTGTGAAGCTGAATACGTTGTTGCAAGTTGTTGTTCATAGATCATCTGGATTCAACAACAAATGCGAGATTACGGTTTGCAGTTCTCTAACACTCCTATTTATGTTGATAACTCTGCTGCTATATCCGTAACTAAAAATCCAGTCCAACATCCTAAAACCAAACAAATCGGAATTAAATATCACTTTATACGTGATTGTTTTGAAAAACATTTGATCAATGTTGTTAAAATAAATACAGATTTTCAATGCATTGATCTCAACACAAAAGCCTTTGATAAACCATGTTTTCTATATCTGTTAGAGGTCAACAGCGTTCAAACCAAATTGTTCAACAAGCTGTGGGTTAACATTTTATCCCTGGTTAATACAATCAACGAAGTTCCAATAAGGGGTGACGAGCAAAATAAATGGCACATATGTGTGCAGATGACCATAAAAATGAGCAAAGCACATGAAAATTGCAAAATGCAATCAAGCTAATAACCTGTGTTGTTGGTGCGATCTATGCAAAAAGAATATGTTGGACCAAAAGAACCAATGAGCCAAGATCAGAAAACCTCTAAGTCCCACATGGTATCACAACAACTGCTGAAATCCTCATCAGCAGTTTGACAAGTGCTGAAGACTTCAACAGCTGAAGATCAAGTGCTGAAGACTTCAACAGCTGAAGAACTAAAGTGCTGAAGTACAACAGCTGAAGAACACAAGTGCTGAAGCTGAAAGACCAAAGTACTGAAGTACAACAGCTGAAGAGTTTACAAGTGCTGAAGATCAACAACTGATGTACAAAGTCTGAAGACAAAGACTGAAGACATCAGCTGATGATATCTACTGAAGTCATCAGCTGATGAAACATCTGAAGGTCAAAGTCTGAAGATCAAGTACTGAAGCCTCAGTAGTTTGTCACAACTGCTGAAGAGTACTTCTTCAGTAGTTGTGATATCAGTAGTTTTATATTTCTAGTTTCAGTAGTTTTATGTTTCAGTAGTTTTGTAAAACGACTGAAGAGCTTGTTCTTCAGTCGTTGTAGTTTCAGTAGTTTGATATTCTGTACTTAACACTCTGATATGTTCTCAGTAGTTGTGAACATTTCAGTAGTTTGTTAAGAGTTAGTTATTTTTGTATTAGATCTGCCAGTTGTCACTTTCCCGTGATAACAGCAGCAATTGCACTCTATATAAGGAGTGTCAACCTATTGTAATATTGAATAAATGAATGACGGGAATGATATGAATGATTTGATTAGAAATATTCTATATCTATAAAAATTCCTTGAATCAGAAACATATATTCTCTCACTATAACCGTATGTGATCTTAATGCATACAAGTATCGATCTCTTGCTACAATTTGTCTAATTCCTGTTCGTATTCCGCTGCTTTGAACCCTAATACATCAAACTTGTGATCGCTGATCCTGTCAAATGGTATCAGAGCAGGTTAATCATTGATCGATCTAATAATTGATCATTGAAACTGCTATTCAAGATCTAAGTTTGATTGAATTAGCTTTTGTTTTTGCAAGAAACGGTTATAGAGATTGAATTTTCTGTATTTCTGGTCATTCATCCTGAGATCATTTCTTGGTTTTCATTGAGTTTGTTGTGGTCTGTGTAAAACTTTTAAAAGCTTGAATTAAATTGTTTCTAAATTGAAAATGACTACTCCCTCCAATGATCCTCACAATACTGGTTCCTCAACCAAGCCACCAATGCTGGTTCCTCAACCAAGCCACCAATGCTGGTTAGGAATGAGTATAACATATGGCAAAGACGAATGCTCCATCACCTGTCTGTTAACAGCGCAGGTTGTTGGACATCAGTGGTACATGGTCCACACAAGCCTATGGTGAATAACCCGGAAACCAATCAAATGGTTCCGAAGAGGAGGGAGCAATACTCAGATGAGGATAAGAAGTTGCTTGAAATTGATGCAAAAGCCCATGGAATTCTGGCCATGGCACTGCCAAATGAAATCTATTCTGGGCTAATGCATCATGAAACTGCCCATGACCTCTGGAATGCCTTGAAAGAACAATTTGGAGGAACAGATGAGGTCTTGGCAAATAATAGAGAAATCCTCGCCCAACAATATGAGACATTTTCTCATAGAAAGGGTGAGACACTGACTCAACAATATGAGCGGTTCTCTTGTTTGATCTCTGAATTAAAAATGGTCAAACTTGAGTACACAAATATCCAGATGAATAACAGATTTCTCAGATCACTGCCTGAGAGATGGGACACATATACTATTGTCCTACGCTCCGGTGCAAGTTTGGACAAACTATCTCTCACCCAACTCCATGGGAAACTGCTCACGTTTGAGAGAGAGATAGAACAGAAGAGAAAGCTGTCTTCATCTGGAAAGCTCACTGAAGACTTTGTACCAGGAAACACTGCCTTGGTGGGTCATGAGTCAGAATATGCTTCATCTGAATGCCAGTATGATGAGCATATTTATTTCTCTTCAAGCACTTTTGATTCTGCATTTGTGAGTGTTGATGGTCAGTTTACTGGGTGTAATAATGACAATCTATGCTTCATTATGGATGATCTCAAGGGGATTGCTGATGATGACTTAGAAGAGATGGATATTTTGAGCCAAATGGCCCTGATAAATATAGATCTCAGAAGTTCTATAAAAGAACTGGAAGAAAATTCCCAGGACTCTCTGGAAAAACCAAAGTTGGTTTTGACAAGAGCAAGTTGAGGTGTCACAAATGCCAAAGGCTTGGACACTTTGCAAGAGAGTGTAGATCAATGGATCTAACTCCACTGCACCCTTTGTGACTTTTCCTGGCAATAGTCAACAACACAGAGGGCAACATCCTGTCACTTCTAGTCATCATCCTCAACAACAATCTCCGGCATATTTTGTTCCTCAGGGTCAAATGCCATATCCGTACCCTTGTTATTACATGCCACAGTCAAATCAAGTTCAAGTTCCTATGGCACCACAACCTCATGCACTACTAGAACCTCAGCCATCCCAATCTCATCAACAAACTCAACCTCAACAACACAGCTTCTTCACCCCAGGAGTTGTTGACTGGAGCAGTTTACCAGATGACATGTCTGGTCATGACCAACTGTTCTCAGGTGCTGGTCAACATGGTGGTGACAGTCCTTTTGGGAATCTAGCTCTTATGGCTTTGGAGTCTGCTGATACTTCATTTTCTAATGCCTCTACACCTCAGGTATCACAGGTATCCTCTGAGGCAAAAGCCAAATTATGTTCTGAACCATGCATAGCAGCATTTGTTTCCATTAGAGAAGCAAATGTAGCTCTAATTAATAAGAACATTGAGCTAGAACAAATAATTTCCAAAAACAAAGTTGAGTTTGAGTCTGTGCTTAAAGATAAAAATGATGAGATTTATAAACTGAATTGCCAAATTATTGATGATAAGGCTAGAGAAGAGGTACTTCTAGAGAAGTACAAAGATCTCAAAGAAACCCTTGCAGTTACCCAGGTAGAGTGTGATAGATGGGTACAATCATGCAAAGGTTTTGAAATGCTTCTTAGTAAGCAATCTGCTTCCAATGTGAAGTTTGGCATTGGTTACAATCACACTGCTCCACCTACAGATTTTACTCCAAGAGCAGAAGTAGAATCTGAGGGTGAGAGTGATAACCAATCCATCACATCATGTGATCTACCTTCTGATACAACACAATCAGAAGTAGTAGTCAGCATCAAGCCCTCTTTGAACCTATCAGCTGATGTTGATGGTTCAAATGCTAACACTCACATGATTCATGAGTTGATCAACTCAGGAGTTAATTCTGAAGGTCCTGAAAGGACTAGAGAGCAGGATTTAACACCTGAAGTTCAAACTTCAACTGCTGTCAGTACTGAAGAGAAGAAAACTGCCAGTAGAAAGAGTTTGAAGCCTACTAAAGAGGCAGTCAAGAAAGCAAACAATGCTTCCAAGCATTGAAGAACAAGTCTTCAGTTGCTTTACCCTCTTTAGTTGATGATCAACCTAAGATGAAGAAGAAACCATGTGAAGTATGTGGTTTGTTCAATCATCTTACAGATGACTGTTGGTACAAAAGAGGTTCCAAACTCAAACAAAAAGAAGAAATTAAAGAGAAAATGGTAAAAATGAAAACTGAGGTTGAGACCACATTTGTATCAGCAACATCAAATCCTGTAACCCTTAAGTCCTCAAAGAAATCCAAAAAGGAAGGGGTTAAACAGGTGACAGCTGAGAGTGCTCAGAAGAAGAAGGTGCAACATAGGAACTTATCAAACTCCACTAGCAATGTGTCTGATGAGCTGAAAGCTTTATCACAAAATCAGACTCAGTTGGTAATGATGGTTCAACATCTGTTGGGTAGAGTTAACCAACTAGATGCTCCTATGTTGAAACCACAGAAAAGGAGGTCCAAGCCAAAGGACTCCTCTTCTACACCATCTTCTTCCTATCAGGCTGTTGTTTCAAATAAACCTGTTAGTTTACCATCTATTGATGAGACCAGGCCCAAAACCAAAAAGGTTTGGGTCTCCAAAACTAACTGATTGTTTATTAATGCAGGGTTCTTCAACATGCCAAAGTAGCATCTGGTATGTAGACAGTGGGGGATCTATGCACATGACTGGAAACAGCTCTCTTCTTCATGACTACTCTCAAGGAAAGAAGGGATTTGTTTCTTTTGGCAATGATGCTAGGGTTTACATCATTGGTAAGGGCTTTGTCTCCAATGGAGAAATCAAATTTGATGATGTTAATCATGTGGAAAATCTCAAGTACAATCTCTTGAGTGTCAGTCAAATGTGTGATAAAGGCCATGTTGCTCTTTTCACCAGTCAAAACTGTAGGATTCTGTCATCCAAAGTTTTGCACTTGATTGACAAGGTGTTGGATGATCACACTCTCCTGAGAGCCAACAGGATAGGAAGAGTGTATGCCTTAGATCTTTCTAAGAAAATAGATCTCAAAGGCAATCCTTGCCTATTTTCCAAAGCCTCTTCTCAAGAATCTAAACTGTGGCACAGAAGACTTGGTCATGTTAATCTCAAAAACATGAATCAGCTTACCCACAATAGTTTAGTCAGAGGCTTACCAATAAAGGAGTTCCACTGTGATGAAACCTGCACTGCTTGTTTGAAAGGAAAACAGCACAAAGTCTCATTCCCTCCTATTGAAGTGCCTAAGTCCACTGCCTGCTTGCAATTACTGCATATGGATCTATTTGGTCCTGTGAGAGTAATTAGCATGGCAAAGAAGAAATACTGTCTGGTAATTGTGGATGATTACTCCAGATTTGTATGGACTTTCTTTCTACATTCAAAGGATGAGGCTGCTCAGAAGATTATTCACTTTGTGTTGTATATTAGAAGCAGTATTCCCTTCCAGTCAAGTGTATTAGGAGTGACAATGGAACTGAGTTCAGAATCATACACTTGATGACTTCTATCTTTCAAAGGGGATCAAAAGGCAGTTTAGCATCCCAGGACTCCAGAACAAAATGGAGTAGTGGAGAGAAAGAACAGGACTCTCATTGAAGCTGCAAGGTCCATGCTGGCTGACTCTGGTTTGCCACTGACCTTTTGGGCTGAAGCTGTTAACACAGCTTGCTATGTGCAAAATAGAGTTTTAGTAAATCAGAGGTTGATGAAGACTCCATATGAAGTCCTCCATCATTTGGCTCCTCTGATTTCATTTTTCAAAGCATTTGGGTGTCCCTGTTTTATTCTCAACACAAAGGATCAACTCCATAAATTTGATCCTAAGGTGGATGCAGGGTATTTTGTTGGTTATTCATCTACTTGCAAGGCATACAGAGTCTTCAACTGTAGAACAAAGATGGTTGAAGAAACTCTACATGTTAAGTTCAATGAATCTCCAAAGGACAAGATTCCACAAAGCCCTGTGGAGTTATTTGATTTGGACATACTGCAATATGTTCCTTATCAAACTCCTGCTGTTGCTCCTGTCAACAGTTCACCACCTGGTGGTACTGCTGATGATGATGATGATTGCAGTACTCACCTCTTCAGGTTTAGTGATCAGCTGCCTGATTCAGCTAGACCTGATGTTCCTGTAGCTCCAGTAGCACCATCCACAACAAATGCTGATGAGATCTCTTCGAATTCAACTTCCTTTGAATTACCATCCACTGATTGGTTTCAAGGAAATGATTCACCATCACCATCTGTTACTGCTGAGCCTGCTACAAGCACTTGCACAGATCTCATTGTGTATCAAGATCTGAAGAATCACCCTATGTCTCAAATCATGGTGATATCACTGCTGGAGTATCAACAAGAAGTTAATTGTCAAATTTATGCTTCTATGCTCTCTTCATCGGTCAGCAAGAGCCAAAGAATTATCACATTGCTTTAAAGGACAATGGATGGGTTGATGCCATGCAGCTTGAGCTTCTTCAGTTCAAGAAACAGCAAGTGTGGGAACTGGTTCCTCTACCTCCAGGTAAGTGTGCAATAGGCACTAAATGGGTGTTTAGGAACAAAACTGATGAAAATGGGCTTATTGTTAAGAACAAGGCCAGACTGGTTGTTCAGGGGTTTGCACAAGAAGAAGGTATTGATTATGATGAAACCTTTGCCCCTGTAGCCAGACTGGAAGCAATTCGATTGTTTTTAGCTTATGCTGCTTATCAAAACCTTAAAGTTTTTCAAATGGATGTCAAAAGTGCATTTTTGTATGGAAAAATTAAAGAAGAGGTTTATGTATGTCAACCTCCAGGCTTTGAGGACAATAAACATCCTAATTGGGTGTATAAGCTTGATAAGGCTCTTTATGGGTTAAAACAAGCTCCTAGAGCCTGGTATGAGGCATTATCAAACTTTCTTCTGGAAAATAATTTCACTAGAGGCTCCATAGATAAGACTTTATTCATTAAGAAAGCTGGGCAGCATAATCTACTTGTTCAAATTTATGTAGATGATATCATTTTTGCATCCTCTGATCCAAAGTTGTGTGATGTCTTTACAAAGTTGATGCAACAGAAGTTTGAAATGAGTGCCATGGATAATTACAGTTCTTTCTGGGGTTGCAAATCAAACAAAAGGCTGATGGAGTTTTCATTCATCAGTCCAAATACACAAAAGATCTTTTGCAAAAGTTTGATTTACAAAACTGTAAGCCCTGTTCTACCCCCATGTGCAGCACCACACAACTGGATACAGATCAGAAAGGTAAAGTGGTTGATGAAACACTTTACAGATGTATGATTGGGTCCTTGATGTATTTAACAGCTTCTAGACCAGATATTATGTTTGCTACATGTGTTTGTGCTAGATTTCAGGCTGCACCTAAAGAGTCTCATCTGATTGCAGTCAAGAGGATCTTTAGATATCTGCAAGGCACTCCATCTCTAGGTTTATGGTATTCTACTGGACATTCTGGTAAATTAGTTGCTTTTTCTGACAGTGATTATGCAGGGTGTAAGTTGACCAGGAAATCAACTTCTGGTGGATGTCAATTCCTAGGCAACTGCTTGATTTCTTGGCAGAGCAAGAAACAGACCTCAGTTGCTACATCAACTGCTGAAGCAGAGTACATTGCAGCTGCAAGTTGTACATCTCAGGTACTCTGGCTTCAAAACCAACTTTTGGATTATGACAAAACACTGTCTTCAGTAGTTTCATAACTACTGATGACAAACACCAAGTCCTTAGTTGTTTCAATCATCTGAAGTCAAAACCACGATCTTCAGTAGTTTTCTAACTACTGATGCCTAACACCACGACTTCAGCTGTTTCAACGTCTGAAAGGATAATACCATGTCAACAGTCGTTTAAAACTACTGATGACTAACACCACATCCTTCAGTCGTTTTATTCCCCGCACCCTATAAATACCCCTGACCTAATCCTTCATTGCTTCATCTTCTTCAAACCTAACGTTCCTCTCCAAAACTTCCCTCTTCTCAATGGCGTCCATGCAAATTAAAACGCGACACAACTGTGTTGCCTACCTCACTAAATCGCCTATCTGGACTAAGTTCGATAATGCTATCGATCTTATGGTTCAGTCCCAATACAAAACGGCATTTCTTCTGAATCCCATACTACATGCCGAATCCCTGCACCAATTTTGGATGAACGTTACTATTACCACTGGGGAGAACAACACACCATCTCTCCAGTCGGTTATCAACAACAAAGAAGTAGTCATCACTCCTGCAATAATCCGCCAAATTCTTCATCTGAATGATGCTAGTTCTCCTGCTGGATATCCGAAGGGCACCACAGATCTATCCTTTGCCCAACATGGATATCAAGGCGATCTCAGTGCCTCCACTATCATGAAGAAACACTTTAATGACGCTGAGCGCCTAATTTTTCACATGGTGAATGTATGTTTGGCCCCTAAGACGTCGTCTTGGGATCAAATGTCGACAAAATGGCAGCAGGTAATGTATTCTATTCTTGAGCAACAACCGCTAAACTTTTCAGAAATAATATTTTCGGAGCTCAAGGATATGGCTCAAAAACTAACTGCCAACCGTTGGATACTATATCCACGGTTCATAATGGCCATCATTACAAACCAGCTTAATGCTGAGGGACTTGTTGGCTTGGGAGTCCCTGCTACGGCTGTTCTGCCGGAAGTATACTCCCGGCACAACTCTGACCAGACACTAAAAATGGCTGCCAAGCTGCGAAAACCCACGCAGCTGGAACCCACAGCCACCACCTCCAAATCAAAAGTCCCCACCAAACCCACCAAAAAGAAACCCAAAACGGCTACTCAGGGAATTGAGTCCCCTGAGGATGCCCCTGCAACACAAACGCAGGATATATCCACTAGTCCAAACCCCCTAGTGGATACAATGACTCTTCCAGCCATAGCCGCTCAGGCTTCCTCTCAACAGGAGCCTGCAGCAACCACTCAAGGGGTACCTACATATCTGGGATCTCTTCACTTGAGGGGATTGCCATTGAAGAGCACCAACCTCCCCAGGTGCACACTGCTTCTATCCCTTCACCCCAAACAACCGCCCCTCACAGCCCAACTTTAATAGTTGCACAAGTGCTGACTCAATTGCACTCCTCACCCCCTCCCCAGACACCACTCACTACTGGGAACACCTCTACAATTGAGGGGGAGGAACACAGTGCACTTGAGAACCCACAGCACAGGGGTTTACCACTTCTATCTCCTGGTGTAGACAAGGAGTTTAGAATATCTAGCGAGGCTGCCACCTCCTCTGACTCAGCACATGATCAGAATGAGGCTGGTAACATTGCTAAGACCTCACTAGAGGCAACAGCTGATGATGGACACTGTCCTGAGGCTGGAAGTCCCCAGTACCAAGCACAAGGGGCACATGCACCAACTGGTCTACACCCAGTGCATGTAAATCCTGCTCCAAGCAGGAGGTCAGATGATTCAGCTTCGGCTGATGATGACCTGGGCTTTTTCTACGATGTTCTTGCCCAGAACACAATCCTTGAAGAGAAAGTCAGTAGGCTGCAAAACCTACTTGACCAACTCTCACAAGGAGAAAGACCATCTGCCTCTACCCACCCACAGATGGCACCTTCACTTGAAGGTTCCCCACACACTGAGCCACTCCAAACTCAACCACCAGCCTCTGCTTCAGGCCCTATTTCTCAGGAACAGAACCCTCCTGAGCTAATAGGTGCTGTACTTCAAAATTCCCTCCCTCTCATCACACCCATAATCACTGATATTGTGACTAAAGCCATTGATGAGAGGCTTTCCTCAACTTTACAGCCTTGATTGATGCTGCTGTACAAAAGACTCTTTCTGCGGTACAAACCCCTTCCTCCAATGCATCCAAAAAGGGGGAGAGTACTGCAGTGAAAGAAAAGAAGAGGAAAAGAACAGAGGAAAAGAAGGAAGAGAAGCAAGCCCAAGAGGAGGAGAAAGAAAAGCAACCTCTGCTCACTTACAAGCGAAAGAAAAGTGCTGATGATCATACTGCTGAAGACAAATCCTTGGAGGAGCTGGTAAAAGAAGCTGACACTACACACAGCCGATCCATGGATAAAATAATTGAACAACTCTTCAGGCAGGGGTTTGACACAGCCACACTGGATAGTGAGATCAGAAGGTTGAAGTGCAAGAGATACAAACCCGATGGGCAGGGTATGATGCTCTGGAAAAAGAGAGATTGGAAATAATGATCTGCTTTATTGCAAAATACTTAGGAAGATCGTTAATGGAGATTCGCGCGTGGACCAGGGACAACATTCTGGCTATAGCCACCAGAATCTGTCTGTCTGAGCAATTCAACAAAGGGATTATTGTGGAAGCCCTTGATGAGGCTGGGGCTGGTAAAAGGTTAGAGATGGCTAAACTCACAAAGGCGAAACTAACTACAAAGATGCTGGATCAACTTCCCTTCCACCCACTCAAACAGGGCCCATCCCTCAAATCTCCCAACCAATCTCTAAGCCAAAATCCAAACATCTTCATTCTCCAAAACCAATTCCTTCACCAACCCAACCATCATCCAGTGATGCACCCAGAAGGAGGAGAAGGGTGCTGAGGATGGAAGAAGAAGAAGAAAAGGAGGATGAAGATGATAGTCTGCCACTCTCTACTGTTCTAAAGCTACCAAAACCCCGAAGTCAACCATGATCACACCTGACTCTCAAAGGGAATGGTCAGAGTCAAGATAGAAGAAAAAGAACAGCAGAAATAGCACGATGAGCAATTGTTGAAGATGGTTGACAAGGAATTTCCTCAGTCATCATCTATTCAAGCCATGAAAGGGCATGCTCAAAGGCTGTACACTCTCAGGCACACTTTTAGTATCAGAAGGAGAGAGTGAGAGTATGGCCAGACCCCAGGGTGAGTTCTAGAATCCATAAAAGAACTATTCCACACAGATACAATGGCCAGGTACGAAAAACAATAGATTCTACCATCATGTTGGCCATTGTAGTCTCACCTTGGGAAATCATTGATGAATTCAAGAAAGCTCACCAAGCAAAGAAGACCCCTCAAGCTTTACTAGAAAACAAGATGATTAAGAAGGGGTTGTTATATAAAAAGCTTGAAGACATCCAGAAGAATGAGCTCCAGTTACTCTTGAAGGCAACCATCCTGATGAATTTGTATATAGGGAGGTAACTACGGTGGAGCTGAAAAATGGCAGGACCATGAAGTACTTATCAGAGTACTATGGTCCAGAGTTCTTCTTCGAAGGAGGAGTAGAAGAACTCTCTCAGGAGGAACAAGTTGTTCTCCTTGAGGCCTATGTTCGAGAGTCATACAGACTCATTATGGGGAAGTAAATCTCATGAATGGGATAACAACTCTGTGTCCAGTTCCCCAAAACAGAGTTCCCATTCATACCCTGCCAAACAAATATCTGAGATTTCTTCCCAGGCCGGAGCTTACATGGGTCATCTTCTCTACTGATCAAGAAGGAAAAAGACCAACATTTTGCCAACAATAAGTGGGATAATAAATAATTTAGAGGTTTTGGCTGCATTGGTTCAGGGGGAGTTTGTTGGACCAAAAGAACCAATGAGCCAAGATCAGAAAACCTCTAAGTCCCACATGTATCACAACAACTGCTGAAAGCCTCATCAGCAGTTTGACAAGTGTTGAAGACTTCAACAGCTGAAGATCAAGTGCTGAAGACTTCAACAGCTGAAGAACTAAAGTGCTGAAGTACAACAGCTGAAGAACACAAGTGCTGAAGCTGAAAGACCAAAGTACTGAAGTACAACAGCTGAAGAGTTTACAAGTGATGAAGATCAACAACTGATGTACAAAGTCTGAAGACAAAGACTGAAGACATCAGCTGATGATATCTACTGAAGTCATCAGCTGATAAAACATCTGAAGGTCAAAGTCTGAAGATCAAGTACTGAAGCCTCAGTAGTTTGTCACAACTGCTGAAGAGTACTTCTTCAGTAGTTGTGATATCAGTAGTTTTATATTTCTAGTTTCAGTAGTTTTATGTTTCAGTAGTTTTGTAAAACGTCTGAAGAGCTTGTTCTTCAGTCGTTGTAGTTTCAGTAGTTTGATATTCTGTACTTAACACTCTGATATGTTCTCAGTAGTTGTGAACATTTCAGTAGTTTGTTAAGAGTTAGTTATTTTTGTATTAGATCTGCCAGTTGTCACTTTCCCGTGATAACAGCAGCAATTGCACTCTATATAAGGAGTGTCAACCTATTGTAATATTTGAATAAATGAATGACGGGAATGATATGAATGATTTGATTAGAAATATTCTATATCTATAAACATTCCTTGAATCAGAAACATATATTCTCTCACTATAACCGTATGTGATCTTAATGCATACAAGTATCGATCTCTTGCTACAATTTGTCTAATTCCTGTTCGTATTCCGCTGCTTTGAACCCTAATACATCAAACTTGTGATCACTGATCCTGTCAGAATATAATTGCTCAAACAAGAAGATAGGTTGTGTGCCTCTCTGCTGTACGGTGGCATTGACCTGAGGATAAGCATAACCTAAATATTCTAGAATTCATTGTTGTTTGTGCCTCTCTGCTATGCGGTGGCACTGATCTGAGGCTTTGCAGCTCTTTGAAAGCTCTAGAATAGTTTCTTCTTGAATACTACCCGTATACCGCTCAAAAATCTCCTGAGGAACGTTGATTACCATATAAGCGTGGGATCCACAAATGCTTGTTGAAATAATTAAACCTTAAATCATCACCAACCTGTGTCAAAAGTCCATGTATGGATTTAAGAGGACAAGTATACTGACAATCATCATGGTCGAAACTCTTGAAAGTCAAAACCACTGTGTGCATCTTGTGGCACTAGTATGATTTCCTTGACTTGCTAATGAATCTCGATGAAAACAAGAATCTAGCATCAAAAGGTTTTGGTAACATGTCCCGAATGATTTGATTTACCTGTATGATTCCATAATGAATCGTTCCAGTTATGGTCAAAATAACTTGAAGTTGTCTGTTCGAGAAATAAATTTATAGATATCTATCTTAGGATTTCTACCTCATACAAAATTACAAAAATATGTTTTAGTTTTGTCTTTTAGTTCTAGTTGTTTCATTTGTTTAATTTTTGTTAGTTTAGTTATTAAACGTTGGACTATGCATTGGAATTCTATCTGGGATTTAATCACTAAAAAGGGTCACGTCTAAGGTGACCTAATGGGTTTTCAAATGTTAAAAGGATCATGTCTGAGGTGATCAAAAGTTCTCTAAGTTAAAATGGTCATGTCTATGATGATCGAATTCTCGAAATGTTTTATCAATAGTTAAAAGGGTTAAGTGTCAAATGGTCATAAAGTGAAAACCATAAGTATGAGCTATTCGCATGACTGGACCATGAGTATGGACCAGCCGTACGATTGGACCATACGTAGAGCCCATTCGCACGACTGGACCATGAGTATGGACCAGCTGTACGATTGGACCATACGCATGAGCCCAATCACATGACTTAACCACACACATGGCCTAGACATGCGATTGGACCATCAGCATGGGTAAACTGACACGATTGGATCATAAGATTGAACCAACCGCATGAATGGAGGTGACCGAATGACACAGTCGCACGACTGACACCTAGTCACACGACTGAAGGTGACTGACTGTGCCAGTCGCACGACTGAACCTCAGTCGCACGAATCAAGTATGCAACTAGGTTCAGTCGCATGACTGGAAGAAACCCTAGTATAAATAGAGGGGGAGTCGGTCGCAGACGCCCATTCACCCCAATCGCTCACTTTATCGCACGAAGTACCGTTACGCTGCCCGATTTTCGTTTGACTGCTCTAGACTACTGATTATTGTGATTTAACGATTTCTAGTGTTTATCCAGGTAGTGCGTGACGTTATTCACTCCAAGTTCAATCAATTCGTGCCCTAATAATCGAATTTGAGTCCTAAACTTAACTGAGACTTAGTTTACCTAAGAAACTAATAAAACTAAGTATATTGTTCAATTAAAGGTTATTAGGTGTTATGTCGGTCATTTGCGAGACTAATGAGTCAAACCACGACATCTAACATTAAGTTTTGCTCAAAATTTAAATTTGAATTGAAAAACAGTCTGTCATGCGAATGTACACCCTGATGAAGTTCAATCGCACGACTGAGCTGGGCGAATGGCTCAATCGCATGGCTGAACCATGCGTATAAGTTCAGTCACACGACTAGTGTAAACGCATGGGATAGCATACGACTAAGCCCAATCGCATGCTCAGTCGTACGTATGAGCTCATTCTTACAACTAGATTTTAGTCGCACAGTTCATTCGCACGATAGAACAGAAGATTTCAAGTCCAATGTATCAAATTGTTACTCATTGACACACTCTAACATTTATTTACAATGTGTAATAGATGGTGAGTCGTTGGACTACGAGCACGAAGCATAACATTTGTGCTCATCTGGATCTGACCTCCCAGAACGCGACTGATTTTTCTAGCATTATTACATTCTTACAGAGATCGAGGATCTTCCGTGCTATATCAACTCCGTGCACTCCGTACCGTTCAGTTCAGCAGGCTTTCTAGGAAAGCGCTGTCGTCAACAGGTCCTCAGAGCCTCACTGTATTAGGATCTCCATTTTTGGTCAGGCTATAGAGATCACTGAGGAAGATCTTAGGATAGTCTTGGAGTTTGGGGATGATGCTAATTGCCCTACACGACTACACCCACTGACTGTACGAGGCTGTTTTCTACGGGCCAAGTACTCGGGGGATATCAACATATGTGTGCTCAACAAGAGCAACCTGTGCCCCCAATTTAAGTACTTGGCCCATGTGCTGCTTAAGAGCATTGCCTCAAGGAAGGGAGGTTTCGATGAGCTGTCGGATCAGATTCAAAACGCCTATGTGGCATTGGTGCTGAACCATCCGTTCAGCTTCTCGAGGATAATCTTCACCTACCTGGTGGAGAACATCGAGGCGAAGGGCAAGGAGGGCTTTTGCATGTACCCTTTCTTTATGCAGATGATTATTGACCAGAAGCTCCTTTCGCTGCCAAAGGAGAAGGAGGATGCCGTGGTGCTCGAGGTCATGGATGACACCACCCTTGGGAGGATGAAGGTGTACAAGGGGAAGCAGGTGAAGCCCCCTGTAAGGAGGTTGTTTGGGCATTTGGCCCGGGAAGACTACGTGGCGCCGACACAAACGAAGTGGCACCATGATGATAGTGACTCCGACACTGAGCAGATTGTGCTCCCTGCTGATGAATCCGGAGATGATGATAGCGGTGATGGTGGAGATGCTGGTCACACCCAATCTAGGGCCACTACTACTGATATGACATCTCCATCATCCACCCGAGGAGGAGCAGAGACTATGGGATTCCATCAGGACTTCCGACCTGATGAGCAGGTGGAGTCAGATGAGGAGTCGTTGACTCGAACGGTGGGCAGCAAGGTAGTTGCCACCAAGTGAGGGATTCAGGCGGTTGGAGGATGCCCGGGCGAGTCTGGGGAGACTACAACTGATCCTACCTACACCCCAGGCCAGCCCAGCATCCTAAGGGGAGCATCCTCCTTGAAGGGTTCGAGGAAAAAGAGGATGGCTCAACCCCACGAGATGAAGCCCAAGAGATGGAGGTACATGTTGATCATTACCTCTTCCCCCACTACCACCACAACTAGCACCACCACTACCTCACCCACCACCACTACTAGCACTCCACCCACCATTACCACCACACCTCCACCTTTCTCTACTATCACTCCACCCACCATTACTACTACACCTTCACCTTCCACTACTACAGCCACACTTCCACCATCTACACCTATGCCACCGCCCATCTACACTACATCCACCACCACTACCACCACCCATAGAGCTGGGACCTCATCTCAGGTCCCACAAACATTTGGATCCTCTTTCCCTACAGTTGGGTTAGAGGAGTAGCTAGCAATCTTAACAGGATTGTGCTTAAGCTGCTGGCTACTGATAAGCAGCGAGCTACTCAGCTCAATCAGCTGATGGGGCTTACTGTTTCCCAAGGACGGAGATAGCTGAGCTTCGTGAGTAGCAGACCTCGTCTGTACAGAGGATACATGACCTTGGGTGAAGAAAAAGAAGTTGATGCTGAGGCTGAGAGGCTCTAAAGATGAGCCTCTCAAGATCAGGGAGGGAGATGATGATGGCGGTGATGACGATGATGATGTGGATGAGGATGATAAGGATGATGATGAGGATGATAAGGATGATGATGAGGATGAGACTGAAGAAGGAGGTGATGATGGTGCAGGAGAGGAGGAGGGAGGAGATGACGAGGAAGGAGATGATGCAGCTGCATCGGCTGCCACACAAACCAGAGAAAGGCGCTCCAAGAAGGCACAGGATCAGGGAGCCTCGTCCTCAGCCCCATTTGCAAAAGAGCCCATGATTCAGGATAAAAGTAATGTTTAGATGTTTTTGTAATCTTAAATCATGTGTAATTGAATCATGTATTAAACTTATGTACTTAATGTTTATATATATTTGATATTTAACTATCTTGATTATTGACAAATGGTTGTTATGTTAAATGTTTAAATCAAGCAGATTAACCATCTCAGTAAGACGAGTATGATGTTGCTCCCTTACAGAAAATCAAGTCTCAATTCACTATGATACTTGATTTGCAAGGGATTGTTAGGAGGTCTGTGAGTTATACTCTCAAGGAAGGAGAAATCATTCATGACCTTACTGATGAGCAACTTCAAAGATGTTCCGGCTAAATCCGGATGAAATTGTTAAGGATGCCCCTACAGTTGACATGGCTAGTGACGATGAGCTTAATGATGTGGACGAAATAAAGATTGAAGATGTCACATCCCAGAATTATCCAGAGTATGCTGATAGAGAGGGAAATGTAGTCTCCAATCTGGGTGATACTTTCGTCAGTGATACGTTGAAAAACTAGATAAGATGGAGCAAGAGTCTGAGAAGAATAAGGACCAAGCCCAAGCCTTAGACGCTGATGTCAACATCAGAAAGGCTGAATGGGCGGCTTGTTTTGCAGAGATCCGAGCCCAACGCACTGCTCCAAAGCCGAGTGCCTACACCAAGCTCTACAAAGTGAAAAAGCATCTAAAGGTGTCAGGAAAGGTTATAACGTGGGCATAGTTTGAGGATCTAAATGTCTATGCTGTCAAGAGGGAGAAGGGAATAGAGTACTTTAGATTCCCACATGATCTAAACACTCTCCCTGGTTTTGAGCTCAACCAACTGGACAAACTAAAGTTGCTATACGCTAACCCAAAGAAAATATCATTATTATCTTCCATTACGTTCGTTAACCTTCATTCACTCATTACATCTTGTGACATGTACATTACCCCGAACATTGTGCACAAAGCGGGTAACTGGGCATGAGGTCTTTCATAGACCTCGAACATTATTCACGAAGCTGACTCCAGTACCTAGGGCAAGTACATTCACCATTCATCTTTTCTTTTTCATTCCGGATCAATGCCATATGCTATACCCCAAACATTGTGCACGAAGCCGGTTACTGGGCCTGAGGTCTTTCATAGACCCCGAACATTGTGCACGAAGCTGACTCCAGTACCTAGGGCAAGTGGCAAGGATCCCATACATATGGTCAATCATAAGGATTGGACCCCAGTGTGCATCCTTCTGGGGTAGCTAACCCGCACACAGTTGAGCTAACACCCTTAATTGGCTGTGGACCTCCATACATTTGCTTGCAAGACTTTTTACGTTCATTCATTCGTTAATGCATGCATTCATTCATCATGTTCCTCTTTCATTATCTTTCACTTTACGTTACATAATACTTTCGGTTCATTCATTAACATAACACGTAAAGCCATGGAAAGATAAACATTCATCATCATAGGAACATAACATAACATATTATTCATACATCATCATACCGGGCATCATACATACATAACATACATCATGCATAACCATGCAACATCATCATCATCATCATCATCATCATCATCATAAGCATCAATCACAATACATAACATGCCCATCATACTATTTATGACCCCAAAAGTCAACTTTTATAGTCCCCCGGAAATTTCCCAAGTCAAAGCCTACTTTACACATTTTCCCCATAAATTAGAAAAATATTTTAAGTCCTTAGGTGCATGGGCCAAAGATAGTTTAAAACATGTAATACGTTTCTAGGCCCAAAGATAGTTTAAAACATGTAAAAACCAGGGTCTAGAACTCACCTGGTGCAGCTTGGGTGTTCTTCCTTTTAACCCGCTTGCAAAGAGTTCAAAACACCTAAAAACAATACCAAAAACACACACACCCGAGCACAAACACAACCCATAAGCACATAAACACATAACCGGGATAAACCCGACATAAAAACATAAAAACCTTGAATTCTTACCTTGAATTCACTTTTCTTCTTCCTCTTCTTCTTCAACCGAGAGTATTCTCTGTTCTCTCTCTCTCTCTAAAACCAAGGAAAATGGTGGAGTGAGGTGAGGGTGGGCGGCCATACCCACATTTACACCAACGTTTGATAGTTTTGTCCTTTTTGGACACTTTTAGTCCCTCCACTTGGACTTTATTGCCTTTCTTGCTTTTATTCGTTATATCTTGACTTTTAAAATAACGGGTGTTACATGAAGTGGAGTCCTCTGCGCACAATGTCAAGAATCCCTTTAAGGAAACTGCCACAGGACTTCACTCCACACTTTAAGTGGTGGTACTATAATTGGAGAACATGTGAAGATGTTATAGTCTTGCAAAAAGAGGGCCAAATGGATACTATTCGGGTATTTGACCCAATGTGGCTGACTAACTTGTCTGGTGATGATGTATACACATTGTACAAATGGCCACTTTTTTATGATTCGTAAGACATTGTACAAGCCCTCCAATTCCAAAATGTTATAAGACTCTGTTTCGCATTTGAGATAAACCCGGGAGTTACAAGAGAGGAGAAGTACAAGAAGTTTGATGAGCTGATGAAGAATGTTAGACAATGATGTAAACTAGGTCCAAGGGGGAGTTTGTAGATACATGTGTACCTAGTTTAGGAGCTCAATGTAAAATGTCTTTCATGTCTTACATATATGTAATTGAATGGGTATGAATGAAATGTAATGTGTTGGTGATGCTTATAATGTTTAATATTTCATTGTTTATTGTGTGATAACACATATTGAACTAACTATATAGGTTTGTGGTGTGTAAGTAGTTCTTAGTCAATAATGGTTAAGAAACATGTTTAAACTTAATCGTGTGAAGTTCTCATGCGAATAGACCATGCTAATGGACCATATGTATGAAATCTTTATGCTAATGGACCAGTCGCATGACTAAACCAGGAGACTGGATCAGTCGCACGATTATGACATAAGATTGACTCAATCGCACGACTGAACATTCAGTCATGCAAATGAATCAACTGCATGCTTCAGTCGCATGACTAAACCATGCTAATGGTTCAGTCGTACAAATGGAAAACCGTAACCTATAACGACCACTTAATTCATGCAAAAATGTAGCAATTCGATTACCTACGCACATAATCGTACCCTAGCCGTCCAGAGACTTAAGAAAACCTTTTCCAAGTTCATAGATCGTAGTTAATCATCTTACAATCATTCTTAACATATTAGTTCATTCTTAGATCGATTATACTTGCGTTCTCACTGATTTGATCACCAATAAAATAGGATTCCACACTATTTGGTTTGGTATACACGTAAACCAATTAGTACTCCGTACCTAAACGATCCTAACATGTTGACCACAATTAGGAGCTCAAAAATTATTATCATATGGATTTCCTTAAGGCCCATAGTTGTAGTTTCACTTTTGTGCTCCATATCCTCCTATAACATTTTGATTTTGACTATAACTATTTTTTCATATCCATTTACACCATTGTTGTTATTATCATGCCAATCTACATCTCCTTGTCTATCATTGTGATAATCCCAATTCTCATTCCAGTTTCCATCCCCTTTATAGTGTGGTAATCATTATTGTATATGGTGTCACCCTAACATGAATGGTGTTATTTTTTTTCTTATTCTAGTTGTGGATGTTACTAACGCTTCTTAAAGGTGGACCTTGATTTGTTTGATTTTTAGGATTCATAATTTCAATAATTATCAATTGTTATGATTCTTGATACTTATCTTCTGACTGAACTTTTCTTGACGTAGATTGTTGTTGTGGTTCTAATGAATATCCATGAAGGATACTATTGTGTTTGATAAATTTATGGTATAAATCTAATAACCTTGAAGCAGACTTTATAAAACAATCCACACCCCTATTTTAGGGTGTATTGAACCTTTGTAGTGGGCAAGCACGATAAAAAAGAAAAGTGGTATGAACCTCATCCAATCTTGATTACACCCAAACAGTAGCGGATAAGTTATGATAAAAAAAGGAAGGTTTCGACCCGTTTTGATCTTGATAAAAAATAACTAGGGTTTAAACCTAAACAACCCCATACAATTTGCAAACCAATCATTCAAAGAAGATCAATTTAGGAAATATTCAACATTGTGAGAGCACATGGCTCTCAAACCCTGACAAATTTATTGTATAAATTTAAAGAATCAATACCCAAATAATAGAGTTCTTACAGAATTTGAATCAATTAATGATCCAACATATTAATACAATCAAATAAAAAAGACTGCAAAATAAAGTTGTTAGTCCTCTTAGATTTATATGTGTAGCGTTAAGTATAAGAGGTGTGATAGGAGGTAAGTGTAGAGAGCCCATCCCCCTTCCTCTTGCACTTCTTGTAAGTCAATGTCTTGACTTTTATTGCTCCCACTAACCTTAGAATCCTCTAAAAACATAGCATGATGAGTTTCCACGATGCGAGTAGCATGAGAAGGACAATGAAATATATTCCCTTTTGAATGATCGGGATATCCTATAAAGAAATAACTGACTGTATTCATGTCAAGTTTTCTTTGTTGAGGATTATAAAGCTTAGCTTCGGCTCCATACTTTCATATACCTTAAGCTAGGTTTCCTTCCTGTCCAAATTTCAAATGGAGTTTTAGGGACAGACTTAGAAGGAACTATATATAGTATATGAAAAACTATGTTTAACGCATCGGTCCATAAAAATTCAGGTAAAGAGGAGTTCACTAACATACTTCTAACCATGTCCATTAGGGTACGATTTCTTCTCTCAGCTACATTGTTCTGCTGAGTAGTACCGACATGGTAATTTGGTTTACAATCCCGTGTTCTTTACAAAAGTCAAAGAAAGGACCGTGAGCTTGACCAATATTGTGAAGTCGGTTTTTTCGCCGGATCGATAAACATCCGAGCATGTTCTTGACGGAAGGATAAACAACAGCACAAACCAAAAGTCAAACAATAACACGAACTATAATTGAATGGTTTCATTGATAAAACCTAACGATTACAAGTTCGTTACAACATAAGAATCAAGACTCTTGACAAGGGGAAGATCGAGCATGATCTCCCCTCTCATCCGGCAGCCCTAGGCTCCAGGCAGACTCCTATCTCGACCCCTAACCCTTCTACACATTAAAACTGGTATATATAGGCCTCGGCCCATATTAGATGCGACTGGGCCCATTCGTGCGATTGGACCATGCGTATGGTCCAATCGTACGACTGGACCATGCGTATGGTTCAATCGTACGACTGGACCATTCTTATGGTTCAGTCTTACGAATGTCCCAATCGCATCTCTCAGTCGCACGATTGGTCCATCAGCATGGCTCAGTCGTACGACTGAGTCTCATTCGCATATGCTCCTGCGAATGACCCAGTTTCATGTGTTTACAAAATATCAGGTGTATAACATTAAGTCTAGACTATTCGACCAGCGACGGACACACTATATATGACTATATATGCTCCAACAAATTCCCCCTTGTACGTTGCTTGCGAATAGTAGATAACACCTCTTACAATCTTCAGTCAATCTTTGCTCTGGTTGCCAATAGAATCAAACGAAAACCATTTTAGCCAACGTTGCCGATCAATCAGGTTACTACCTCATCCCTGAAAATGAAGTTAGGCACAGTAGCTTTCGTTTACTTTGCAGAACACCATCACAGCAGCAAGATTCCCCATATGACTGATTTTTCTAGATAATGATACGAACAGTTTTCCATTGCTTCAATCTTCACACAGGCTAACCTGATTAACATCACCACCTACAGAATTCCCCCTCACATTCAGCATATCCCAATATATAGACATTGTGCTCTCCTTGCGTCGGACACGGTGTATTGGGCAAAAGGTTGAAGGTTCCAATCCACAGCTGACAATATCAACCAAATCAGCACGCATGAAGATTCATCATCGGAAACCGGTTCACATCATCACTTTCTGATTGCGTCTTCACTTTCTATATACAAGGATTCCCCCTAAGAAGCAGAATCCATTCTGTGCAGATAAATATAACTTGATTGGCCCATAAGTAGTCAGATGCTCCTGACTACCCCACAAAATCAGCAACAACTGCTGACATCTTCTCTTCTCTCTTTCATGTTCCAATTACATTCACCTATTCTGGAAATCCGACGAATAATGGGGTACACATCGAACTTATTTGACAAACGAACCTCTGGGTGAATATGCTTTGCTCATCTTCAAATCCGTGCAAGAAGCTGTTCTAGACTCTTTTTTTTGGTCTGGAACAAATGCGAATGAGTCAATGCGGATGGCTCATTCGTGCAATTGAACATACGACTAGTCCAGTCGCACGACTGAACATACGACTGGTCCAGTCGTACGAATGGCTAATACGCATGGTCCAGTCATACGAATGGTCCATTCGCATGGCCCAGTCGTACGAATGGTCCATTCGCATGGCCCAGTCGCATGAACGGGTCTGCATGCAGATTTTCAGATCTGCAGCCGCCAGGGCTACCCAAAACCCTAATCTGACGAATTCAACATCAACCGAAACAAAGTAGACATCATCAGATTCGAAAGGGTGACAGGAACGTGGTTTCGAATTCGATTTCAACATAGAAGCAACACACGTAACAAGATCTGAGCGAAACACGAAGAACACGAAGTGGGTTTAACGTCAAGATCTAAAATTCAATCCAGAAATCAGGAGCTCGGGTTAGAATGATTGTTAGATCATTCCAGCAGTAACCTGGCTCTGATACCAATTGTGAAGTCGGTTTTTTCGCCGGATCAATAAACATCCGAGCATGTTCTTGACGGAAGGATAAACAACAGCACAAACCAAAAGTCAAACAATAACACGAACTATAATTGAATGGTTTCATTGATAAAACCTAACGATTACAAGTTCGTTACAACATAAGAATCAAGACTCTTGACAAGGGGAAGATCGAGCATGATCTCCCCTCTCATCCGGCAGCCCTAGGCTCCAGGCAGACTCCTATCTCGACCCCTAACCCTTCTACACATTAAAACTGGTATATATAGGCCTCGGCCCATATTAGATGCGACTGGGCCCATTCGTGCGATTGGACCATGCGTATGGTCCAATCGTACGACTGGACCATGCGTATGGTTCAATCGTACGACTGGACCATTCTTATGGTTCAGTCTTACGAATGTCCCAATCGCATCTCTCAGTCGCACGGCTGTTCCATCAGCATGGCTCAGTCGTACGACTGAGTCTCATTCGCATATGCTCCTGCGAATGACCCAGTTTCGTGTGTTTACAAAATATCAGGTGTATAACATTAAGTCTAGACTATTCGACCAGCGACGGACACACTATATATGACTATATATGCTCCAACAAATATCAGTATGTCTACCATAATACTCACCACCTCTATCTGATCTCACTACCTTTATTTTACGATCAAGTTGATTTTCAACTTCAGACAAAGGTTTTAAATATGTTAAATGATTCAGATTTATCTTTAATTAAGTACAAGTACATGTAACAGGAGTGATCATCTATAACGTGATGAATGATTTATGTCCTGATATTCCAATAGGATGAGGTCCACTAATATCAGTGTGTATAAGTTCTAGTAAACCAGAACTCCTGACGAAACCCTTTTTAGATCCATTAACCATTTACCTTTAAGGCATTTAACACATGTTTCAAAATCAGAGAAATCAAGATTTGGTAATACTTCATCTTTCACAAGTCTTAACATGCGATCTCGTGAGATGTGGCCTAAAAGTTTATGCCATAACATGGATGATGTTTCCAAATATAGTTTTTGTTTGTTAATGTTTTCATTTATATTATATGATAACAATGATTTTGAAAATTGACCATCTAGTTCTAACTTATAGAGATTTCCATCCAGATAACCATAACCATACACATAGGAGTTTAAAGTAATAGTGACTTTGCCACAACCATACAAAACTTTATAACCATCATTGTCTAACTTTGGTACATATACCAAGTTCTGAGTAATCCTCGGTACATATAACATATCATAAGTTTAATACAATGACCGATTTTCATCAATAATTGCATGGTTCCTATGACTTCAACATTATGTTTATCACCATCTCCCACCTTAATTTTCCTTTGGTTTCTTTCTAGCTTCTGGATTGTAAGAAATCCCTATGTTGAGTTAGTAACAAAAAACCTTAGAACCAGAATCAACCCACTATGTGTTAATTAAAATGTTAACATTAAAGGACTCAGATATCATAAATCAATGGTTACCTTTCTTAGCCAGCCACTCCTTGAACTTAGCGCAATGTCATTGGGGTGTCCCTTATTATGACAAAATTTGCAGCGAGATTGTCCGAAGGAGGCATTTAAGCTCAGCTTATGGACATTGGAGCTTTCCGCTTTGAAGTTTCCCTTCCTCTTTAATGGTTTAATTGTAGTAACATGAACAACATTGGGCTTTTCTAGCTTCAGGCATTCTTCCTCCTACACGCACATTGCTATCAACTCACCCATTGACCATTTTTCTTTTTCGGGTGTTATAGTTGATCTTATAACCATCAAAGCATGAAAGTTGAGAAGTCATAATGAAGTTTACTAGAAAAACATAACTGATCTCCATCTTTAACTCTTGAGTTTGTGAGCCATGTCGTTCATTATCACTATGTGTTCACGTATATTATTAAACCCATCATACTTTGTAGTAAGCATCTTCAGAATCAGAGTGCTCGCATGTGCTTTAGAAGATCCTTTAAATTGTTCCTCCACTAAGTTTTGATAAGTTTTGGCATTATCTTAGGTATTGATCCCCTTATTGCAACAGAGATAGAGTTCTTGATTATTATTTGAGATATTCTCCCTGATTGCAACATATATTGAGTTCTTGATTATCATCAGAGATATTATGTAAGACCTCTCCCATTTTTCATACTTCTGTTTTTTTATATGTAGTACTTTTAGCAGTAAGAGCAGCAGGAGCATCATGTCTCAAGGCATAATCAAGATCCAACATGCCAAGAGTAAGTTTAACAGAGTCCCTCCAAGAGACAAAGTTCACCCCAGATAAAACCTTAATCCTGAAGTTAGGAGTGATAGTGAATGCTAAATTGATACACCTTACAATAATCTACACCTTTACAGTAAAACTTCAAGCCCGGGGTGGTTATTTCTCAAAAGCATATTTTGCTTAGAGCCCCCAAGAAAAGGAATATGTACAAGATGGACTTGCAAGAAATATCTCCTTTAGGAGAAGTTTCATGCTTTCTATCTAAAGCAAATAGTAATGAGTTTTTTCTTTAGCATAAAAGAATATGCCATGTAAACTTTAATAATACGAATAAATTAATTAAGAATGATTTGGTAACTAGAATGTCAAAGAAAGAGTTTACAAGTTATAACCACTGTGTTGCATGCCTTAAAGGAAAGCAACACAAGGTATCTCACAAGCCAAAGAAAAGAACTCCATCACTACTCCCCTACAATTGTTACATATGGATCTCTTTGGCCCCACCAGTGTAATGAGTCTAGGAAGGATCTCATATTGTTTGGTGATCATAGATGACTTTACAAGATTCATTTGGGTCTTCTTCCTTAGAAATAAGGATGAGACTTCTAAGATCCCGAAGAATTTCATCTTGAATATTGAGAATCAATGTGATCACAAGGTCAACCATAAGACTTGATCAAGGAAAAAATTCAAAAATTAAATTCTTGATGCATTTTGTGATTAAAAGGGTATTATAAGACAATATAGTGCTCCCAGGACTACTCAGCAAAATGGTGTTACTGAGAGGAGAAACATGACACTTATTGAAGCTGCAAGAACTATGTTATTTGACTCTAAATTGCCCACCACCTTCTAGGCAGAGGCAATAAACACTCCTTGCTATGTGCAAAACAGAGTTTTAGTAGTCAAGACTCATGGTAAGACTCCTTATGAACTTTGGCAAAAGAGGAAACCTTTCATTGGTTTTTCGGGTCATTTGGATGTCTTTGCTCCATCTTGAATACCAGGATCAAGTAGCCAAATTTGATGAGAAATTAGATGATGGATACTTTATTGGATATCTTCTCAAGCTAAAGCTTATAGGGCAAACAATCTCAGAACTAGAGTAGTTGAGGAGTCAACCACTGTGACTTTCAACGAGCACACTCTTAGTGTAAAAGGTTATGGTCCTGATTGGTTGTTTGATCTTGATTTAATTACCAAGTAATTTAACAAATCTTATGAGCATGTTTCAGGATCCCCAAATATCTTATCAACAGGTGATCCTGGCCTAAGATTTGAGCTGAGAAGACCATCAATCACACTACTTCAGCTCTGGTAGTAACTAACCCTATAGATGGAGTTTCTATCAACACAACCATGTCAAATTTAGTTGATACATCTGTGATGCCTTCAAATTCCAGCTCAGAGGCAAAAAACTCAAATGAAGGAACTTTAAATATAGGAGGAAATAGTGGTGGTAACATTGATCCAAAAGTTTTCTAATGTTGATAACCACTCCATAGAAGAAAACATCAATGACTTTGCATACTCATTGGATCAAGTCTCTTTTGATAAGTGTGCTGATGTGGTGGGAGATACTTCATTGCTTGATCTAAATTTTTCTAATTTAGATCTCTCTAAGAAACTTGTTGTAATCTCTCAACTCAGGATCCACAAGTCTCACCCCACCACAAACATCATTGGAGATGTTGATACATGGGTAAAGACAAGAGGACAAACCCATGATGCAGATGTTTGTGTCTATTCTTGTTTCCTATCCCAAATAGAGTCAAAGATAGTTGATGAGGCTTTAAAGGATGGAAGTTGGGTTGAAGCTATGCAAGAGAAGCTACTTAAATTCAAAAGACAAAAGGTTTGGAACCTATGTCCTTTTGCTCAAGGAAGACTACCATAGGTGTCACACCCCAACCTTGACGGCGGAAACGTCAAGGAGTGAGAGTTAAGATCGTTCATAGCCACATAACGCTATTATAAAATCCAAATATATTATTCATAAGTTTCAAAGGTAACATTACAAACATAAGTCTCAAATAAAGAAATTAACAAGCATAATAAGAAATATAACAAGCTCATTCATTTATTTAACTAGGTCCATTCCTAGGTGTGAACAAGCTTCAAAAGTGGTGATCAAACTTGAGTATTTCCTGAAACATGTTAAAAATTAAGGGTCAACATAATGTTGGTGAGATTTTCATAGTTTTCAATACATAAAATATATAAAAGATGGCAATTCATGTTGTAAGTTAGAGAACAAAGCAACTAGGGATGTAAGACAGAATGCACAATCAAACCTTAACAGATTTTTACAAGTCTCAAATGTTTACAAGTATATACGATTAGCTAAGTGTACTTGGATCAACCAAGCAGGCTTGTCAGGCCCATATATCTATGACGTCGCCGGGCTAGCAATAGTTAATGATTGTACATATATTCGATATTACATGGTAGCTACAAAGGTCAACTAACCACAACATACAGGTGAAATGCCATAAGTTTACAAGAATCAAACGTGTTTACAAGGGCAATGTTTATAAGATAACATGTTTCACCCCAAAGTGTGAAAATATGAAAAAAGGGTATAGAAATACTCACTTGATCAAATAAGTATAGAACGATGATTAATAAGAAAATATTAAATAGACGTTCCAACGCAAAATCCTTCACAATGCACCTAAATATATATTTACAAACTTAAAGTTTAATAAAAAGTTAAACGAATTAACGAGTACTAGGATTTTAAGTGGATTTTGGGGTTTTGTCAATAATTATATTTTAACAAAATATAACCAATTATATTAATTGAACTCAAAGAAATTTGGAACATTTTGTGGAAGGTTATATATATAAAAAATATAACATTTATAATAATTTGAATGTATATATATATAAAGATTAAATAAAGTTTAGTAACCACAATTTAAAACAATAATTTGAAGAATTTAGATATAAAGTTGAAATAAAATTTTATAACCAAATGTAATTAAAACATTTTAACCAATAATTTAAAAGTAATGTTTGAACCAATAACTATTTTAAATTAAAAAAAAACAACCAAGTATAAACTTTATTAAAATATTTTAAAAGAAATATTTACTTGTTTAAATTTTTTTGTAACACAATACAGAAAATGATTTGATGCTTTTAAAAATATTTAGAGTTTACAAAATCTATTTTTATATTTATTAGAAATATTTCAGAAATTGATTTAAGGCTAAAAGCCTTTTAAAAAAAATACATGAGGTTGCCCGGGTTCGAACCCAGACCTCATGTACGGGAGGTGTGAGACATAACCAATAGACCAGTGCCATAGCCATGGTTAATGTTGGTTTTAATTTATTAAAAATCCAATTCAACGAGTTTCTCCAATTCTCAAGAACCCTAGGATCGGATGAATCCAAATTGAAGCTTAATTCGATTCGGTTAACATCAATAATCATGGGGCTTTTGTTCCCCATGTCAAGACGAGTAATCAATCTTACCCAATTTGTATTGAAATGAGGTTAAGAACAAATGAGAACAAGCCACGATAGAGTTTGAACTCAATTCGTGTGCAAATGCTTATGAATATCAAATTAACTTCGTGGGTAGCTTCAAACGATGATCTTGATGCAAAGCCCTCTCTCAATTTCAGTTTAATTTGTTCAGAAGGTGGGTTTTGATAATGCTACAGGTTGCGGGTTTGAGAGAATCGAATGGGATGTTTTGTGTGGGTTTCAGGTAAAATTAGAAGTTGTAATAGATTAAAGATAGTTAAATGATTGTCTGTACTTGTTTAATTTTGATAATTATGGTGTCTTCAATGTTGAATGGTTATGCGATTGATTTCTTTCGGTTATTCGATCGAATGGCTTGTAACCAGTGGTTTAAACACCACTGACTCATTCATTCAAGGTCGAATCGTGTACATGAAGGGTTTGGGACGATTTGGGATTCATAACTGGTCAAAATATGGTGATTTTGGGTGTCGCCGGAGCCGTAGCTAGCGGTGGCCGGAAAATCGAATGGTGGGGGGGGGGGGGAAGGTTTGGGTTCACTTTTGAAAATTACACAAATGGTCCCTGTACATTTCCATCTTTATTATTTTATGCACAACCTTTATTTTCAAGTTTCTAAATTGATAATAAGGCCCCTTAAACTTAATTAAGTTTTAACTTGATAATTTTTATATCTTATTATTATTATTGTTATTAATATTAATATTATTGTTATTATTATCATTATTATCATAATGATTATTATTATTACTCTTAATTGGTTATTATTATTATTATTATTTTAATGTGATCATTATTTATTTATTAGGTAATAATTAACATTATTAACTTTCAAACTAAAGGCTTAAAAGTAAAAAGAAAATAAGCATAAATGGCCCATAAGTTTCACATATGGCAACAATGGTCCTTACAAGATTTAAACAAAACTAACTTTAAATTAACCCAAAATTACAAGATGTTACAATAGGAACCAAGTGGGTGTTTAGAAACAAGAAAGATGATAGAGGACTTGTCATAAAAAACAAGGCAAGACTAGTTGTCCAAGGATACACACAAGAAGAAGGAATTGATTACACAGATATGTTTGCTCCTGTGGCAAGACTTGAAGCTGTTAGAATATTCTGGCTTTTGCTACATCCAAGGATTTCAAGTTCTACCAACTTGATGTCAAGTGTGCTTTTCTATATGAGGTGATTGATGAAGTATATGTCAAGCAACCACCTGGGTTTGTAGATCCTGATCATCCTGATTATGTCTGCAGTCTTGATAAAGTTTTTTATGAGCTACACCAAGCTACAAGGAAGTGGTATGAGACTTTATCTTAGTATCAGCATGACTACAAAAGGGGTAATATAGATGGAACTCTCTTCATCAAAGGAACAAGTAAAGATTTAATGCTAGTTCAAGTGTATGTAGATGAGATCAACTAATCCAAAGCTCTGCAAAGACTTTGGTAGGCTGGTGAAGAATAGATTTGAAGTGAGTTCCATGGGAGACTCAATTTCTTTCTAGGAATTCAAGTAAAGCAAGTCGACAATGGCATCTTTATAAGTCAGTCAAAGTATGTACAATATATACTTTCCAGATTCAACATGATTGATTGTAAGGTTGCAAAGACACCCATAGCAAGAAACTACTCCCTTGTACTAAATCTTTAGGGGGTGTGTATGGATGAATACCTTTACAGGGCTATGATTGGATCTCTTATGTATCTTACAGCTAGCAGGCCTGATATTATGTTTGCCACATCTATTTGTGCAAGATATCATGCCAACCCCAAGATGTCACACCTGGTCAATGTCAAAATAATTCTAAGATATCTAAAAGGTGCTCTAATACTTGGCCTATGGTATCCAAAGAATTCCCACTTCAATCTGTATGCATACATAGATAGTGACTATGATGGTTGTAATATGACTGCAAAGTCTACATCAGGGGGACATAAGTTCTTTGGTGGAAGGATAGTCTCATGGCAATGTAAGAAACAATTTTGTGTGTCTACATCAACTGCGGAAATTGAATACATTGTTGTTGCTAACTATTGTGCTCAAATGTTGGACTACGAATTCAACTTTAAAGAGACTTCAATCCACATAGGACAAAACACACTAACATCAGGTGTCATTTGATTAGAGATAACTTTGAAAATGGATTAATCAAACTAGTCAAAGTTAACACAAATAAACAATATGCTTATCTGTTTACCAAAGCTTTTGATGAATAGAGGTTTAAATATCTTGTATTAGCTATTGAAATGATTAACTTTGAGTAGTTTTTCTTAAACTTAACTCGTATTATTTCTAAAACCTATGTGTCCTAAGTTGTCTATTTTATCACTTTCATAAGCCCTTGTTTACTTTAGAAGAAAAATCTTATAAATTTTATTACTTGGATTTTTTAAAATTTTGATCATTGTCTCCTTCGGAAGATATATTTTTACCTTCAGAAGAAAATTATGTCATCAAAACAAATAGCTACTTATGTCAATTTACCTTCAAAAGAAATTTTCAAAATATCTTCCGAAGCTTAAATTAATTTATAAGTTCTTATATGTTGTGAAGAACCATTTCCTTCTGAAAGCAATTAAGTCTCGAAATTTTTATTCCCCTTAGAATAAAATCATTGAGTCTTAATCTCTTATGAAGGAAATTTTTCAATACTTCTTGAAATATCTTTCGAAGTCACTTTTGCTTCGAAAGCTTTTTATCAAAACTTCCGAAGACAATATTCCTTCGAAATATCTTAGATTTCCAAGAAAACTACCTTTTTGGGTACTTTTTCAGATGTGGGACCAACACCTAGATTTTAAAGTTTGTCCTCTTATTAACTTTGTCTCATATCCATTTCATATATATATTCAACGGTTCCCTCCCGTAACACCCGAATATTTTCTTTGAAGCCGACGAAAGAAGAAAAAGAAATAAAATCTAAAGTCGGGGGACCAGACTCACCAAAATGGGAGAAAGATTGGATGGGTAGAGGAATAAGAGGGGAGGCAGCCCACACCCTCCCCACACTTGCAAAAACTTAGCCAAAGAGAGGAGAGAAGGAGAAAAGGGAGAAAAAGCTTGTTCGGGTGGATTCGAGCTTAAGGGTGGTGATGAGAGTGCAACTTAAGGGCCTCGGTGAAAGAGGTTGTGGTTGAAGAGGTGCATCAGGTCATGCAGACAATCTTACCGTCTGTAGTGACTGAAGTGATCAAAGCTATACGGGAGGGGGAGAGGAAAGAAAGAAGTAGACCTACGGGCGAAAAAAGATAGCCCGAGACTGAGATGGTGTTGTATGATGACGAAGGAAAAGAGGAGGAAGAAGAGCCTGCGCCGGAGGCGGTACGAGGCTGTAACTATGGGGCGTTTCAACGATGCAAGCCCCCTACTTTTGATGGTAACGGCACTGATGTTGCTGCTCACCTGTGGGTGAGGGAAATGGAAGTTGTTCTAAATACAAGTGAGTGCCGGGAAGACCAAAAAGTGAAGTTTGCCGCCCACTCTTTCGTGGACTCAGCTTTATGCTGGTGGACAATATTGTCCAAGCTAAGGGTAGTAAGGCTATTAGGAGGATGAGGTGGGTAGAATTAAGAGTCGGTGATCGAGGAGTTCTGTCCTCACAGGAAATGGATAAGGTGGAAAGAGAGTTCCTGCAGTTGGAGGCGGGAACAATGACACATCAACAGTATACCACCAAATTCAATGAGATGGCACGTTTAGTACCAGACCAAGTGACACCCATGTCATGAAAATCAACGGTATGTTTAGGGCTTGCAGGCGGATATCCGTAGGCACATGATTGTTGCCCGACCGAGCACGTTTAGGTCAGGAATTGATTTAGCAGGAAGATTATATGATGAGAGAGAGGTGGTGGTAGTTGAGGCAAGCAAGAAGGTGGTGGTAATCAGAGTTGGAATGGAAAGTGGTTTGGTCAAGGTGGTGCCTCTATGAGTAACTAAAAGGCATGGGTGGATGATCGCCGTGTGGTCACATCGGGGGCAGGATCGAAGTGGTGTGGCAAATGTGGGAAAGAGCATTCGGGGGAATGCAAGTGCAGATCAAAATTTTGTTTTAAGTGTGGGAATCCTAGTCATATGGCTAGAGACTATGGGGGTATGAGGTGCTTCACTGTGGACAAAATGGTCATATGAGTAGGGATTGTATGAAGCCGAGGGCTGAGGGTTCTAGGGTGAAGAAGACGGGAAGTGAAGGACCGAGGGCGAGCGCCAGGGTATTCACTATGACATAGGAGGAGGCTAGAACGCACCCTGATGTTGTGTTTGGTACGTTTCTAGTGAACCAAACTTTAGCTTTTGTGTTATTTGATTCCTATGCCAGTAAAAGTTTTATCTCTGCTTCTTTCTGTGCTAAGCTGCCTCTTAGTAGTAGATGTGTTGATGCGCCCTTTGATGTAGAAACTGCCATAGGTAAGTATACCAGGATTTCTGAGATGATAGAGGATTGTGATGTGGAACTAGAAGGTCATAAATTTCCTGTTATACCGTTCGCGATGACCTTAGGTGGTTTCGATTTGGTTCTTGGGATGGATTGGTTAGCGGACTTCAAGGCGAACATTGTGTGTCGCAAGAAGATGATTTGTCTGATACCGCCTAACGGGAGTTCGGTAACTATTTATGGGGATCGGGTCACGACGATCTCGAAAGTAATCTCAATGGCGGTGGTGGGAAAGTGTATGAGGCGTGAATGTAGTGTCTACTTGGCTTATGTAAAGGATGTGGATACGTTAACACCACAACTGTCTGAAGTACCGGTTGTGTGTGACTTTCCAGATGTGTTCCCAGAAGACTTACCAAGAGTGCCACCTGACATAGAGATCGAGTTTCAGATTGATCTGATACCAGGTGCCCAACCTCTTGCCAAGGCATCGTATCGGTTGGCTCCGACAGAGATGAAAGAATTGATGGAGTAGTTGCAAGAGCTACTTGATAAGGGGTTCATTAGACCGAGTATCTCTCCTTGGGGTGCTCCGGTCTTGTTTATGAAGAAGAAAGACAGTAGTATGAGGATGTGTATTGATTACCGTGAGCTGAACAAGTTGATGGTGAAGAACCGATACCCCTTACCGAGAATTGATGATCTGTTTGATCAGCTTCAAGGTGCCAGTTGGTTTTCAAGGATAGATCTTCGATCTGGTTACCATCATCTAAAGGTGAGGAGCAGGATATTCCTAAAACAGCTTTTCGCACGTGTTATGGTCACTACGAGTTTCTTGTCATGTCTTTTGCTTTGACCAATGCGCCAGCTGCTTTTATGGATCTGATGAATCGAGTGTGTCGGCCGATGTTGGATAAATCAGTTATTGTGTTTATTGATGATATTCTGATTTATTTGAAGAGCGAGATAGAGCATGCCGGTCACATTCGGGAGGTTCTGGAGATGCTGAGAAAGGAGAAGTGCCAGGTTCTCTAAGTGCGCATTCTGGTTGTGCAAAGTTCAGTTCTTGGGTCACGTGGTAAATCCTGACGGGAACATGGTGGACCCGGCAAAGGTGGAGGCGGTGATGCAGTGGAAGTCTCCTAAGACGCCATCCGAGATTCGTAGCTTCTTGGGTTTGGCGGGCTACTACAGAAGATTCATTCAAGACTTCTCTAAGATTGCTTCTCCACTAACTAAGTTGACCCGGAAGGATGTGAAGTTTGTATGGGGTCAAGCTCCAGAGAAGGCGTTCGAAGAATTGAAAGCGAGGTTGACTCAAGCTCCTGTTCTGTCATTACCCGGTGGAAGTGAAGATCTGGTGGTTTATTTTGATGCTTCCTTTTCGGGGTTGGGGTGTGTGTTAATGCAAAGGGGGAAGGTTATAGCCTATGCATCCCGACAGTTGAAGGTTCATGAGGTCAATTATCCTACTCATGACTTGGAGCTAGCAGTTGTGGTCTTTGCGTTAAAGATTTGGAGGCACTATCTTTACAGGACGAAGTGCACCATATTCACTGACCACAAGAGCTTGAAGTACTTCTTTGAGCAGAAGGACCTAAACATGAGACAGAAGAGACGGTTGGAGCTTATAAAGGATTACGATTGCGAGATCCACTACCATCCGGGCAAAGCCAATGTGGTGGCAGACGCCCTTAGCTGAAAAGAGAGGTCCGAGCCGATTTGGGTGAAAGCATATCAGTTGATCATGACCTTGGATGTGATGAAGCAAGTCAAAGAGTTTCAAGATAGGCATTGAAAGAAGATCATCTTGACTCTGAAAGAATGAGAGGTCTGGTCGCAGAGTTGGGTGAAAACACATTTGGTGTTAGAACCCAGTTCGGACGAATGTGGATTCCTCGTTTTGGGGATCTACGTATGAAGATAATGGATAAAGCTCACAAAACTCGATACTCCATTCATCCTGATGCCACTAATATGTATCAAGACATGAAGAAAGATTATTGGTTGCCGGGTATGAAGCGTGATGTGGTGGAGTATGTGAGTAAGTGCCTTACTTGCTTACAAGTGAAGGCCGAGCATCAGAAGCTGTATGGGAAGATCCAACCTTTGGATTTACCGGAATGGAAGTAGGAGCACATCACCATGGATTTTATTATGAAGCTACCATGTACTCCGAAAGGGTATGATGCCATATGGGTAATACTTGACCGTTTGACGAAGAGTGCTCACTTCCTACCGATCCGCGAGACATATTCATCTTAGAGGTTGGCTGATCTATTCATCAACGAAATTGTAACTCGTCATGGTGTCCAATGTCTATTGTGTTTGATCGTGACACCCGGTTTACATCTAAATTTTGGAAGACATTCCACGACGCGATGGGGACGAGGTTACATATTAGCACGGCTTATCATCCTCAAACAGATGGTCACTCAGAAAGGACCATTCAGACAACAGAGGACATGCTTCGGGCATGTGTGATTGATTTTAGGGGAGTTGGGATGACCACTTACCATTAGCTAAATTCTCATACAATAACAGTTATCATGCCAGCATTGGTATGCCACCTTATGAGATGCTATACGGTAGGAGATGCAGAACACCCGTCTATTGGGGTGATATTGGTCATAAAGAGTTAGGGAGCGTCGAGGTGATCGAGGCTACGACTAAGAAGCTTGAAAGGATCAAAGCCTTCATGAAGGCAGCCAAGATAGATAGAAGTCGTATGCTGATAAACGGCACAGACCAATTGAGTTCCAGGTGGGTGACCGGTCATGTTGAAGGTCTCACCTTGTAAGGGTATCATTCATTTCCGAAAGCAGGGCAAGTTGAGCCTGAGGTACATAGGCCCTTTCTGAATCATTACTCGAGTAGAGAGGTGGCCTATAGATTGGAGTTACCAGATGAGCTAAGGAAGTGCTTGGCAGATGAAGATATGATTGTTCACTGGAGGATATCGAAGTAGACGACGGCTCAATTATGTGGAGCAACCAGTGGCAATCATCGATCGAAAAGAGAAGAGGCTGAGGAATAAAGTGGTTCCCCTTGTGCGTGTACAGTGGAAGCACAGGAGGGATCCGAGTCTACATGGGAGTCTGAAGAAGAGATGAGACAACATTACCCACATTTGTTCGAGGAATACAGGTTTCAGGGACGAAACCTATATAAGGGGGGTGGACTTGTAACACCCGTATATTTTCTTTGAAGCCGACAAAGAAGAAAAAGAAATAAAGTCCAAAGTCGAGGGACCAAACTCGCCAAAACGGGAGAAAGGTTGGATGAGTAAAGGAATAAGAGGGGAGGGCAGCCCACACCCTCCCCACACTTGCAAAAACTCAGCCAAAGAGAGGAGAGAAGGGGAAAAGGGAGAAAAAACTTGGTTCGGGTGGATTCGAGCGTGAAAATCAAAGTGTAGTGGGTTGAATCGAATCTCTACTCGACGCTGTTGTTTGTGTGAGTTATAAGACCCCTCTTTTACACATTTTCAACTGATTTGGGGCTAGAACACATAGTGAAACCCGTTTTTGAAATGTGTGTGTTTGACTCGTGTGTATGTGTTTGTGTGTGATGCGAGTGGTGTTTGTTTCCGGGCTTGTGTGTGCTTGAATGATGTTTTGGTATGCATTCCTAAGGTTTTGGATGGTTGATTTGGGCTTAGAAGAGGTTTGGAAGAGCTTGGAGGTCGAAAATGGCAGATTGGGTTCGGGATGAACTGCATTCTGCACCAATTAGGGCTATGTGATCGAATGGCATGCGACTGGTCGTCATACGGCCGAAAGGAATGCGAATGAGGTCCATACGCATGCCAGTTGTGCGATTGAGGTTCATTCGCATATGAGTCGTGCGACTGGAGCCTATACGCATGCAAGTCATGCGACCGAGGGTCATTCGCATGGGAGTCATGCGACTGAGGTCCATACGCCTAGTTCCATCCACATTAGGTCCATTCGCACCAGTGTTCATCCGCACTAGGTCCATTCGCATATTATCCATTCGCATGATGTTCAGTCGCCTGGAAGGCCATGCGACTAAAGGTGCCCATACGCCCAAGTAGGGCTTGTGCACTCGAGGAAAACGTAGTTTATTTACTGACTTTCGGGTGAAAGTGCAGATGTAAGTTTTCACGTGGAAGGTTCCCGGGGGTTCATATAGATGACTTTTGTGGCCTTAGAGGTTATGTTGGGCATGGATGATGATGATGCATGATGTTGCATGATGTTGATGATGTATGTTTTGTATGTATGATGGTGCCCTGTATGTTGATGTTAACTGTGTATGTTATGTTTCTTATTATTATGTATGATTATTTTTCCCTGGGCTTTACGTGGAATGTAAATGAATGAAATGAAAAGTATTATGTAACGTAAAGTGGAAGATAATGAAAAGAGGAACGGAATGATGAATGCATGCACTAATGAACGAATGAACGTAAGAAATTCTTGCAAGCAAATGTATGGAGGTTCACACTCATGAGGAGTGTTAGCTCAACGTGTGCGGGTTAGCTACCCTATGAGGATGCACACTGGGGCTTGATCCATGTGATCAAGAATATGTAGGTTCACACCCAATAAGGGGTTGTCAGCTCAACTATATGCGGGTTATATACCCCATGAGGATGCACACATGTAACACCCGGTTATTCTTTTAAAAAGAAGAATAAGAAATGAAGAATAAAAAGGAAACATCAATAAAGCCAAGTCGAGGGACTAAAAGTGTCCAAAAGGACAAAATCTTTGGAAAGTTGGTGATAAAGGTGGCATGGCCGCCCATCACCTTTTCTACACACAAATCTTCGGTCATTTTAGAGAGAGAAAGGAAGAGAGCAGAAACACTCTCGGTTTTTGAAGAAGAAGAAAAGAGGAGGCTGAATTCAAGGTAAGAATTCAAGGTTTTTAAGTGTTTATGTTGGGTTTTGTCTTGGTTATATGCTTATATGCTTATGTGTTTGTGTGTGTGTTCTTGTGTGTGTGTTTGGTGGGTTTGCTAGGTGTTTGAACTCATTTGCAAACGGGTTAGAAGGAAGAAACACCCAAAGTTGCACCAGGTGAGTTTCTAGACCCCGGTTTTACTTGTTTTAAACTCTTCTTGGGGCTGAAAATGTATTAAAATGATTTTACAATGTTCATGTATGTATATCCGTATGTATTATGCATGTTTGATATTGTTCCTTAGGTGTTATTAAGTTGTTCATGTTTAGAATAGCCTGGGTAAGCTTAGAAAAATAGGCTTGATGTTTGGATTCGAAAATATCCTAGAAATATGTTGAACAGAATGTTCATGCGCCTAAATAAGGCCCATGCGCCTGGAAATGTCTTAGAAATGTTAAGGGTGGTCCATGCGCCTGAACAGTGGTTCATGCGCCTAGAATTTTAGTCAGACGACTAAGTGTAGGGCCATGCACCCCAATAGTGCCCATGCATCTGAATAGCCCATGCGCCTAGGTACGCCCAACCGCCCAAACCCCATGCGCCTAAGTGTCCATGCGTCCGAATGGACCATACGCCCGAATAGTATCCATGCACCTGAAATAGCTCATGCGCCTAAGTGTTGAAACGGTTAAGTATTGGCTAATGCGCCTGCATAGTGATGAAATGCCCAAACAGGACTCATGCGCCCAAATAATGTTGGTGCGCCTAACACTTAGAATTTATTTCAGAATTTTTAGGAGTCTGTGCTTTTAGGGTTTTGACCGAGGTTTGACTAGGGCTTATAATGCTTGGTTTCATGCATTATTATGATTACCTTATGATTGTTCCTTATTATTATTATTAATATATTACTATTAGTATGTGACTTTACGTGATGTGTTTATTATTGTAACGTAAAGTATTACTAATAATAATAAAGTGAAAGAGTAATAAAGAAAAGAAGTGGAACTTAATTTAAGACGTTAACAAGTCTCGCAAGCTTACAGGAGGGACACGACCATGTTGTTGTTAACTCAACTGTGTTGCGGGTTAGCTACCCTATTTTGCACACAGGGCCAGCCAATTGAGATTGGCGGACCTTTGCAGCATACCCTAGGTGTCTGGGCCAGTCTTGTGTACAGTATTTAGAGCCCCTTGTGGGAACAGAGCGCCCAGCACCATTTCCCCCGCGCACATAGTTTAGGGTATTGCTCATTGGTCCACATAGACAGTGAAAGATAAAGATAAAAGTATACAGAGTAAACAAGGCATACAGTAAAGAGAAAAGCATTATCTGATTGTATAGTTAATGAGTGCTCACGTATAAAGAGATAAGGTTTTCATAAAAAGAGTATTTTCATATGTATAGCTACAGAAAGTATTTTATTACTTTTAAAACTAGAACTCACTCAACAAAGTTGACTTTTATACATTTTCAGTTGGCAAGTAAATATTGCTGAGGATGACACTAGGGTGAAGCTACTCGGCAGGAAAAGACTGACATCCATTCACACTTATTTTTGTTGTTGTTTTGTAATGCAATTAAACAATTCTTTTGTATTCGGTTAAACGATATTGTATTGCTCAACAACAATGTTTTAATGAAATGAATGGCTTTTGTTAAAATAATTCCGCTGCTTAAGTTTGTAAATTATAACGTTTAATGTATTTAATGCTGTGAATGACCAACTGTGGGGTCTTCGGGATCGGGGCCTTACAACACAGGGGTTCAATCTTTGTGATTGACTAGATGAATAGGGTCCTTGTTGCTTAACCCTAGATGAATTGCTTGGTGCTCTAGAGGGGGTTAAGCACATGACATGACCTAGATGTAAATGAAAGATAATTAAAGTACGAAATAAACGATGATGAAGATATAACTATTATCAATGTGTACGAATGATGTATGATCGCATGAAAGTAAAGAATGGTTTCAATGTAAGAAAAGTATGTTTTATTATAAAACTAGAACTCACTTAGCAATGCTGACATTTATGTGTTTCCAGTTGGCAGGTAATGTTGCTGAGGATGGCACGAGGCGGCTACTCAGCTTTTTTGGACGGCATTCTTTTGATTAATGTTTTTGCATTGTAATGCAAACGAATGATGTTTTGAAATGAACGCTTGTATTAACTTGCAAAAGCATCCATAATGATATGAAAAGTTATTTTTATGTTTCTGCTGTAATGTTTTATAATGTTAAATGTAAAGTTATGTTTTATGTGCAGTGATTTACCAGCTGTAAGCGTCCCGGAACGGGGCCTTATACCTCCTCTTTCACTCTCTTCTTCATTTGAACTTTCTCTAAACCTAAATTCACCCACAACCGCTTTGTTCTTATCTTTCTTCACCTTTAAGCTTTCACAAATGGCTAACCTTGATCGCAGAAACAACCCGGATTTTTTCATGCAACTTCACAGGCAGCACAATCAGGTTGCTCTATTGAACTCTGAGAAAGATACATTTTCTCAGAGGTTTGTCGATTTCTTTCTCTATCAAACTACTTCACCTCCCTCACCATTGATTCTCCATTCTATGAGGATCAACTTGGAATTTTGGAACACCTACCAAGAGGTCATCATGGATGGGGAGAAGGCACTATCTGCCATAGTGCAGGGGAGGACAATCTTTATCACTCCAACCATCATAAACACACATCTTCAGCTGGATCATGTAGAAGGTGAATTGTCCTTTCCTAAAGTTGTTGTATAATAATCCCTTAAGCAGATGGGCTATGAGGGGGATTTCTCTATAAAGACTTTAGGAAAGGGAAGGTCTCTTCTCAAAGGAAGTACCTCCTATACACAGCTTGTCAAACAAGCATGGAGGATGGGACCAGATTCCTGAAGATCTTTCCTTCATAGTTCATGGATGGTTTAGGGGATCAAGTTCAGGTACTCATAATTTGTGTATACTATTTACTTGCAAACTTAGGCTCCTTAGAATACTACATGTTCCCAAGATATGTTCAACAAATTCTCAACTATGAATTGTGCTCATAGTTGAGGGGAACATGTAATATTCTTAAATTGGGATTGATGAAGCTTGACATCTTCAAAACCATGAGAAAGCTATTTTTGGGTTCTCTGGGGTAGAAACAACTCTTGTCCAAAAAATGTTAGAGCTCATTGCTCAAAGTGACAACCTAGAACACAAACTAGTGTTGAACCCCACACCTTCTACTTCTCAACCACCACAACAACCACAAATACTCCTCACCTACCAAAGAAAATCCAAACGAACCCTTACATATGGAATTGGCTCTCACTTATGCAAGTAATTACATATTAAAATCTCAAGCATGGCAACTCAGCTCATTGACATTTCACCTAAAGATGTCATTAAGCAGAGAAAATCCAGCAGCCAAGAACACCATGCTGGTGATGAAGGAGAAGAATGGGTCCTATCCTCTTTACCCCCCTTGATTCTTCTAATGAAGATAAGGGGAACATGAGACTAAAGGTTCAAAAATTGTCTAAAACATGTACTTATCTAGTCTCTAAGGTAAGCCATGTGGAATCTCAAGTGACTACCTTACAAAACAGGGTCTATGATCATCAACTTGAGATTTCTTATCTCAGGAAAAAACTAGTTGGGAGACCTTTAAGAATAGCTCATCCAGGAACACAAGAACTAGTGGATGTGATATACCTAACTCCTAGCTCATCTATGCAAGACGACGTGATGCTACCATAAAGGGAGAGAAAGTCCAAGCAATCATTGAACTTGGGAGTTCTTCACAGGGTATGGACACTGAGGATTCACCACCCTCACTTGCAATTGTTTATATTCAGCAACCTGCTCAAGTTCATATTGATGTGGATTCACTCATTCAAAGCTTGTTTGTAGAGGGTATACCTGGAGCTAAGCCTACTCCATCCCATCTCTCTGAGAATCCAATCATGGGATGGATTTATGACATTAATTGGAGAACTCTGGTAATCTCAAGAACTCAGGGGCAACAGAAAATCTTTAATTTTTAAAATCTAAGGTTCTATAAGAGTACATATCTGATTGACCTTCCACTTGTCAACTGAAGCTAGCACAGACAAGCTACAAGGTTAGCAGATAAGATTCAAGAAAATGTGCTTGAAGAGTTTAAACAAAGATCAAGACTATATAGTCAGAGGCCAGTAGGTAAGGCTATTGGTCAACTAGATGTTAAGGTGGACCCTAATATTAGCTTCGAAGGGGAAACCTTAACTGAAGGCCTAGTAGTTGAACTTGTGATCCTTGAGATAGGAACTTCTTCATTGCCTATTTCCCTCGATGGGGCACCAGCTTGGTAAAGGTGCTTCACAGCCTCTCTCTGGCCAGAGTCTGTCTACTACATCAGACAATGAATGCGAAAGCTCTCTCTGCCTTGAGTCACAAAGGTCTATGGGTGACAAAGGGAAAAGGATATTGACTCCTAAGGAGATTAAGGAGAAGGATAGAGAGAGGAAGAGGAAGCTAAGGGGAAAAACTTTAACTAGGTCCTCAGGTTTTATGGAAGCTTCTATCAGGGCTGCTAACAGACCAAACACTTAAAATGATAAGTTGAGAGCAGCTAGGATAAACTATTTGAGGACCAGGAACCATGACATTAATGAGATATATCTCTCCCCTTAGAGGAATTTAATGAACTGGTAGTCAGGAAGATGTCTAAGGAGAGGAAGGAGGCAGAGGATGCAAAGTTGCTTCTCAAGATTAATGAAGAAAAAAAGGCAGAAAAGGCTTTACAAACATGCTCCTACCCTCTCCCCAGTTCAAGAAAGTCCTGTGAAAGAGGTCATGGCAACTGAACAACCTTAGGTAAACAAGGAAGCTAACAGACAAAACATGATCAACTACCTGAGTGCCACAAGACTCTACCAGGCAGTTGTACTTCTTCCCTTGTCATATGAGTACATGGAGTTTGAGTACCTCAAGCAGCTTAAGCAACAAGTCCAAAAAGAACAAAAAGCTTCTAAGAGGAAGATGAGGGAAGAAGCAACAAAGTCAAGAGCCATCATCCAAAAGATTTAAAAAAAGTCTAATGATAGGCAAAGGATGATGAGCTTCTTGAGGCTATATGGATTCTTTGGAAGGAGGCTTGGTCCAATTTCTCTATCTACTATCGACGAGCACATTAAAGTGATCAAGCATAAGATTAAGAGATAAGAACTTGTTGACTTACACTCCCCACCAAGTCAAGCTCCTTCTGAAGTTGAGGTATCCCTTTGAGACAACATAACCTAGATCTCATGTTGGACCATAACAAGCTTCATCTTTTGATGCACAGCAAGGTCCAACTCCCTCTCTTTCTGAACTTAGTGGAAAAAGATGGCTAGTAAAAGTGTATCTCAGAATAAGTCAAAAGCATCTAACTCCAAACCTCAAGATAAGTCAGAGCATCCTGAGGAATTGCAAAAAGAGGCAGCTCAACCAACTCTAACTCAAGTAGAGTCTCTTGTATCAGGAAACCCCATCTTGTCCTAGACCTTTGCTATTAATCCTAGCAGATGGTATGTCACTAGAGATCAAGGTGGTCAAGATGTCTACTTTTGGCAAGACATGCTAAACCTACCTCTGCATGATCTTTTTGACATGAGAATGTATTTTGAAAGTCTAAGTGGTCCTAATCAATTGATGAAGAAGGGAATGGTCACGATCGTGATGAGGGCTGTCAATATATTAATGACTTCTCTGTTTTGGTAGCACCAGCCTAGAAGAGTTTATAAGATTTATATAAAGGCTGATGCATCCAAAACAACCCTAGTGCTTCCTGCATGCATGCACTTGGTACTTAGTAGAAGTTGCTTCGGAAGTTTTACACTCTTCACAAGAAATATTCCAAGTGTAAAATATTCTGAAGCTAAGACCAAAATCTTTCGAAGCCAAATATGAAGGCTTCCAAAGCTTCAAGGACAAAGTCTTCCGAAGCGAATGAAGTGAACACAGATTTCTTCCGAAAACTTGGAAGAACGTGCTTTCTTTGATATACTTTTGCATAAAGCCGAACCACTTTCTGCTGTAACTCTAATGGCTCACGAACTATACAAGTTAGTGAAAAGGTTCATGCTTTTTCAATTGTACATTGAGGTCTTGAGTCTGTAACTTTCTACTTTATGTACTTTTATTCTTTTTATAATGTATTAGGATGTGAGCTATGGCATGTCATAGTCACTAGTCAAAAGCCAATCTGCTTTTTGACTTTACATTGATTTTGTTGTCTAGATTAGTTTTTCCAACTGGCCTTCAAAGTATGTTCGGCTGTAGGATGTAGTATAAAGTATCTTAGGTCCTCGTATCTTTTCTTCATGTTTTGTAACACTTGTAAAAGAACTTGAGAAGCAATATACTACGATCTTGAAAACAAACCATACTTTGTTGTTCTTAAGTTTACGTCTCATTGTTTTGCTTGTGTTCTTAGCATCATCATAATATAGTCTCTGATCCCTATTTAATTTTTAAGTGTTCTAACTTTCTCCTTATTGTAATATTAATTGTATTGATCATCCCTTAAATAGTCCTGTTATTACTTAGATACTTTATTCCTACATCACTATTAGAGATGCTCTTGTGATGATGTGTAAGGAATGTGACCCTAATCTATTCGGGTTTGTATATCAGTATTTTTATTGTTTAGAAAGTGAAACATGAATATTACATTTAAAGATCTTTCACCATATATGTATCTAAAAGAAATTAAGAAACCAAAGAAACAACCATATATATTATGTCAAAGAACTAAGACTTTTGATGATAAGTGGTTGTTAAACAAACATGAGCTTGAGGTATCAACACCAAACCAAAATTCTCAAGTAAATTGTTATCCAAAAGAGCCTTGTCAAGAACAACAAGAAGAACATAATGAACAACTGTTATTATGTTTATAAAGTGGTGTTTTTTACTCAAGCATGTCACACACCTTTACCCAAATGAGAAGTACTCATTCTAGTCTTATTTTTTATCCAAACAATGATTTAGAAGAAAAGATAAGGTACCAGGTGTTGCAAATGTAATCTTGAATAGTTGAACCACTAAAAAGAAGTTAGATTTCCGTCCATCTTATTATAAACTTTGAGCAATATCTCATGAACATTTGATGAAGGAAGTCATTCATTTGTTAATGTGTATCACTGGTTCTTTCTCAGTCATTCATTTGTTAATGTGTATCACTGGTTCTTTCTCAGTCATTCATTTGTTAATGTGTATCACTGCTTCTTTCTCAATCAAGAAAGAAGATTTCTTTTGTGTATGCTTAAAAGTAAGTTAATTGTAATTTTTTTATTAAAAAATATATATTAGTTTCAAATACTAACTACTTGAGTCAACTAAATTAGTGAAACCATCAAGTTGAAATAATCATATATAAATTTAACATATAATTTACTTGCAGTAAATTATAAATACAGATTTATAATTACATGTAATCTTATATATATAGGTGGTTTCTTATACTAAATGCTTTGAGCGTGTTAAATATATGGGTCCTAGATGCTAACTACTTGAGTAACTAGATTACTGAAACCATCAGTTAAAATAATCACATAAATACTTAACATAAAAACTACTTGTTATAATAATAAATATAAATCTATACTCACATGTAATCTTATATATATAGATAGGTGTGTTATTATACATCATACTTTGAGAGTGTTATTTATAGAAAGTCACAAGATGCGACAAATGTGTTGGGAGTGGTATATGTATTGATATAATTACATCGTAACCGGACATAATATTATATTGTATATGAATATTACACATAAAATTACGCTAGTATAAAATTATTAGGCATAGAATTAGCTAGATATAAATTTATTACAAACAAATCACGCTATATGTACAAAATTATTATGCAAAAAAGTAATAGTGTGTACACAATTATTATGCACAAAATTACATCACATGTATGTTATTACGCATAATACTATACTACATATACACATATTAAATAATGTATAGGCATAATAAATTGATGTTCTTTTAGTAGTAAAACCGTTCCTAATAAAATATAGTATTTTCAGTTATAAAATTACTGTACATGAAATAATTGAAGCAATAAATTGCAATACTTTTGCAATCAAATAGAATAAAATACAAGAACTGTAAAAGAATATGAAGTACAAGATGTTGATGAGGAGTGTGGCTAATGATTCATTTCTAACACGAGTCCGCTAAACAACTTCCATTATACCCAAATGAACTACTTTTTTTTCCTAGGATAGAAGACCGAAGTAGTTGGTACCGTGAGGGTGGACCCAAAACTCAAAGTGTACCTTTTAATCATGAAGATGGAAAAAAAGATCCTTAGAAAGCTTGAACGAAAGATGATATCAAGTAGTTAGTGTATTTTGGTATATCTTACAACAAGCACTTAACTTGGTATTTATAGTGAAATATGATTTGAGACAAATGTTAAAGAAGACATATTCAGAATAATGTAAAACACATAATAAAATAACATCCATCATCACTCTTGACTGGTTAGGACATCTATTAATCGTATGACCACCTTCTTTGCATACAGAACATTAACGAGGCATACATTCTTCTAAATTATGAACACCCATATCTTTATGTATCCTTCTTACACGCCTCCTCCCTCTTAAAAAAATAACTCTCGAATAGTCTCCTCTAATTGTCCAACCAGCATATGTCCAATCATCAATATTAGGCAGTGGGAAAAAATGCCAATTGTATTATGCATGATATGTTGGCAATGAAATATGCATCAATGTAACACCCGGAAATATTTTTAAAGACGAATGAAAGTGAATAAAGGAAGAAAACAATTCAGCCTAAGTAGAGGGGCTAAAGGTGTCAATAAGGACAAAAGTATAAAAGTTGATGGATAAAGCAACATGGCCGCCCACACTTCCCTGCACATTTCTTTTCACCAGATTTTCTAGAGAAAGAAAGAGCAGAATTTGGATTTCTGAAGAAAGAAGAAGGGGATTTTGAATTCAAGTTAAGAATTCTTGGTTTTAAGTTGTTCTTGACCGACCTATGCCTCGGTTATGTGCTTATGAGTGTTTATATGTGTTTGGGTGTGTGTTTTTGGTGGGTTTCTACGCGATTGAACTCATAGTGCAAACGGGTTTGAAGAAGTCATACTCGAAGGTTGTCAAAGGTGAGTTCTAGAACCCTTTTTTTACTTGTTTTAACTGATTTTGGGACTGAAAATGCATGTGTGAATGTTTTTATTAAAATGAGTTTTGTACCCGTATGAATGTGTATGTGTGAATGTGGATGGGTTTTTATTTGGGTGATTGTGTTGTTATGATTGTGTTATGTGCATGTTTTATTGCTTAGAATGCTAGAACTAGGCTTAGAACATGAAGTATGTTGAATTAAGACTAAATTATGATGATAATAGTGAGAGTTAGTTATCCATGTGCCTGGATTGGACCATGCGCCTAATGGTCAAATTTGCCTAAGTATAGTCCCATGCGCCAAATGGTCAAATTTGCCTAAGTAATAGTCCCATGCGCCAAAATCCCATGCCCCTGAATAGTGCCATGTGCCTAGGAATAGGCTAAAATCGACTAAGTGTTCATTTGCCTAGGAGACTAAGTGTTGGGTCATGCGCCCAAATCGTGCCCATGCGCCTGGGAGTTTCCCATGCGCCTAAGTGTTCTCAAGCGCCCAAAAGGCCATGTGCCTGCACAGTGCCCATGCGCCTAAGACTTAGAATAATTTTTTGAATTTTTAGGGAAAATAAAAATGTAGGCTTGACTGGGGAGGTTCCCAGGGGTGATGTAAGTTGACCTTGAGATATGATGGATGATATGAGTTATGTTATGTATGATGATGTATGCTTATGGATAATAGTTTCTTATGTTCCTTATTATATTATTTTCGTGGCTTTATGTGTTATGATTATGAAAGTAAATGGGAAGTATTATGTAACTAAAGCGAAAGATAATGAAAAGAGGAGCGTAATGAATGAAAGAATGCATGCATTAATGAACGAATGAAAGTAATGAAAAGCCTTGCAAGCAATGTATGGAGGTTCACACTCAATGAAGGGTGTTAGCTCAACTGTGGTCGGGTTAGCTACCCGGAAGGATGCACATTAGGGTCTAATCTTTATGATTGACCATATGTATGGGACCCTTGTTACTTATCCCGGTTGAGAGAGAGTTCCTGCAGCCAGAGGTGGGAACCATGACACATCAGCAATACACCATCAAATTCAATGAGATAGCACGGTCAGTGCCGGATCAGGTGACACTCTGTCGCGAAAGATCAAGAGGTGCATTCAAGACTTGTCGGCGGATAACCACAAACATATGATCGCCGCCCGGCCAAGCACGTTTAGGTTGTGGTCGATTTGCAAGAAAGACTGTATATAAAAGAGAGGTAGTGATGGATGAGGTAAGCAAGAAAGGTGGTGGTGACCGGAACTGGAATGGGAAGAGGTTTAGACGGGGTGGCGCTCCAGCAAACAATAAGAATGCACGGGTGGATGACCGGCGGGTGGTCACATCTGGTGCGGGGTCGAACATGTGTGGTAAATATGGAAAGGAACATATCAGAGAATGTAGGTGGGGATTGAACGAATGCTTCAAGTGTGGGAGAAAAGGGCATATAGTAAAGGATTCTCGTATGGCCACTTGTTTTAATTGTGGGGGAGAGGGACACATGAGTCGGGAATGCAAGAATCCGAGGGCAGAGACTTCGGGGCACGGAAGAAAACTGGTACTGAGGGTCAGAAGGCAAGCACAAGGCATTCACGATGAATCAGGAGGATGCTAGGACGGACCCCGATGTGGTGTCAAGTACGTTTTTAGTAAACCAAACTCTGCTTCTGTGTTATTTGATTCTGGTGCAGTAAGAGTTTTATTCTGCTGCTTTCTGTGTTAAACTGTGTTGGATCTAGAAAGGCTGGTGCAACCAAAACCAAGTCACTTAGAAGATTTTGGTACTACAAATAAAGGACTTCCAAAGCTAATTGTGGAACTTCCGAAGGAAAAATGAGCTCTTCCGAAGACAAAGTGTAAAGCTTACTTCCGAAGGAAAAGTTCCAACTTCCGAAGACAAAGAACCTACTTCCGAAGTTCAAGATTTAGAAAGAAATATCTGAAGTTAACTTCCAAAGTACAGAAGTCCTCAAGCCTTGGAAGTATAGAAGCCTCTTCCGAAGTATTAGTGGGTTCGGAAGAACTTTTTTTCCAAGTATAAGTGGGTTCGGAAGAACTTGTTCTTCCGAAGCCAACTACCTTCGGAAAACACTGCTATTACCCAGTGGACATAAGTATGGCCTTCCTGACACTCCGCTGCAAATCTCTGAGATACTACATGGCTTTTTCTCAAAAGCCATGCAGTTGACCATACTTTAATCCACTGTTTACCTTTTTATGTTAGTACAATTGCCATCTTTAGTTGGTGACAAAAGGTAAGTCATGGACATGTCATGACTACCATATCTTAGAGATACTTTATCTAAGATACCTTAACTTTAGCATTGTAGTATATGCTTTAGTCTTAGGTTTCCAGCTGGTATCAAAGTATATCAGTTGTAGGATCTGGTATATAGTCTCTCATTGTAACTCATATATCATGCTTGTAAGAGTCTTGTAATATCTTGAGTTAAGAAATAATATATACAAGTGCCTTGAAAATTATTTTGTGCGTTCACTACTTATTATATTATTATCACTCTGTGAAAGACTTTACTTCATCTGAATTGAGTGTTTGTATAAGTGATTTTGAGAGAAATCCAAGGTTTTGTGACAAACCCGATCCTGCAATTGGTATCAGAGCTTTTTAGGCTCTTGATTGTGAGATCTTACCATCCTAATCAACCTGTTTTTCACTCCTCCTTATACCTCACTCAATGGCCCTCAACAAATCTGAAGTAGAGATGGGGATGATACCAAAGCACCCATCAACACCCTGAAAACTCCAGGTCCTAGAGCAGAAGAATGGAAGCTTCATCAGATATCAAGACAGCAAAATGTGGCAATCCATGTCAATGGCCCGTATAAGCCAAAAGTAGCTGGTGGAAACGGTGCATGATCGAGCGAGAAAGTTGTTGAAGATTATTCTGATGAAGACAGGAAGAAGCTTGACATTGACAGCAACACTATGACTGTTCTCATGACTGCAATTCCAAACTCTATCATGGTGGGGTTTGAGCATTGCAGGTCTGCCAAAGAACTGTTTGATGCGCTTGCTCAAATGTACTCAAGCTCAAATGACTCCAAGAAGGACTCACTGAAGCAGCAGTTTGAGAACTTCACCATGTTGCTGGAGAGACTCTTAGCCAGCAAATATTTAGGTACATGGATCTCAATGGGATTCTTTCTTCAATCTTGGAATGCATGAACTCAGAGACCTTACAAGAAAGTTCATGAGTGCATTACCCAATGAGTGGACATTATACTGTGTCTCTATCAAGAGAACAGAAAATTTGAATACACTCACCATGACCGAACTCTATGGGATCATTGATGGATTGTTGGAAATGGAAAGTAAGAGGGGTCATCAGACAAGCAGACCCTGGAGTCTCCTGCTAGCAACACTTAATGGTTACTGAAGGCTCAGGAATCTCCCAGCCTCAACAAAACTGACTTACATCCCGCATCCATCTTGTTCTTTGGGCCATACATCACATTTCCTGAGGCTCCAAGGTCTCAACAAGCTCAGCAAAGCTCCTTTCAGGACAGCTGTGCTTTTGTCTCAGGAAGTGGACACTCAAGTCATTATCAATACTGCTTTGATGATCTAGAGTGTTTAGCCGGATGACGTGGAATACGTGGACATAGTCCAACAAATGGCTCTTCTAACCTACAGAGCAAAGAAGTTCTTAAGAGAACTGGAAGGCAATTTCCCAGAAACCAATCAACAGCAAATTTGGGTTTGACAAACCAGGCCAAATGTTACAACTGTAACCAACTTGGTCATTTTGCAAGGGAATGCAAGGCTCCCAAGTCCAACCGGGAACCCACAGGCCTCCACACATCCCTCTACACCAAAGCCCACTGGAAAGTCAACTTAAACAGCTATAATGGCTCAAGAAGTTGACTGGAGCTTCATGGTACAGGATGTGACTCCTGCTCAAGCACTCATGGTCGGAACAGATGAAAATAAGGTATATGAACATCTCTACTCCTGCATGTATTGCTAAGGTTAAATTGTATCAGGACTACAATATGGCGATTAAATCTGATATTGAGTCTTTAAATGTTTTGAAATCTGACTTTAAAAGGGCTGAATCTAACTACCAAAGAAAAATTGAGGAGTTAGAGAAAACTGTGTCCCTATTAAAACATGAACACACAAGTTATAAGACTCAGATAAAGGATTAATATCCAAATTGACTGAGGCTCAAGCCCAACTTGTCACAGCTGAGGCTCAAGCCAGGAAGTATGCTATTTCCGAGCAAAACTTCCAAGCCATTCTTGCATCATCCTCTCACTCAAAACTTTGTTACCAAAACAAAGGAGGGTTGGGAACCAATGAAATTGCTCCACCACACTCTTATGAGTCTATAAGACAACCAAGGTGTGGTACTGAAGAGCAAGAGGTTCCATCTGCTGACCCACCTTCTCATGAGTCAAAGAATGATACAACTATGGAGACCATCACAGGGAAGAACCAGGTAATTATGCCCTCCTCTACTAATGATGATCAACCCTAACACCAAATCAGAAGAAGCAGAGCTAAGGCAGCCAGAAAAACTACCAAGAAAGTGGCGAGTCCAAGCTAAAGATAGACCAAAGCAAAAGGGTATATTCATCTCAGCTGGATTCCAGGTGGTTGGAAAACTGATTCAGGAAAAGGGTGTAGTACCAGCACTTGTCCACCAAAGGATCAGAAGTTAAAGGGAAAAGTTGCTGATGAAGATAAAAAGAACAAGAAACAACAATCTTCAAATTCCCAAAAGATTAACATTGCATGCATAATGTGTGGTCTGCAAAACCACATGGCCAAAGATTGTACTACAATCCTGCTAGCAAACATTATGCAAATAATGTTAAAAAAGAAGGAGTCAGGGAAGGTTTCTCATTTGGACCATATCAAATGGTTCAAGTTGATGAAAAAGGGAAAGCTTGTTTCCGAAAGCAAGGCTGCTTTCAGAAGAAATTCTTCTTCGAAGGAAAAAGGCTTGGAAGCTAAAGCTGTCAAGACTCAGAAGAAAACAAAGAGTCCCCTTGAAACCATCCTAAAGAAGACTGCTTCGGAAGAAAAGGTGGTGAAGGCTTCTTCCGAAAAGAAAGAAGCTTCGGAAGAATGCCAAGTTACAAATGCTTCAACAAGCTCATCCTCCATGATCAACCAAGGGATGGAATGGAAGATCAAGGAAGATGGTATAGCCCAAACCTCTTCTTCAACGACATCCATTGAACCCCCATGCATAAATTTGGGTTCAATTATGTCATTATCTTTGGAAGAACCCAAGACCAATAAAGCTTGGGTTTCCAATCAAAACTAATCATCTCATCTTATATGCAGGGACATCCATTTGACAAGAATAACAACATTTGGATTGTAGATAGTGGATGCTCCAGGCACATGACAGGGAACATATCTCTCCTTCAACAATTTCAACATTATGATGGAGGTCATGTCTAGTTTGGAGGTGAGGCCGGAGGATATATTTCTGGCAGAGGGATTATATCCAATGGTAAGTTAACAGTTTACAAAGTTAACTTTGTCAAACAGCTTGAACACAATCTGTTAAGTGTTTCTCAATTTTGTGATCAAAAGCACCAAATGCTTTTCACAGAACATGAGTGCATTATCCTCAAACCAGGGATGACAATTCCTCCGGAATTGGTGCTTCTTAGATCTCCCAGGAAAGGGGATATGTACAAGCTTGATATGAACAATGCTTCCCCAATGGGTGAAGTATCATGCTTTCTTTCCAAAGCTGATAGTGATGAGTCAACACTGTGGCATAAACGTATGGTTATGTAATTTTAAGACAATGAAAATTGGCTAAAATAACTTGGTACATGGTTTGCCTAAAAAGGAGTTTTTCTGCAACGACAATTGTGTTGCATGCCTGAAAGGGAAACAACACAGGACATCTCATAAATCCAAATGTGTTAACTCTATCACTACTCCTTGCACTTATTGCACATGGATCTTTTTGGTCCCACAAGTATAATGAGCATGGAAGGAAATCATATTGCCTTGTGATAGTTGATGATTTTACAAGATTCACATGGGTATTCTTTTAAGAACTAAAGATGAAACTGTTGAAACATTAGAATCATTTATTCTTAAAATAGAAAATCAAATTGATCACAAGGTTAAAAATATTAGAAGTGATCAAGGGACTGAGTTTAAGAACTTCGTTCTTGACTCATTCTGTAACTCAAAAGGGATTGCCAGACAATATAGTGCTCCCAGAACTCCTCAACAAAACGGTGTTGCTGAGAGGAGGAATAGGACACTTATTGAGGCTGCTCGAACTATGTTAGCTAATTCAAAGCTAATCTAACATTCTAGGCAGAGGCAGTCAGCACTACATTCTATGTGCAGAGCAGAGTTCTTGTAGTTAAGCCCCTGGAAAAACCTTATGAGCTATGGAACAAGAGGCACCGTTCATTGGCTTCTAAGGTCCTTGGCAGCAGGTGTACCATACATAACACAAAGGACAATTTAGAAAAATTTGCTGAAAATTGGATGATGCTATCTTTGTTGGATACTCTTCTAGCTCAAAGCTTACAGAGTACACAACATTAAGAATCAACAATTTGAGGAGTCATCCAATATAGTTGTTAATGAGCACATCCTTGTGTTAGGGGGAATGGACCTGATCACATCTTTGATTTAGAATTGTTTCCAAACTATTCTAAGCCCTCTTGTGAGAATGTTTCAGCTGGAATAGGTGCTCAAAATGATGTTGATGCTACTGCTAATGATCAACTGTTGAGCTTCCCAGGCTAGACCAAATTCTCCAAGATGCATACATCAATACATTCACAGACACTACATATAGTTTAACTATATCAAGGAATAGTGAAGCTTCAACAAGTGAGTCACTACTAAGCCTCAAAACTCATCAGGTGATCCACCATAACACCAGGCAAAAGGAGGTAGTATTTTGAAGGAACAGGCAATGTTAATACTACTTCACAACCAACTATTGATGATGATTCTCATTCATTCAATCAGTCCTCATTGAATGATTTTGAAACAGCAGCTGGACAGAGTGTTCTAGTTCCTGAGCAGAATATGTCTAACCTGGATCTATCTCTACAACTGGAAGTGATTCCTCGTCTTAGGATTCACAACACTCATCCAACTGAGAACATCATAGGGATGTCTCTAAGGGTGTGAGAACAAGAGGACAGACTCATCAAGGGAATGTCTGCTTGTACTCATGCTTTCTATCTCAGATGGAACCCAAGAAGGTAGAAGATGCCTTGAAAGATAGTAGCTGGATTGAATCGATGCAAAAGGAGCTGCTTTAATTCCAGAGACAGAAGGTATTGAACCTATGTCCGCTACCATCTGGTCAAGTACCTATAGGCACCAAATGGGTTTTCAGAAACAAGAGAGATGATAGAGGCTTGATCATCAAGAATAAGGCAAGACTTGTGGTTCAGGGATACACTCAAGAGGAAGGAATCGATTATACTGATGTCTTTGCACCAGTTGCAAGACTTGAGGTAGTTAGGATCTTCCTTGCTTATGCTGCATCCAAGGACTTCACAATATACCAACTTGATGTCAAATGTGCTTTTCTATATGGGGATATAGATAGGGAAGTCTATGTATGCCAACCTCCAGGAATTGAAGATCCACAGCACCCCAACTATGTGTGCAAATTGGATAAAGCTCTATATGGGCTGCACCAAGCACCTAGGCTGTGGTATGAGACTCTGTCTCTGTTTCTTCTGAAGAATGGCTATACTAGAGGTACCATTGATAAAACTCTCTTCATCAGAAAGTCTAGAAAGGACATTTTACTCGTACAAGTCTATGTTGATGGCATCATATTTGGTTCCTCAAATGACCAATTGTGCAAGGACTTTGAGAGCATTATGAAGAAGAAGTTTGAGATGAGCTCCATGGGAAAAATGGACTTTTTTCTTGGAATTCAGGTAAAGCAACTGAAGGAAGGGTTCTTCATTAATCAATCTAAATATGTCCCTGACATCTTAGAAAGATTTGAGATGAAGGGTTGCAAGCCCGCCAAGACACCCATACCCAGAAACCATAATCTTTGTCCTGACCTTGAAGGGGAGGATACTGATCAACATCAGTATAGGGCAATTATTGGTTCTCTGATGTATCTAACAGCCAGTAGACCTGATATCATGTTTGCTACTTGCATTGTGCAAGATATCAGGCTGCTCCAAAGTGTCTCACCTAACTGCTATTAAGAGAATCCTCAGATACCTCAAAGGAGCACCTAAACTAGGTCTTTGGTATCCCAGAAACAAGGATTTCAATTTTATGGATACTTTGATAGTGATATGGGCTGCAATATTGACAAGAAATCAACATCAGAAGGATGTAATTTCTTGGTGGAAGGATCATCTCATGGCAATGCAAGAAACAATCATGTGTCTCTACATCAACTGCTGAAGCTGAATACATTGCTGCTGCTAGCTGCTGTGCTCACTGCTATGGATTCAAATCAGATGTTAGACTATGGATTTAACTTTATGAGTACTCCTATCCATATTGATAACAACAGTGCTATTTCCATTACTGAAAATCCAGTGAAACACTCCAAGACTAAGCACATTGACATCAGGTATCATTTCATTAGAGATATTCATGAAAAAAATCTAATCAAGTTAATCAAAGTTGATTCAAATGAACAATATGCTGATCTATTTTCCAAAGCTTTTGATGAACAAAGGTTCAAGTATCTCATAACAGCTATTGGGATGATAAACATTGATTAATTTGATCTCTTTTGAAAACCTTTTTAATATGTAAGTCTTGTGTCAATATAATTTATGCCCTGTTACAAGAATTCTCTCTGAAATTTTCTAAGTGTAAATTCCTTCTACAAGAGAAATTAACCTTCGGAAGACATTCTCATATCTTCCGAAGCAAAATTCTCAAAGGATAACTTTCTTCTCGGAAGAATTTTTGGCCTCGGAAGAAGGGATTGATTGTATATCAGATCTACTTCCGAAACTTAAATTCTCTATTCGAAAGCAACTCTAACCTTCGGAAGCAAAATTTTGGCTTCGGAAGTAGATTGCCTTCGGAAGACGAGTTACCTTCGGAAATGTTTTATACTCAGAAGAGAGATTTCACTGTGTAACGTAAATTTCTTGGGCCCCACAACGTAAAAAGCAAAGATTTTGAAAATGATGTCGGATTATTTAACTGAATTTAACCTTACCGCCACTGTCATTCATCACTAAACCATCACATCACCTTATCCTTACCCCCATTACCGTCTTTCCACAATCTTTTAAATAATATCGACTATTCACTTTCACTCTCTTACTTGCAAATTTTACTGCCTTAGAAATTTCTCCTACTCAACTTTACCCAGCTCAAATCATCCCCATTCACCTTTCCAAATGGCCTTCAACCCTCAGCACAACCAAGTCGCACTTCTTGATTCTTCAAGAGATGCTGACTTCTCAGATATCATCTCCTTTCTAACCCAATCTTCTTACTACAACGCTCTGACTGTAAACCCCACAATTTACTCAAACCATATGTCTGAATTTTGGGCAAATGGTCAGATTGAAACCCTAAATGGGGTTTGTGTCATTCGATCAAGCATCTGTGCCAGGAGTTGGTCATTTCTAAACAGATCATCAGGGAGCATCTAGAGCTTCATGATGAGGGCGCTCCAACGGAATTCCCCAAAGCAGATTTGGAAAATTTATCTCCAAATAGGATATGGTGGAGACGTTAGCAGGTCAACTGTCTACAAATTAACTTCTCGTACAAATGGAAGTTCCTGCTACACGTGGTCCTTCACTGCTTGTCGAATAAATCTGGGGGATGGGATCAAATCCCATATGAACTTGGGTGCCTAGTTCATGGGTTGGTGAAAAGCCTCCGCTTCAACTATTCAAGATTTGTGCTGACTAACCTCATGGGAAATCTTCAAAAGGACACATTCTTCATGTACCCAGGTTCTCCAGCACATAATCAACTGCGAGCTGGACCAGAGCAAGCTTGTCTGTGCAGCTGCTCTGACTGCTCCCCAAATGAGGCTGACCATCTTCAAGACTTTGAAGAGAGTGTCCACCAACTTCACCGGAAGAGATACTGCACTTCTTCCAGGTATGATCGAGCCAACGGCTCCTGGTGACATCCCTGTTAACCCCACAGGTGATGAACCCACACCACCAACTACCCCCACTTTGCCAAGTCTACCTTCTCCAACCATTACCTTTACTTATCAGAGACGTCCCAAACGAACCCTTATTCAATCTTCTCTGATTGAACAAGCTCCTCATGTTCTACCCAAAAAGGCTAGAGTGGAACAAAGGGCTCCCACTCAGGCTGAGGTCCAACCATCCTTCACAATTGACCTCAATATGGGTCTTGAGTCTCCTCAGTCTTAGACCCATGAGCCCACAACCCAAGCTAAAAGCCCTCCGGGTGAGTCTTTATACTCCCCTGAGCAGCCAAAAGGGACAGCCCTATCACAGGCTCAATGCCTTTAGACATTGATCAAAGCCGAGTCATTAGGTTTCACTTCCATATCTTTACTAGCCTTTTAATTGGAACTGATGAAGAGATTATGTCTCTTAAGGGCAATGAAGTTGATCCACAACACCCTCTCAAGGATCAGCAGAGCCCAGAGAGACCTCTTATCTCTAGCCCCCATCAGCAAACTTTACTGAGGTGAGTCCCACTGATGTGGAGGGGACTTATGTAGATTCAGCTGCCACTACTAAAGGATTCTCAATGGATCCTCAAGACAGTGGTAACATCACTGAGACTGAATCTACGGCAACCATGCCCTTTGATGACTCTGAAAGAGACATCTTTGAGCAAGGGAAACCAGGGTGCCCAGAAACCATATCTGGTGGTGAGGATGAACATACAAGGTATGTTACCTCATCTCCCCGTGATTCTTCAAAAGATGAGGGAAGAATGCAACTTACCATCCAAGACCTACTTTCTAAAGTCTCAAATCTTGAATCCAAGGTTAAGACTTTAGAGGATAGGTTTGCCACTCAGCAACTTGAGATTGAAACTCTCAATGCCAAACTAGCTGAGAAACAGATTGAGAGGTCTGTTAGGCATGTACCAATTCAGGTCTCCTTGACCTCTTCCTCTAGCTCATCAAGCTCTCAGGATGATGCTACAAAAAGGGGGAGAGTGTTTAGAGACAAAGTCAAAGACAAAAGGAAACCCAAAGTCAAGCTCTCACTTCCTTGAGATCAAAATATCCTGTGCAACAAGCTTCAATCTTCCCTGAGCCTCCTCCGGCCATTATTCAGTGGATCAAAGGATGCTCCAAGATCTCATAGGTTCTTTAACAAGTTCCTGTTAGAATCTCTTATAGAATAGCCAAGCCCTGATATGTCTGTGATCTACTTCGGAGCTCAAGAGCTTCGGAGGTAAATGCACCTTCTACCATTATTGAGGAAGTTGGTCAACCTAAGGTCCAAGTGGAACCTAAGATTACTTCGAATGGGAACACAAGGACTGATGGCCCATCAACTAAACTGTTGGGACAGATAGTGCATTTTCACAGACTTCCGAAGCACAATTCAAAGCCTCAGAAGAACGTTCAAACTTCCGAAGCTGAGATTGCTGCTGCGGAAGGACTATTCTCATTATCCGATGATCTAATAGTCACAGATGCAATCCTGGAACTCGCATATGAGGTTAATAGAGAGGATTTCTCACTCAAACTTTAGCTCCAACATCAGCATTAACTCTAGCTCCCATCTCTACTACTCAACCTAATCTTCTATCCAAGAACCCCTAAAGTCTAGTACTTCTGAAGACATCAAAGGAAAGAGGAAGATGACTTCGGAAGAGCTTCAGGAGGAAGAAAGGTTGAAGAAACTCAAAGAAAAGGTGGGATGACACACCGGAAAACTGTTAGCTGCAAGTACCAAAGCAGTTGCAGCCAACCAGGAGGCGGTCAACAACCGAAAAAGGGTAGAGATCATCGATACACTTGTTAGTCTAGAAGCCGCAACTGAGGATGTACTCCTGCTACCATTAGAGGAGTTAATAGAGCTGGAAAAGGCAACCTTGCTTCTAAAATAGCAAAAAGAAGAAGCTGCAAGGCTGGCCTTGGAAGAAGAAGGGAGAGGAAGGAAAAAGAAGTTGATCTACAGCTCAGGATGGAAAGGATAACTTTCCTAACCTCTAGAGGTTTCTCTCAAGAAGAATTATCTCCACATAACAATGATACGATCTTATGGCTCTTCAACAAAGAGCAAGATCAAATGGAGAAAGAGAGAAAGAGAGCTGAAAGGGAAAAGCTATTGTAGAAGAAGAAGAAGGAAGAGGAAGCAGGACCGGCCATGCCAAGAAAATAGGTGAGAAAGGCCTGGATGAAGAGCTATCTCAGAGCTCATGGCTTCTCTGGCAGGCGGTGGGTCCTATGTCAGAAAAGACTCTCCAGTGACATGTCAGTGACATTAAAGCTGATATTCGCGGGGGGAGAGGAAGGAGATGTACAGAAGGGGACAGGGGATGACCTTCAAAGCAACCACTCAACCCAAACTCCAAACCCAACACAACCTGAAACCATACCCTTCTCACTCCCCATCAAAACTGAACCAACCACTAAACCATACACCCCTGAACCTACACCATCACTCCTACCAACTCCTTCACCTCAACCACCTAAACTTCCCATCCTCCAACCCAAAACTCTAGCCAAAACCCAAGCACCTCAACCTACCCATCAACCCATTAAACCATCCCCTCAGCCTTCTAAACATCTCTCCTTAGAAGAATTCAAAGCAGTCAAGACAAAGCTCATAAAATGCACAACCTGAGCGCGATATCTCCTGGTGGAGGATTCTGTCAAATTGACCTATGTTGACGGGTCCTCAAGTTCCCTCACTAGAGATCTATTTCTTGATCTGCCTAGAGGAACATTGGACCAAGTTGCAATCTCCTCGGCCTCAATTCAGACACTTTGACGAGGAAGAAGAAAGAAGTTAAGGAGAAGGCTGGGACTCTACTGGATACCAAGAAAAGCGACAGGGTGCCAAGACAACCTCTTGCACCTAGAAAGAAGATCATCCGGTGGAGGTTCAAAGACTCTTCTCATAACTTTGTTGTTAAAAGAGAGAATGGAGAGCTTAACAGGCTGAGTGCCTCATCTCTGCTACACTTAAGCAGATTTGATATTGCTGAGTTAGCAGAGAAGACTTTCTCCACCCTTCAAACTCTGATGTAGCGCCCATATCAAAAATCATCTAGGCAGCCTTTATATGGCCGAGCTAATGCTAGAAGCAAGGTTGAAGCAGAGTTGAAACTAAGAGAGGAGGAGGAAAGGAAGGATCAGCAACCCAAGGCAAAGCCTTTTAAATGGTGAAGGCCCTGAACTAGAATCCATAGTTAGATGGGAGTATGACTAAACTCCCGTCAATTAACTCTTTTTAGGGGGCACAACAAAGGGTACATGTCATTCAGAGTGATAGACTGGATCTCCTATCCATCAATGACTTGTACAAGCTTCTCAGCACCACTTCTGGGAAGAACTGTTAGGATCACGGTATCTAGTTTGATCAATAGGTTGGATTTGCAGCGGAATGAGCACACAAATTAACAAATTTAAACAAGAACACATGAAATTTATCAATGAAATAGTGTTTGTTATAGAGAGAGAAAATTCTGCCAAAAGGAATATATTCATCAATACACGCTTCGGCTCGGCTTATCGCACAGTTACAATTAGGTCATCTTTCCTTTATAAGGAAGCTGACGTCAGCTGTGTTGTCACTTGACAGTGACATCTAACTTTATTTAACTACTGAAGTTAACACTACTGAAGATGTCAAACAACTGACATCTTCTAACAAAAAACCGTGTTAACTATCACTACAACTACCGAAAAGAAACTACTGAAACAACGACTGAAGAACATGCTCTTCAGTCGTTTTACAAGTACTGAAATAGAAAATAAAATACTGAAAGGAAACCATCACAACAACTGAAGAATGCTTCTTCAGTTGTTGTGACAAACTCTGAAAGCTTCAGTACTTGGACTTCTTGAACCTCAGTTGTTGTCATCAGCTGATGTCTTCAGCTGATGTCTTCAGTCTTTGTACTTCAGCTGTGATCTTCAGTACTTTAGTCTTCAGCTGTTGATCTTCAGACTTGGTCTTCAGCAGTTGAAGTCTTCAGTACTTTAGTCTTCAGCTGTTGATCTCAGACTTTGTCAAACAGCTGATCAGTCTTCAGCAGTTGTTGTATGTCTTGTGGGACTTAAAGGTTTTCTGATCTGGCTCATTGGTTCTTTTGGTCCAACAAGAAAAAGAGACAGACAAATATCTTTTGTCCCTAGTGTTGAAAGCTTTGAGAAGCAGGAATAAGTGAGGTTTTGGTAGCATCAGCCTAGGGGAGTTTGTTGGATCTAGAAAGGCTGGTGCAACCAAAACCAAGTCACTTAGAAGATTTTGGTACTACAAATAAAGGACTTCCGAAGCTAATTGTAGAACTTCCGAAGGAAAAAGGATCTCTTTCGAAGACAAAGTGTAAAGATTGGTCTTTTTGTCTTCTAGATCAACTCAGAAGTGACCCTTGTAAGCACATGCCTGGGAAGAAGTCTCAATGATCTGTTTGGCAAAGGATGGATGGGAACTCTGTCTTGGGGAACTGGACACAGAGCTGTTACCCCTCCTTGAGATCTACTTCCCAAATATGAGTCTGTAAGACTCCTTTGTATAGGCCTCAATGAAGGTTACTTGTTCCTCCATGGTAAGCTCTTCTGCTTCTCCTTCAAAGAGTGATTCAGGCCCATAGTACTCAGATAGGTATTTGACCTGCTTCCCATTTTTTAGCTCCATATTGTTATGATTCTATATGCAAATTCATCTGGGTGAATACCCTCTAAGAACAACTGGATCTCATTTTTCTAACTTCCTCAAGCCTCCTATACACTAACCCTTTTTCACCACTTTATTCTCCAGCATCTTTTGTGGGGTCCAGTTAGCTTTATAGGCTTTCTTGAAGTCATCTAGGATCTCCCAAGGTGATACTACAAAGGCCAGAGAGATCACTTCATCTACAATCTTCTTTACTTGGCCAATGTATCTCTGTGGATATTTTTCTTTTGAATCCTATGAGACACCCTAGGATCAGGCCAAATCCTCACTCTCTCTTTTTGATATTGAAATGTGTGTCTGAGAGTGTATAATCTCTGAGCATGTTTCTTCATGTTGATGATTGAAGATGTGGCAGCATATGCTTTGTCAACTCTTCTCAACAATTCCTCATCATGTTGTTTGTGAAGCTCTTCTTCTTCTAACTTCACTTTCACAATTTGTCTTTGAGATTCCCGAGTAATTGTTGGAGGGTGACTTATGGCCTTAGGAAACTGTATAACAGCTGAGAGTTGGCAGCCTATCTTCATCTTCATCAATATCTTCTTCTTCCTCTTCTAGCCTCAGTACCCGTCTCTTCCTTTCTAGCCTCAGTACCCTTCTCTTCCTCTTTGGGGTACATCATCGGCTGTTGGTTTTGGGTAAGGGAATTGGTTTAGTGGGTTGTGGTTGTGATGGTTTTGGTGTGGGAATGTTGACAGGCTGTTCTCGGCATTTAGATGTAAGTGAGGCTTTGGATGTTTGTTGACCAGTTCAGTCCTGCTCCCAGCACCAGCTTCATTCAAAGCTTCAATGACCAGCCCTTTGTGTGTATACTTCAGACGAACAGATCTTGGTGGTTACTGCCAGATGCTGTCCCTACATGACCATGACAATTTCAATGATCTTCCAAGATATTCAGCTATACACCTGATCATGATTTCCAATCTCCCTTTCCATCACACTATAACTGGCCATCTTGATTGTATCTTCTATTTCTAGCCTTCTGATCTCAGAGTCTAATGTGGTTGTGTCATGACCATGTCTAAATAGCTGATCTATAATTGTATCCATTGATCTGCCATGAGCTTCATCAGCATCTTTAACAAGGTCTTCTAGTGATTTCTCTTCATCAGCTCCTGCCAGCACTTTTCTTCTTTTATATGTAACTAACTGCTCTGAGATCAGTTCTTTCTCAACCTCCTTTTCTTTCTCAGGCTGTTTCTCTATTTCAGGCTCTTTCTCAGCATCTCTTTCTTTTCTTGTCTTTCACTGCCTTTGACTTTGCAGTCTCCCCCTTTTTGGTTGCGATTGGAATCAGGGTTTGGAAGGCAGAAAGAGATTTATGACCAGCAACCATCTGGGAGTGATGAGAGGTAAGGAGTTTGTAGATTTGAGGGAATCCTCTCATCAATAGCTTTATGCACTATGTCAATGATGATGGGAGTGATGAGAGGTAAGGAGTTTTGAAAGATAGCAACCATCTGCTCAAAGGGGTTCTGTCCCTAAGAGATGGTGCCGAAAGCAGAGGCTGGTGGCTTAGTTATGTGTGTAGGCTTAGTGTTTGGTAAACCTTCAATTGAAGGTGCCATCTGTGGGGTTTGTGGGGTAGATGGTCTTTGATCCTGAGACATGTTGGCAAGCAGCTCTTTGAGTCTGCTCACCTCATTCTCTAGGATGGTATTGTGGGCTAGAACATCGTAGAAAAAGCCCAGGTCATCATCATGCTGTGATGAATCACCTGACCTCCTGATTGAATCAGGATGTACATGCTCTGAGTGTAGATCAGTAGTAGCATGTGCCCCTTGTTCGTGGTACTGGGGACTTCCTGCCTCAGGACTATATCCTTCATCGGCAGTTGCCTCTGGTGAGGTCTTATGGATAGTACCAACGTCATCCTGATCATTTGCTGAAGCAGGAGAAGTGGCAGCCTCACCAGAAGTTCGAATCTCCTTTTCTACACTTAGAGATTGAACATGGTAACCCCTGTGATGTGGGTTATCAGAAGCACTTTGGTCCTCCCCCTCAATGGTTGAGGCTATCCCAGTTTTGATTGGTTTCTGGGGAGGGGGTGAGGAATGCAACTGAGTCAGCACTTTTGCAACTATTATGGTAGGACTTTGGGGGGCGGTTGCAGTGGGAGATGGTGTGAAGGCAGTATGCACCCGGGGAGAGTGTGCGTTTCAATGGCAACCTCCTCAAATGAGGAAGGTTCCAGATGTATAGATTCCCTATATGTGGTTGCAGTGGGAGATGTTGAGGGTGGGTGAGTACGTGTATCTACTGGGGGGTTATGGCCAGTAGATATATCGTGTGTTTGTGTTGCAGGGGCATCCTCAGGGGACTCATTTCCCTGAGTAGCCTTTTTGGGTTTCTTGTGTTTGGGTTTGGTGGGGACTTTGGATTGGAGGTGGTGGCTGTGGGTTCCAGCTGCGTGGGTTTTCATAGCTTGGCAGCCTGTTTGAGTGACTGGTCTGAGTTGTGCCTGGAGTATACTTCAGGCAATACAGCCATGGCAGGGACTCCAAGGCCAACAAGTCCCTCAGCTTTCAGCTGGTTCTCTATTATGGCCATTATGAACCGTGGATATAATATCCATCGGTTAGCAATAGGTTTTAGGACCATATCCTTAAGTTCAAGAAATAATATTTTAGAAAAATTTAAGTTTTGTTGCTCAAGGATAGAGAAGAATACCTGCTGCCACCTGGTAGACATTTGATCCCAAGACGAAGTCTTAGGGGCTAGGCAGACATTCACCATATGAAAAATAAGGCGTTCTGCATCATGGAAATGCCTCTTCAGATGGTAGAAGCGCTGAGGTTACCCTGGTATCCATGTTGGGCAAAGGATAGATCAGTGATGCCCTTTGAATATCCAGCGGGGAAGGTGGCATCATCCAGGTGTAGGGTTTGGCGAAGGATTGCCGGAGTGATGACCACTTTTCGGGGAGTTGACGAACGACTGGAGAGACTCGGTGTCATTCTCCCCAGTGATAAGGGTGACGTTCGTCCAGAACTATGTTAGAGATTCGGCATAAATGGTGGGATTGATAAGGAAGGCCGTTTTGTATGGAGAATGGACCATGAGTCAAGACAGTATCAAACTTCATCCAGAAAGGTGATTTGGTAAGGTAGGCAACACAGTTGTGTCGTGGTTTAAGCTGCATGTTCGCCATTGATGTGAGAGAAGGTTCGGAGTTTTTGAATGTTAGGTTTGAGATGATGAATCTTTGTAGGATTAGGTATTTATATAGGGTAAGGGTTATAAAGCAACTGAAGGGTTGGTGTTAGTCATCAGTAGTTTTAAACGACTGATGACGTGGTATTAACCTTCAGAGGTTGAAACAACTAAAGTCTTGGTTTTAGGCATCAGTAGTTATAAAACTACTGAAAAACCATGGTTTTGGCTTCAGATATTGGAAAAAACTGAGAACTTGGTGTTAGTCATCAGTGGTTATGAAACTACTGAAGATATGGTTTTGTCATCAGTTGTTGTAAACGACTGAAGACTTGGTGTTAGTCATCAGTAGTTGTGAAACTACTGAAGACATTGGTTTTGCTTCAGTTGTTTAAGATGAAACAGCAGTTTTAGAAACAACTGAAGAGAAAATTCTCGTCAGTAGTTTTCGTCAATTCTTAGCTTTTCAGTTGTTTCATACTGTCCTCAACACTTACTCATCAGACTTTTGGTTGTTTTCAGTTGTTTCATAGGACAACAGTACTGATCTGTGTTTACTAACATCAGTAGTTTGTAACAGAATCAGTACTTATTTGTGACGTTTACTAATGATCATCGGTACTTGTTTACTGAGATCATCAGTAGTTGTCACTTATTCTAGCTGCAGCATACCAAGCCTTAACACAAGGTTTTGGAAGGTTGAACTATCCAAAGGCTTAGTAAAAATGTCTGCAAGCTGATCAGCACTAGGCACAAACTTTGGATCAATCAGACCTTTTTCAAAATAGTCCCTAATAAAATGATGTCTGATCTCTATATGTTTGGTCCTAGAGTGCTGGACAGGATTCTTGACAATGCAAAGAGCTGAAGCACTGTCCATTAATAATGGAGTCTTAGTCTCTGTAATGCCATAATCCAAAAGTTGGTTCTGAAGCCAGAGTACCTGAGAAGTACAGCTTGCAGCAGCAATGTTCTCTGCTTCAGCAGTGGATGTAGAACAGATGTGTTTCTTACTCTGCCAAGAAATCAAACAGTTGCTTAGGAATTGACATCCACCAGAAGTTGACTTTCTAGTTAACTTACACCCTGGATAGTCACTATCAGAAAAAGCAACTAATTTGCAAGAGTGTCCAGTGGAATACCATAATCCTAGAGATTGTGTACCTTGCAGATATCTAAAGATCCTCTTGACTGCAATCAAATGAGACTCTTTAGGAGCAGCCTGAAATCTAGCACAAACACAAGTTGCAAACATGATATATGGTCTAGAAGCTGTTAAATACATCAAGGACCCAATCATACATCTGTAAAGTGTCTCATCGACAGCTTTACCTTTCTGATCTGCATCCAGTTGTGTGGTGTTGCACATGGGAGTAGAACAGGGCTTTCAGTTTTGTAAATCAAACTTATTCAAAAGATCTTTTGTATATTTAGACTGATGAATGAAAGTCCCATCAGCCTTTTGTTTGATTTGCAATCCTAGAAAGAACTGTAATTCTCCCATTGCACTCATTTCAAACTTCTTTTGCATTAAATTGGTAAAGTCATCACACAACTGGGGATCAGAGATGCAAAATAATATCATCAACATAAATTTGAACAAGTAGCTTATGCTGATCCACCTTTTAATGAACAAAGTTTTATCTATGGAGCCTCTAGTGAAATTATTTTGAAGAAGAAAATTTGATAATGTCTCATACCAAGCTCTAGGAGCTTGTTTCAACCCATAAAGAGCCTTATTAAGCTTGTATACCCAATATGGATGTTTATTATCCTCAAACCTGGTGGTTGACACACATAAACCTCTTCTTTTATTTTACCATATAAAAATGCACTTTTAACATCCATTTGAAAAACTTTAAGATTGTGGAATGCAGTATAGGCTAAGAACAATCTAATTGCCTCCAGTCTGGCGACAGGAGCAAAGGTTTCATCATAATCAATACATTCTTCCTGTGCAAACCCCTGAACAACCAGTCTGGCCTTGTTCTTAACAATAAGCCCATTTTCATCTGTTTTATTTCCTAACACCCATTTAGTGCCTATTGCACACTTACCTGGGGGTAGAGGAACCAGTTCCCATACTTGCTGCTTTTTGAACTGAAGTAGCTCAAGCTGCATGGCTTCACCCATCCATTGTCTCTCAAAGCAACATGATAGTTCTTTGGCTCTAGCTGACTGATGAAGAGAGCATAGAAGCAGAAGTTAGACAATTGACTTCTGGTTGAGACACCAGCATTGATATCACCAATGATTGAGACATGGGGTGATTCTTCAGCTCTTGGTACACTATGAGATCAGTGCAAGTGTTTGTAGCAGGCTCAGCAGCAGCAGATGTTGATCTAGATTCTTGAAACCAAGTATGAGATGACAAGTCAAATGATGTAGAGGAATCAGAAATCTCATCAGCATTTGTTGTGGATGGAGCTACTGAAGCTACAAGAACATCAAGTTTAGTAGACACAGGCAGTTGGTCACTAAACTTGAAAAGGTGAGTACTGATATCATCATCATCTTCAGTACCACCAGGTGGAAGACTGTTGACAGGAGCAACAGCTGGAGCCTAATAAGGAACATATTGCAGTATATCCAAATCAAATAACTCCACAGGGTTTTGTGGAATCTTGTCCTTTGGAGATTCATTAACTTCACATGCAGAGTCTCTTCAACTATCTTTGTTTTGCAGTTGAAGACTCTGTATGCCTTGCAGTAGATGAATAACCAACAAAATACCCTGCATCCACCTTAGGATCAAATTTGTGGAGTTGATCCTTTGTGTTGAGAATGTAACAAGGACACCCAAAGGCTCTAAAAAATGAAATCAAGGAGCCAAATGATGTAGAACTTCATATGGAGTCTTCATCAACCTCTGATTTACTAAGGCTCTATTCTGCACATAGCAAGCTGTGTTAACAGCTTCAGCCCAAAAGGTCAGTGGCAAACCAGAGTCAGCCAACATGGACCTTGTAGCTTCAATTAAGGTCCTGTTCTTTCTCTCAACAACTCCATTTTGTTCTGGAGTCCTTGGGATGCTAAACTGCCTCTTGATTCCCTTTGAGAGATAAAAATCATCAAGTGTATGGTTTCTGAATTTTGTTCCATTATCACTTCTGATACACTTGACAGATAGGGAATACTGCTTCTCAACATACAACACAAAGTTTATAATCGTCTAAGCAGCCTCATCCTTTGAATGCAGGAAGAAAGTCCATACAAATCTAGAGTAATCATCCACAATTACCAGACAGTATTTCTTCTTTGACATACTCATTACTCTCACAGGACCAAAGATATCCATGTGTAGTAATTGCAAGCAGGCAATGGACTTAGGTTCTTTAATAGAGGGAATGAGACTTTGTGTTGTTTTCCTTTCAAACAAGCAGTGCAGTTGTCTTCACATCTTGAACTCCTTCATAGGCAATCCCCTTACTAAACCATGATGTATCAGCTGATTCAAGTTTTTAAGATTCACATGACCCAGCCTTCTATGTCATAGAATAGATTCTTGAGGAGAATACTTGAAAATAGGCAAGGATGGCCTTTGAGATCTATTTTCTTGGAAAGATCTAAGGCATACACTCTTCCTGTCCTGTTGGCCCTCAGGAGAGTGTGATCATCCCACCTTATCAATCAAACTCAGAACTTTGGATGACAGAATCCTGCAGTTCTGACTGGTGAAAAGAGCAACATGCCTTTGTCACACATTTTACTGACACTCAAGAGATTGTACTTGAGATTCTCCACATGGTTAACATCATCAAACCTTATTTCCCCATTGAAACAAAGCCTTTGCCATATGTAACCCTTAGCATCATTGCCTAAAGAAACGAACCCTTCTTTCCTTGAGAGTAATCATGAAGAAGAGAGTTGTTCCCTGTCATATGCATAGATCCTCCACTATCCATACCAGATGCTACTGTGGCATGCTGAAGAACCCTGCAATCATAATAAATTAGTTAGTTTTTGAGACCCAAACCTTTTTGGTTTGGTCTGTTCACATCAACAGATGGTAAACTACAGATTTGCTAAATACAGCCTGAGGGGATGGAGATGTGAAGAAGAAGAATCCTTTGGCATGGATTTTCTTCTCTGTGGTTTCAGCACAGGAGCATCTAATTGGTTAACTCTCCCCAATAGATTTTGAACCATCATAACAAGTTGTGTCTGATTTTGTGATAAAGCCTTCAGCTCATCAGACACATTAGTGCTTGAAAGTGATGGATTCCTGTGTTGTACCATCTTCCTTTGAGCAACCTCAGCTGTTGCCTAATTAACCCCTTCCTTTTTGGATTTCTTTTTGGATTTTGGGTTACAGGTTTTGATGTTGCTGGTACAAACTTGGTTTCAACTCAGTTTTCATTTTATCCATTTTCTTTTTAATGTTCTCATTGTGTTTGAGTTTGGAGCCCTTTTTATATCCAGCAATCATCAGTACGATGATTGAATAAGCCACATATTTCACATGGCTTTTTCTTCATCTTAAGTTGATCATCTGCTGAAGAAGATGAAACTACTGAAGACTTATTCTTTAGCAGTTTGCGATCAGTACTAGCAGTTTTCTTCCTTGCAGTACATGCTTTCTTGATATCTTCTTCAGTAGTTTTCCCACCCTTTCTACTGGCAGTTTTCTTCCCTTTAGTACATGCAGTAGTTTGGGTTTGTTCTCTAGGTGTTATGACTTGCTCTTTAGTACTTTCAGTACTATGTGAAATACCACCTGAAGTGATCAACTTTTTGATCATGTGAGTGTCAGCATTTGAACCATTGACATCAGCTGATAGGTTTTGGGAGGAATTAATGCTGACATCAACCTCTGATGGTGATTTATCAGATTGTAGATCACATGATGAAAAGGATTGGTTATTGCTTTCTCCATCAGATTCTACCTCTGCTCTGGGAGTAAAATCTGTAGAGAGCAGTGTGATTATAACCAATGCCAAACTTCACATTGGAAGCAGACTGCTTACTGAGAAGCATTTCAAAACACTTGTAGGAATGTACCCATCGATCACACTCTACCTGGGTAGATGCAAGTGTTTCTTTGAGATCTCTGTACTTCTCTAGAAGTACCTCTTCCCTAGCCTTATATCAGTGATCTGGCATTGAGTTTGTAATCTCATCATTCTTATCATTAAGCACAGACTCAAATTCAGCTTTTCTTTTGGATATTATTTGTTCTAGCTCAATGTTCTTGTTAATTAAAGCTACATTTGCTTCTCTAATAGATGCAAATGCGGCTATGCATGTTTCAGAACATAACTTGGCTTTGGCCTCAGAGGATACCTGTGATACTGTGGTGTGGAAGCATTAGAGGATGAAGTATCAGCAGACTCCAGGGCCATAAGAGCAAGATTTCCAAAAGGATTGTCACCACCATGTTGACCAGCACCAAAAAACAGTTGTTCATGACCAGACATATCATCTGGTAAACTGCTCCAGTCAAAAACTCCTGGGGTGAAAAAGTTGTGTTAAGAAGGTTGAGATTGTTGATGAGATTAGGAAGGTTGAGGCTCAGGAAGAGCAGGTGGTTGTTGAGCAAGGGTACTTGAACTTGACTGGTTTGTGGCATGTAATAGCAGGGATATGAATATGGCATTGGACCCTGAGGGACAAAATATGCGAGATAGAGGTTGTGATGATGACCAGAACTAGCAGGATATAGCCCTCTGTTTTGTTGAATATTACTTGGAAAAGTAACTAAGGGTGCAGAGGAGTTAGATCCAGATGATCTACACTCTCTTGCAAAGTACCCAAGCATGTGGCATTTGTGACACCTCAACTTACTCTTGTCAAAACCAACTTTGGTTTTGCCAGAGAGTCCAGGGAATTTCCTACCAGTCTCTTGTAGAACTTCTGAGATCTGATATTAATCAAGGCCATTTGGCTCAGAATATCCATCTCTTCTAAGTCATCATCAGCTATACCTTTCAAATCATCCATAATGAAGCACAAATTGTCACTATTATAGCCTGACTGACTATCAACACTCACAAATGCATGATCAGAACTGTTTGAAGAGAAATCTATATGCACATCATAATTACTTTCTGATGCAGCATATTCTGACACATGACCAACCAAGGCAGTGTTCCCTGGTACAAAGTCTTCAGTGAGCTTGCCTGATGATGCCAGTTTCCTTTTCTGCTCTATCTCTCTTTCAAATGTAAGCAGTTTTCCATGAAGTTGGGTGAGAGATAGGCTATCCAGATTTGCATTTGAGCGTAGAACAATTGTATATGTGTCCCATCTCTCAGGCAGTGATCTGAGGAATCTGTGGTTCATCTGGCTATTAGTGTATTCATGTTTGACCATTTTCAGCTCAGAGATCAAACATGAAAAATGCTCAAACTGTTGAGTCAGAGTCTCACCCTTCCTATGAGCAATGTCTCATATTGTTGGGCAAGTATTTCCCTATTGTTTGCTAAGACCTCATCACTACCACTAAATTGTTCTTTCAGTGCCTTCCAGAGGTCATGAGCAGTTTCATGATGCATAAGCCCAGAATAGATTTCATTAGGCAGTGCCATGGCCAGAATTCCATGAGCTTTAGCATCTATCTCAAACAGTTTACGATCCTCATCAGAGTATTGTTCCTTCTTCTTCGGAACCATTTGGTTGGTTTCCGGATTGTTCACCATAGGCTTATGTGGACCATGTACCACAGATGTCCAACAACCTGAACTGTTAACAGACAGGTGATGAAGCATTCTTCGTTGCCATATGTTATACTCAGTCCAAACCAGCATCGGAGGCTTAGTTGAGGAACCGGTATTGTGAGGGACATTAGAAGGAGTAGTCATAATCAGAATTCAGACAAATTCAAGGTAAACAAAGTAAATCTAGCTCAAAACCACTTAAAACCTCAAACAAAATAGCCAGAAGCAGCAGAAACTCAATCTCTATAACCGATTCTTGCAAATTTGCTAATTCGATCAAACGTAGATAGCAAAAGAACTGTTTCAATGATCAATTATTAAGTCGATCAATGATTAACCTGCTCTGATACCATTTGTTAGGATCACGGTATCTAGTTTGATCAATTAGGTTGGATTTGCAGCGGAATGAGCACACAAATTAACAAATTTAAACAAGAACACATGAAATTTATCAATGAAACAGTGTTTGTTATAGAGAGAGAAATTCTGCCAAAAAGAATATATTCATTCAATACACACTTTGACTCGGCTTATCGCACGGTTACAATTAGGTCATCTTTCCTTTTATAAGGAAAGCTGACGTCAGCTAATGTCACTTGACAGTGACATCTAACTGTTATTTAACTACTGAAAGTTAACACAACTACTGAAGATGTCAAACAACTGACATCTTCTAACAAAAATACCGTGTTAACTATCACTACAACTACTGAAAAGAAACTACTGAAACAACGACTGAAGAACATGCTCTTCAGTCGTTTTACAAGTACTGAAATAGAAAATAAAACTACTGAAAGGAAACCATCACAACAACTGAAGAATGCTTCTTCAGTTGTTGTGACAAACTCTGAAAGCTTCAGTACTTGGACTTCTTGAACCTCAGTTGTTGTCATCAGCTGATGTCTTCAGTCTTTGTACTTCAGCTGTTGATCTTCAGTACTTTAGTCTTCAGCTGTTGATCTTCAGACTTTGGTCTTCAGCAGTTGAAGTCTTCAGTACTTTAGTCTTCAGCTGTTGATCTTCAGACTTTGTCAAACAGCTGATCAAGTCTTCAGCAGTTGTTGTGATGTCTTGTGGGACTTAAAGGTTTTTCTGATCTGGCTCATTGGTTCTTTTGGTCCAACAAGAACAAAGAGACAGACAAATATCTTTTGTCCCTAGTGTTGAAAGCTTTGAGAAGCAGGAATAAGTGAGGTTTTGGTAGCATCAGCCTAGGGGAGTTTGTTGGATCTAGAAAGGCTGGTGCAACCAAAACCAAGTCACTTAGAAGATTTTGGTACTACAAATAAAGGACTTCCGAAGCTAATTGTAGAACTTCCGAAGGAAAAAGGATCTCTTTCGAAGACAAAGTGTAAAGCTTACTTCCGAAGGAAAAGTTCCAACTTCCAAAGACAAAGAACCTACTTCCGAAGTTCAAGACTTAGAAAGAAAGATCTGAAGTTAACTTCCGAAGTACAGAAGCCCTCAAGCCTCAGAAGTATAGAAGCCTCTTCTGAAGTACAAGTGGGTCGGAAGAACTTGTTCTTCCAAAGCCAACTTACCTTCGAAAAACACTGTTATTATCCAGTGGACATAAGTATGGCCTTCCTGATACTCCGCTGCAAATCTCTGAGATACTGCATGGCGTTTTCTCAAAAGCCATGCAGTTGACCATACTTTAATCCACTGTTTACATTTTTATGTTAGTACGGTTTCCATCTTTAGTTGGTGACAAAAGGTAAGTCATGGACATGTCATGACTACCATATCTTAGATAATACTTTATCTGAGATACCTTAACTTTAGCATTGTTGTATATGCTTTAGTCTTAGGTTTCTAGCTGGTATCAAAGTATATCCGGCTGTAGGATCTAGTATATATAGTCTCTCATTGTAACTCATATATCATGCTTGTAAGAGTCTTGTAATATCTTGAGTTGAGAAATAATATATACAAGTTCCTTGAAAATTTATTTCTGTGTGTTCACTACTTATTATATTATTATCAACTCTTGTGAAAGACTTTACTTCATCTGAATTAAGTGTTTGTATAAATGAGTTTGAGAGAAATCCAAGTGTTTCTGTGACAAACCCAATCCTGCAAACTGCTTGTTAGTAGTAGGAGTATTGATAAGCCCTTCAATGTAGAAACTGCCATAGGTAAGTCTACCAGAATTATTGACCTGATAGAGGGTTGTGATATAGAACTTGAAGGTCATAAGTTCCCTACTAGAGTGTTTGTGATGACCTTAGGCAAATTTAACGTAGTCCTAGGAATGGAATGATTGGCAGACTACGAGGTGAATATCATATGTCGCAAGAAGATGATGTGATTGACAGCGCCTGATAGGAGTTCGGTGATGGTTTATGGTGATCGAGTCTCTACGATTTCGAAGGTTATTTCGATGGAGGTGGCGGGAAAGTGCATGAGGCATGGATGTAGTGCCTATCTGGCCTATGTGAAGGATGTGGATGCGCCAACTTCGTAACAATCCAATGTACTGGTTATGTGTGACTTTCCGGATGTGTTTCTAGAAAATTTACCAGGTGTGTCACCGGACCGCGAGATCGAGTTCCAAATTGACTTGATGCCAGGTGCCTAACCTGTTGCAAAGGCTCCGTACCGGTTGGCTCCGGCCGAGATGAAGGGGTTGATAGAACAACTGCAAGAACTGCTTGATAAGGGGTTCATTAGACCAAGTATCTCTCCATGGGGTGCTCCGGTCTTGTTTGTGAAAAAGAAGGACAGTAGTATGAGGATGTGCATAGACTACCACGAGCTTAACAAGTTGACGGTAAAGAATCGGTATCCATTGTCGAGGATTGATGATCTGTTTGATCAGCTCCAAGGTGCCAGTGGGTTCTCGAGGATAGATCTTCGATCTGGCTACCATCAATTGAAGGTCAAGGAGCAAGATATTCCTAAAACAGCTTTTCGCACGTGTTATGGACACTACGAGTTTCACGTTATGTCCTTTGGTTTGATGAATGTGTCAGCTGCTTTTATGGACTTGATGAATCGAGTGTGTCAGCCGATGTTGGACAAATCAGTGATTATGTTTATCGATGATATCTTGATTTATTCGAAAAGCAAAGAGGAGCATGTCTGTCACATTCAAGAGGTGTTGGAAACGTTGAGAAAGGAGAAGTTTTATGCCAAGTTATCCAAGTGCGCGTTCTAGTTATGCGAAGTTCAGTTCTTGGGTCATGTAGTGAATCCTAAGGGGATTATGGAAAACCAGGCAAAGGTGGAAGTGGTGATGCAATAGAAGACTCCAAAGACGTCATCTGAAATCTGTAGTTTCTTGGGGTTTGTGGGCTATTATAGAAGATTCATCCAAGACATCTCTAAGATAGCTTCTTCACTAGCTAAGTTGACCCTCAAAGATATGAAGTTTGTATGGGGTCAAGCTTAAGAGAGTGCTTTTTAGGATTTAAAAGCAAGGTTGACTTAGGCTCCTGTCTTATCATTACCTGAAGGAAGCAAGGATTTGTTGGTCTATTCTAGTGCTTCTTACTCGGGGTTAGGTTGCGTGTTGATGCGGCGAGAAAATGTTATAGCTTACGCATCCTGACAATTGAAAGTTCATGAGGTTAATTATCCTACTCATGACTTGTAGCTAGCAGCTATGGTCTTTGCATTAAAGATTTGGAGGCATTACCTTTACGGGATGAAGTGCACAATCTTCACCGACCACAAGAGCTTGAAGTACTTTTTCGAGTAGAAAGACTTGAACATGAGACAGAGGCGATGGTTGGAGCTCATAAAGGATTATAATTGCGAGATCTATTACCATCCGGGCAAGGCCAATGTGGTGGCAGATGCCCTCAGCCGAAAAGAGAGACTCGAGCCGATTCGGGTGAAGGCTTATTAGTTAGTGATGACCTCCGATGTGATGAAGCAGGTCAGAGAGTTTCAAGATGAGGCATTGAAGGAAGACCATCTTAACTCCGAAAGAATGAGAGGTTTGGTCACAGAGTTGGGTGAAAACACTCATGGTGTTAGAACCCGATTCAAACAGACGTGGATTCCTCGTTATGGGGATTTACGTGGGAAAATCATGAATAAAGCTCATAATACTTGATACTTTATTCATCCCGGTGCTACAAAGATGTATGAGGATATGAAGAAGGATTATTAGTGACTGATGTGTGAATATATATATATATATATATATTATTTTACTAAGAAAATGTTTTTCGCAAATTAGTTTTAAATGTTGGAAATTCCCAACAAAACTTCACACAAACAACAAGTGTACCGGTCGTGATATAGTAAAGTTTAGGTAATTCTGAATATCGAATCCGTGGACACTTTTGGCGGCTTCCGTTACTAAACCTCTATCGAATTCTAACTCAATTAATTTAATTATTTTAAGTAATTAATATTAATAAACAAAACAAACATTTTAACTAAAATTAATTAATCTAAACACGACGGAAGAAATAAACAAATAAAGATTAATTCAAACTTGGAAACTTGAATACGATTAAATGTGTGAAATAACTACCTAGGTAGGAATCCACCTTGTAGAGAATATTTGAAGAGGCTGAAGCAACCAAAGTCTTTCTGCATGCATGCTGCACAAGTACTGAAGAAGAATACTTCGGAAGTTTCACACAAGCAACAGAAATACTCTAAGTGTGAAATCTTCCGAAGCCAAGACCAATATCTTCCAAAGCCAAAGATGAAGTCTTCCGAAGCTCCAGAGACAAAGTCTTCCGAAGCTCAACTATTGAAGACAGATTTCTTCCGGAGACTTTTAACAACATGCTTTATCTGATTACTTTTCCATAAAGTTGGACCCCTTTCTGCTGCGACTTTGTAATGTCACCAACTTACATGAGTTGGTGAAAAGCTCCATGCTTTTGGTAACTATACATTGACGTCTTGAGTCTGTAAACTTTCTACTTCATGTACTTTATCCTTTTTGTAAAAGATAAGGATGTGAGCTATGGCATATTATAGTCACAAAGTCAAAAAGGCAATCTGCCTTACTGACTCTGCAATTGATTTTGTTTTATGTCTAGTCAATTGTATCCAGTTGGCTTTCATAGTATGGCCGGCTGTAGGATGTAGTATAAGTATCTCATGTTCTTGTAACTTTATTGATATACTTTGTAACACTTGTAATAGAACATTGAGAAAGCAATATATTACAATCTTGAAAACCATCTCCTTATGTATCTTGATCTTGTTTTCTGTCTCTTAATTACTTGTGTTCTTAGTGTCTTCATTTGTGATAATCCAGCTCACTGTTAGATTAAGTTGAGTTACTCTCCTCTTTGTGTTGTTGTGTTGTATTTGACCACCTTCAATGGTCCTACATTTGGTATCAGAGCATTCCAAGCTCTTGATATAAGATCTCACCATCTTAAGATCTCTCACTCACACAAATACTAAACCTTTCAAATGGCAGCCATTTCCAAAAACTGATATGGAAAGTGGAACCATGAACAAGTCCCCACTGATCACTCTTGATGACTTTGACACCTGGTATATGAGAATGGAAGGTTTCATCAGGTCTCTAGACTCAAGAATGCGGGAGTCTGTTGAGAATGGACCTTACATACCAAGCACCCCTTTTGCTACTGGTGGTTGTATGATCCCTAAGGCTATGGAAAACTACTCTAATAAAGACAAGAAGAGAGTAGAGATTGATAGAAAAGCCATGACATCCCTTCAGACTGCTCTTCCAACTCTATATACAGAGGTTTCAAGAAATGCAAAACAGCTAAGTAGCTGTGGGATGCATTGAAACTGATGTATGAGGGTTCCTCTGAAGCTAAGGAGAACAAGAAGGATCTCCTAAAGCAGCAGTTTGAAAACTTCACCTTCAAAGCAGGTAAAACCATGACTCAGCAATACTTCAGGTATGTTGAGATTGTGGATACCCTTGTGGATGGAGGAGTTCCTCTTGAGAACAATGACATTGTAAGGAAGTTCATGTCCTCACTTCCTAGGCAGTGACACACTACTGTGTGGTGATCAAGAGGACTGAGAATCTCAAAACTCTCACTTTAACAGAGTTATATGGGATTCTTAGTGGCTATCAGATAGAGATGAACATGCAAGGTTCATCAGGCAACTCCAACAGTCAAATGGGTTCAGCCTTTCATGTGGTTGAAAGGGATAGCATGTGAACCCCAACATCATCTCATATGCTACCCTGAAAACTCACCAAAGGGTCCTTTCATCACCTTCCCTGAGACACCAAGGGAGAACTACACTCAAGGAAGCCCATTCCAAGAGACAAGTTCTTCTCAAGTCTTTATGTCTTCTGATAAAAGTTGGGGCAACTCTCTTTTCACCCTTGAAGACCTGGATTGTATCCATCCAGATAATCTGGAGTACATGGAGATAGTCCAGCAGATGGCTCTTCTCACTCATAGAGCCAAGAAGTTCTACAAGCGGACTGGAAGGAAGTTTCCAAGCAGTGAAACCATTGGAAAGTTTGGCCTAGACAAAGGAAAAGTAAAGTGTTACAACTATAACTTGATAGGCCACTTTGCCAAGGAGTGTAAGGCACCTAGAACAAATGATGGCCAAACACAGTCTAGACCCAACTACACAAACAAAGCTCCCCAGAATGAGAAGCAAAAGCAGCAGGCTGTTGTTGCTGTTGAAGATGGAGGCTTTGACTGGAGCTTTCAGATGGAGGATGCTTCTCCAAACCAAGCACTGATGGTAGTTCATGATGAAGCCAAGGTATTAGAACATCTCTGTACCCCTGAATGCATTGCTAAAGTAAATAGATACAGGTCCCATAACTTGGAGATGAGATCTGATCTTGAGTCCTTAAACATTTTAAAGTTGATTTTGGAAAGTCTGAAAATGATTATAAACTAAAGATAGAGGACTTAGAGAAAACTATTTCAGTTCTAAAACACGAGCATACAGATTTTAGGACTCAAATCAAGGATCTCATAACCAAGCTCACTGAGTGCCAGGCTGAGCTTGTGATCAGCAAAGCTAGGGCAGACAAGTGTGTTCTTGAAGAAGAGACCTTCAAGAACATGATATCATCATCCTGCACAACAAAGTGTGCTATCAAAAAAAGCAGGGACTAGGATCAAAAGAGATAGCTCCTCCACACACAATCTTATCTGTAAGATCTCCTAGGTGTGGAACTTGTGAAGATGAGCTTCCTCTCATAGATCCTTTGAATGAAGAGGATGAAGAAGTGATAGTGAAGAATTCCTCTAAGAAGAGTGAAGAAGAGGATTCTAAGAAGGGCCACTATCCCTCTGAGGAGAAGAAGAAGACTGTGATGACCAAGTCAATAAGAAAGAACTTGATTAGAAAGAGCAAAAGAAAAGCAAGGAAGGCTCAAGATATCAAGGACACTTTTGACTCCAAGCAGAAACAGGTTTTTATCTCTGCAGGGTTTGAAAACATCAACCTCAACTCTTCTGCTAAGAGTTCTGGTTCATGTTCAAATCATCTCAGTACCAAGAAGAAGACTGGTCTGCTGTGTACCACTACAACATAGCATGGACCATCAAACTCCAAGAATAGTCCTCAGCCCAAAAGGACTATCTTAACATCTGCAAAGATAAGGGTGGATAAGGGATGTGACCAAAGTCAGTCTTGTTCCCAGAAGGCTCTTGGGAAGAAGAAAATGGAGTGTGTTATGTGTGAAAGTATTGCTCATCTTGCTAAGGACTGTCCATACAGTCCTAAGGGTACTCTTCATATGATCAAACCAAAGACTTCCAAGAGTTCTAAGAAGATTCAAGCTTCGGAAGGAAAATCGGTTTCCTTCGGAAGCTCCAAAACTAAGAAGAAGGCAAGTGGAAAATTGCCTTCGAAAGAAAAATTGGTTTCGGAAGTAAGGAATACTTCCGAAGCACTGAAGTCTGCTGTAGTGTCTGCAAAATCTTCCGAAGGTCCAGTCATCAAAACTTCCAAAGTATTAAAAGCTTCCGAAGTGTTGAAGGTCAAGTCCAAGCTTCCAAAGGTGGTGTGGAAGTCTAAGAAAGACCAAGTGACTAGGAATTCTCCATCAATAACAACTCAAGATCCTCCAAGCACAACCATAGGATCTATTACTGTAGCATTACCTTCTATTTCTCTTAGTGAGCCCAAGACAAATAAGGCTTGGGTTTCCAAATGTAACTAATCATTTTCTTTGTGCAGGGACAGCTCAAGACAAACAAGAATGTCTAGATCATTGACAGTGGTTGTTCCAGGCACATGACATACAATAGGTCACTACTCCAGAACTTTGAAAGGATTGATGGAGGGCCAGTTGCCTTTGGAGGAAATGAAGGTTGTTACATTTCTGGAAGGGGTAAGGCCATAAATGGTAAGCTCAGCATTGAAAAGGTAAACTTTGTCAAGGAGCTTGGGTACAATCTTCTGAGTGTATCCCAATTTTGTGATCAGAGTCATAACATGCTTTTTACTGAGCATGAGTGCATTGTTCTCAAGCCCGGGGTGGTCATTCCTCATGAGCATATTCTGCTTAGAGCCCCTAGGAAAGGAAACATGTACAAGATGGATCTGCAAGAAACATCTCCCTCTGGAGAAGTTTCATGCTTTCTGTCTAAAGCAAATAGTGATGATTCTTTCCTATGGTATAAAAGAATGTGCCATGTAAACTTTAAAAATATGAATAAACTGATTAAGAATGATTTGGTAACTGGAATGCAAAGAAAGAGTTTACAAGTGATGACCATTGTGTTGCATGCCCGAGAGGGAAGCAACATAAGGTATCTCATAAGCCTAAGGAAATAAACTCCATCACTACACCCTTACACTTGTTACATATGGATCTCTTTGGCCCTACCAGTGTAAGGAGTCTAGGAAGGACCTCTTACTGCTTAATGATCACAAATGACTTTACAAGATTCACTTGGGTCTTTTTCCTTAGAACTAAGGATGAGACTTGAAGAATTTAATCTTAAAGATTGAGAATCATCTGATCACAAGGTCAAAATCATAAGATGTGATTAGGGAACTGAATTCAAGAACCAAATCCTTGATGCATTTTGTGATGAAAAAGGTATAACAAAACAATATAGTGCTCCCAAGACTCCTCAGTAGAATGGTGTTGCTGAGAGGAGAAACAGGACATTGATTAAAGCTGCAAGAACCATGTTGTCTAACTCTAAGCTGCCCATCACCTTCTGGGCAAAGGCAGTCAACACTGCCTGCTATGTGCAGAATAAAGTTTTAGTGGTTAAGACTCATGGAAAGACTCCTTATGAATTTTGGCATAAGAGGAAACCTTTTATTGGTTTTCTCAGGTCATTTGGTTGTCCTTGCACCATCTTGAATACCAAGGATCAAATTGCCAAATTTCCTAAGAAATCAGATGATGGACACTTCATTGGATACTCTTCCCAAGCTAAGGCTTACAGAGTGTACAATCTTAGAACTAGAATTGTTGAGGAGTCAGCCAATATGACTTTCAATGAACACACACCCTGTGTGGCTGGTTCTGGTCCTAATTGGCTATTTGATCTTGATTTAGTTACCAACTGTTTTAAAAAATCTAGTGAGATTGTTTCAGGATCTGTGGAAAATTTAAATACAAGTAATCCTGATCCAAGATTTAAGCTGAGAAGACCTTCAAGTAACACATCTTCAGCTCCAGTTGGGACTACTTCTGCAAATGAGGTTTCTATCAGCACCAAAATGACTAACTCAACTGATACATCTGGTATGCCTTCAAATTCCAGCTTAGAGGCTCCTCAACCAGATAAAGATACTTCAAATGCAGAAGACAATGATGGTAGTGGTTATAGTGATCAAGACTTTCTTGGTGCTGATAACCACTCCATAGATGACAACATCAATGATGTCACACACTCATTGGATCAAGCTTCTCTTAATAAGTGTGTTGATGTGGTGGGAGAAACATCTAGGCCAGATCTAAATTTCTCTAATTTAGATCTTTCTCAGCAACTTGTTATGATCCCTCAGCTAAGGATCCACAAGTCTCACCCCACCATAAACATCATTGAAGATGTTGTCACAAGGGTAAGAACAAGAGGACAAACCCATGAAGCAAATGTTTGTCTTCACTCTTGTTTCTTATCCCAGGTAGAGCCAAAAAAAAGCTGATAAGGCTCTATAGGATGGAAGTTGGGTTGAAGCCATGCAAGAGGAGCTGCTTCAATTCAAAAAACAAAAAGTTTGGAACTTTTGTCCTCTTCCTCATGGGAAGACTACCATTGGAACCAAATGGGTGTTTAGGAACAAGAAGGATGATAGAGGATTTATCATCAAGAACAAAGCTAGATTAGTTGTTCAAGGATACACACAAGAAGAAGGAATTGACTACACTGATGTCTTTGCTCCTGTAGCAAGACTAGAAGCTGTTAGGATATTTTGGCATTTGTTGTATCCAAGAACTTCATGGTCTTTCAACTTGATGTGAAGTGTGCTTTTCTTTATGGAGTGATTGATGAAGAGGTGTATGTCAAACAGCCACCTAGTTTTGTAGATCTTGATCATCCTGATTATGTCTGCAAGCTTGACAAAGCTCTTTATGGGCTGCATCAGGCACCCAGGAAGTGGTATGAGAATCTATCTCAGTATATTTGCAAACATGGATACATAAGAGGTGCTATAGATGGAACTCTCTTTATCAAAGGACAGGGAAATGTCATATTGCTAGTTCAAGTGTATGTAGATGACATCATCTTTGGTTCAACTAATCCAAAGCTCTGCAAAGACTTTGAGAAGCTGATGAAGGACATATTTGAAATGAGTGCCATAGGGGAACTTAATTTCTTTCTTGGAATTCAAGTGAAGCAAATTGAAGATTGCATCTTCATTAGTTAGTCAAAGGATGTTCAAGACATACTCAAGCGGTTCAACATGACTGATTGTAAGATTTCTAAGACACCCATAGCTAGAAACCACTCCCTTGGACCTGATCTTGAGGGGGAGTGTGTAGATGAATACTTATATAGGGCTATCGTTTGGTCTCTTATGTATCTTACAGCTAGTAGGCCTGATATTATATTTGCCACTTGCATCTGTGCAACATATCAAGCCAACCCTAGGATGTCTCACCTTATCACTATCAAAAGAATTCTAAGATATCTTAAAGGTGCTTCAATACTTGGTCTGTGGTATCCTAAGAATCCTGACTTCAATCTGTATACTTATACAAATAGTGATTATGTTAGTTGCAACATGACTGCAAAGTCTACATCTAGGGGATGTCAGTTTATTGGTGGAAGGGTTGTCTCATGGCAATGCAAGAAACAATCTTGTGTCTCTGCATCAACTGCTGAAGCTAAATACATTGTTGTTGCAAGCTGCTGTGCTCAAGTGCTTTGGATTTAGAATCAGATGCTAGACTATGGGTTAAACTTCAAGGAGACTCTCATTCACATAGACAATAATAGTGCTATCTCAATCATAGAGAATCCTGTGCAGCACTCAAGGACCAAACACATCAACATCAGGTATCATTTAATAAGAGATAACGATGAAAAGAGATTAATTAAACTAGTCAAAGTTCACATAGATTAACAATATTCCGATGTATTTACAAAATCTTTTGATGAACAGAGATTTAAATATCTTATATCAGCTATTGGGATGATCAACTTTGAGTAGATTTTTCTTCAAACTAATTCTTATTATTTCTTAAAATATGTGTGTCCTAAGTTGTCTAGTTCGTCACGTTCATAAGCTCTTGTTTTCTTTGTATAAAACTTTTTGAAGATTTTCTTTAGAATTATGATCATTTTGATCATTCGGAAGTTATATTTTTAACTTCGGAAGGCACTTATGCCTTCAAAACAACTAACTGCCCAAGTATTTTACCTCGGAAGAAATTTGTGAAATATCTTCCGAAGCTTGAAGTCTTCTTTGGCACTTATATGTTTTCAATGACAATTTTCTTCCGAAGCAAATTAACACTCGAAAGTTTTGTTTTTTTGAACAAAACTCTCAAGTCTTAATTTTCTTCCGAAGTCAAAATTCTCAAAATCCTTAGGAAATTCTTCCTAAGTCATTTTACCTTCGTAAGCTTTTTCATTAAAACTTCCGAAGATAATTTACTTTCAGAAGCTTTTTGACTTCCAAGAAAACTACTTTTTGAGAAAAAGTAAACTACTTTTTCAGAGGTGGGACCGACATTTGGATTTCAAAGTTATCCTCTTTCATTAAACTTTATCTGAAGTCTTTTTCACATATAAACCCAATGGTTTCCCCCTCTTTCTATCATCTGCTTCTTTCCTCCAAACCTAAAATCCCAAATTCTCTCTGAAATTACTTTCTTTCATATTTCTTCATCCTTAAGCTCTCTCAAAATGGCCAACCCTCTTCACCGAAATGACCCGAACTTTACCATGCAGTTACACAGGCAACATAATCAGGTTGCTCTGTTAAATTCTGAGAAAGATCTACATTTCTCACAGGTTTGTCGTTTCTTAACTCTGTCGAACTACTTCACCTCCCTAACCATTGATCCTCCACTCTATGAGTATCAACTGCTAGAATTCTGGAAGACCTACCAAGAGGTCATTATGGACGGGGAGAAGGCACTGTCTGCCACAGTGCAGGGAGAACAGTCTTCATCACTCCGGCCATCATCAACAGGCATCTTCAGTTGGATGATGAAGAAGGTGAGGTGTTCTTCCCAAAGAAAGCTGTAAATCATTCCTTTGAGCAGATGGGATATGAGGGAGACTAATCTGTCAATACCTTTAGGAAAAGGAAGGTCTCATCCAAATGGAAACTCTTGCTCCATGTGGTTATCCACTGTTTATCAAATAAGCATGGTGGATGGGACCAGATTCCTGAGGATCTCTCCTTCATTATCCATGGGATGGTTCAGGGGGTCAAGTTCAGGTATTCTCAGTTTATTTATACTAATCTGCTTGCAAACTTGGACTAGTTAGAATATTACATGTTCCCTAGATATGTCCAGTACATTTTTAACTGTGCACTGGGCTCACGGTTAAGGGGAACATGTAATATTCTTAAACTGGGACAAATAAAGCCCGACATCTTTAAAATACTGAGAAAGCCCACTGTTGGCTTTTCTGGGATAGAAACAGCCCTGGTCCCAAAAATGTTAGAGCTCATTGCTCAAGATGACAACCTAGCAGCACCAGCTAGTGTTGAACCCACACCTTCTACATCCCAACCACCTCAACAGCCTCAAATCACCCTCACCTACAAAAGAAAATCCAAACGAACCCCTACTCAGGCTATTCAGTATATGCAGACCCCCATAAACTCACCCATACAGGAAGAAGTGGACACTGGAGCTCCCACTTCTCCTGAGGAGCAGACCACTCCCATCTCTTCAAGGATCAGTGTTGAGGTTCCTCATACTCAGCCTGATGAGTTCATAAGCCCAAATGCCTTAAGCCGTCACTCTGAGTCTCAACACTCATGTGATCAACATTCAAGGGACAGTTACCATCCCCAGCCTTTAGATCCCAACCAACCAATCCCCAACCTTGACTCTACACTGATGAAGATCTAGGTTTCAGTGAGTACCATGATTCTCTCTTCTTTTCCCCTACTCAAAGAGAGATGAGTGCTTTTGAGGCTCCTATTTCTAGCCCACATCAATCACCTACTACTGAGGTGGACACTTCTGAACCGGTTCAGGATGTCTATATGGAAAGGCTCTCACTTTTGCAAGTGATTACATCATTAAGACCTCAACCATGGAAACTTAGCCCACTACCATCTCAACTGAGATTGCTCGTGAGCAGAGGAAATCCAGCAGCCAAGAACCTGAAGTTGGTGGTGAGAGTGAGGACTCTGGTCCAATCATCTCATCCCCCAATGATTCTTCTAATGAAAATGAGGGGAATTTAAGACTAAAGGTGCAAACATTGTCTCAATCATGCACCTATTTAGTCTCCAAGGTTAGTCACCTTGAATCTCAAGTGACTACCTTGCAAAACAAGGTTAATGATCAGCAACTTGAGATTTCATATCTTAAGGAAAAACTAGCTGGGAGACCTTTAAGAAGAGCTCAACCAGGAACACAAGAACCTGTGAATATGATTGACTAACTCCTGGCTCACCTATGCAAGTGGGTGGTGCTACCAAAAAGGGGGAGAAAGTCATTACAATCACAGAACCTGGGAGTTCTTCAGAGAGAATGGACACTGAGGACTCACCATCCTCACTTGCAATTGTGCATTCTCAGCAACCTCCTTAAGTTCACATTAATGTGGACTACATAGACTCCTTCATACAGAGTCTGTTTAAGGAAGGGATACCAAGGGCTATGTCATCTCCACTATCTTCTAATAACATCATTGGGTGGAAGTATGATAGCAACAGGAGAGCCCTAATCATCATTAGAGTTCAAGGGCAGCAGGAGATCTTTAACTTTCAGACCTTGAACTTCTATGAAGGTCTAGATTTAGTTAGCATGCCACTTGTCAATCCAAGCCAATCAAGACAAGCTGACAAGTTGGCCCAAAGAATCCAAGACCAGATCACCACAGAGTTCAGCTTTAGAAGAAAACTATGGCAATCAGGCAATGTCATCGGTCAACTGGATGTTGAGGCAGACCCTAAGATTAACTTCATAGGGGAAACCTTGACTGAAGGCCCAGTGACAGAACCTGAGAGCCCTATCTTATCACCAACAACTACTGCAGAGATCAATTCCCTTTTTGAGACACCTGCTGGGGAAGGTGCTTCATAACCTCTCGATCTCTGGCCAGAGCTCAGAAGCTACATCAAGCAATAAAGGCCAAAGCTCTCTCCACCCTAAGTCACAAAGGTCTGTTAGTGGCAAAAGGAAAATAAAAATGACTTTTGAGGAGATTGAAGAGGAGAAGAGAGACAGGAAAAGGAAGTTGAGGGGAGAAAGTTTCTCCTTTGAGTCTGCAAGACTCATGGAGTTTGCTATCAGGGTTGCCCCAGACCAGATACTCAAAATGATGAGTTAAGGGCAGTCAGGATAAACTACCTGCAGACAAGAAACTATGACATAAACAATGTCATTTCTTTCCCCTTGGAGGAACTAAATGAACGGGTTGACCTGGAAAGGTCAAGGGAGAAGAAAGAGGCAGAAGATGTAGAGCTACTGGTACAAATCAAAGAAAAAAGAAGAAAGAAAAGATTGTACAAGCATGTGCCTACTCTCTCCCCAGTTCAAGAAAGCCCTGCATATGAGGATGTGGTTTAACAAGAACCTCAGGTAGATAAAGAAGAAGAAAGGATCAAGATGATCAACTACCTGAGTGCCATAGGTCTCTATCAGGAAGAAGCACTTCTTCCCTTATCCTTTGACTATATTGAGTTTGAGTATCTCAAACAACTTGAATTTGAGATAGTCAAGGAAAGAAAGACAACCAAAAGAAAGCTAAGGGAAGAAGCTGCTAAGTCAAGAGCCATCATCCAGAAGAACATGAAGAAATCTGCAGACAGGCAGAGGATGATGAGCTTCTTGAAGATGTATGGATTCTCCGGAAGGAGACTTGGCCCCATGTCTCTATCCACTATGGATGAGCATATCAGGGTGATCAAGCAGAAGATAAAGAATGGAGATCTGATTGACTTACATTCCCTTCCAGGTCAAGCCCCACCTGAAGTGGAGGTTAAGGTTGAACAACCAAAGACAACACAACCTGGACCTCCTGTTAAGTCTCAGCAATCTTCATCTGCTGATCCACAGCAGGGTTAAACTCACTCTCAATCTGAACCTGTGAGAGTGGAAGACCCAACTGAGAAAGACAATGAAGATCAATCTGGTACTGCAGGCCAGTCTTCTCAGTTAAAAGTTGTAAAGAGGAAGAAAAGGATGGCTTCAAAGCCAAAGCCAAAGAAAAAGAAGAAGACTACCTCCCTATCTGAACCTCAGGATGAGTCAGAACATCCTAAGAATGTGCAGCCAGAGGATGCTCCATCATCTCCCATTCAATAGCTCCTCTAGCATCAGAAAGACCCATCCTGTCCTGGACATACACTACAAATCCAAAAAGGTGGCATGTCATTAAAGATCATGGCATTGAGAATGTCTATACTTGGAAAGACATGTTTCAGTTGCCTTTGCATGATCTCTTTGACATGAGAAGACACTTTGATAGTCTGAAGGATCCTGATCATCTTATGAAGAAAGGGCTGGTTATTATCCTGATGAGGATTGTTGATATCTGAAGTCTTCAATTGTTTTGGTGGCCTCAACCTAGGGGGAGTTTGTAGAGAATATTTGAAGAGGCTGAAGCAACCAAAGTCTTTCTGCATGCATGCTGCACAAGTATTGAAGAAGAATGCTTCGGAAGTTTCACACAAGCAGCAGAAATACTCTAAGTGTGAAATCTTCCGAAGCCAAGACCAATATCTTCCGAAGCCAAAGATGAAGTCTTCCGAAGCTTCAGAGACAAAGTCTTCCGAAGCTCAACTATTGAAGACAGATTTCTTCTGAAGACTTTTAACAACATGCTTTATCTAATGTACTTTTCTATAAAGCTAGACCCTTTTCTGCTGCGACTTTGTAATGTCACCAACTTACATGAGTTGGTGAAAAGATCCATGCTTTTGGTAACTGTACATTGAGGTTTTGAGTCTGTAAACTTTCTACTTCATGTACTTTATCCTTTTTGTAAAAGATAAGGATGTGAGCTATGGCATGTCATATTCACAAAGTCAAAAAGGCAATCTGGCTTTTTGACTCTACAATTGATTTTGTTTTATGTCTAGTCAATTGTATCCAGCTGGCTTTCATAGTATGCCCGGTTGTAGGATGTAGTATAAGTATCTCATGTTCTTGTAACTTTATTGATATACTTTGTAACACTTGTAATAGAACATTGAGAAACCAATATACTGCAATCTTGAAAACCATCTCCTTGTGTATATTGCTCTTGTGTTCTGTCTCTTAATTACTTGTGTTCTTAGTGTCTTTACTTGTGGTTAATCCAGTTCACTGTTTGATTAAGTTTAGTTACTCTCCTCTTTGTGTTGTTATGTTGTACTTGACCACCCTTCAACGGTCCTACACAACTAACATGTGATGACCTAAAGGTAATAACTCGTATGTCTATCTCTAAAAATACGGATCTAGGGTTAACTATGTATGTTGCTACTCCCTAAGAAAACCAAAGATACGTGTGAAGCACAACATAGTTTTATTAAAATGTCTAATGGAAGATCACCCCTAAGTTTTCTACCATATTATCTTTAAGATTATATTTTGTAACCTTAATATAAAGGACACCTTAACTAAATCTGTAAGGCCCCATTCCCAGGACGCTCACAGCTGGACGATCATCGCACTTAAAACATATAATTACATTAACTTTACTAAAACCAAGCAGCGGAAACATTTAAATAAATTCCTCATTTCATTGAAAATGCTTTTACAAAATAATAAAACCATCATTACACAATATCATTTGTTTGCATTACAATGCAAAAACATTAAAAAAAAGAATGTCATCCAAAAAGAGCCAAGTAGCCGTCATGTGCCATCCCCAGCAACATTTACCTGCCAACTGGGAAAAAAACATAAAAGTCAGCGTTGCTGACTGAGTTCTAGTTTTATAATTAAAATACTTTACTTTCCATTTAAAACCATTCTTTACTTCCATGTGTGCTCAAACATCATACGTACAAATAGATAATCTTATTATTATCTTCATCATCGTTCATCGCATGTTACTCGTTATCATTCATTATCATCATTCATTCCTTTTCTTTCGTATCGTTTATTCCGTACATACGTCATTAATATTTACTTTCATTCAGACCAATGCCATGTGTTTCACCCCACCGTCATGTATAAAGCAGGTACTGGACCGAAGTCTATAAATAGACTCCCATACATTGCGCCCGCTGGCCTGACCACAGTACCGAGGTAAGCGGCAAGGATCCCATATGTATGGTCAATCGCACGGATTAGACCCCAGTGTGCATCCTTCCGGGGTAGCTAACCCACACACAGTTGAGCTAACACCCTTCATTGGGTGTGAACCTCCATATATTGCTTGCAAGACTTTTCTTACCTGCATTCGTTCATTAATGCATGCATTCATCTTTCTTTACATTCCACTTAAAATTATCATTAACTTCCGATTTATGTTACATAATACTTTTCGTTCATTTCATAATAATAACACATAAGTCACGGAATAATACATAATAGGAACGTAAAATCAACATCACACATTCATACATAACATCACATGAACATCACATACCCCATCGCATATCATCCTAAACATCATGCATCATCCATTCACAAACACATGCACATGCACAACAAGAAAAAGTCATCATAGAACACAAGCGACCCTCCGCGGGACAGCGGGGGTTCGGGGGTGGCAGCCCTTGACAGCGGGGTCCTAGGGGCAACAGCCCCTAGTGGGGTCCAAGGGGCAACGCCCCTGGCTGGGGTCCCGCTGCCAAGTCAGCATGAAAATTTTTATTTTAACACTTTTATATAGCACATTTCCTTATAGAAAATTTGATCTTCCCATTAAAATCTCTTAAAATCTTGGTCGTTTAAAATGTATATATATTCTGCATTTCCAGCCCCAAATAAGTTTAAAACCTTTAATAGGGGATCTAGAACTCACCTGGACTCGATGAGTAGCTTCTCAATCAAGCTTCCAAAGCAAGGGTTTCACTACACAGCCTGCAGATAAGTTAACACTCAAAGGGGTTAATTTCTACCTAATTTCGCTGCTAATTTCACTGCCGGATCAGCAGTTTCGCTGCTAGTTTCGCCAGCAGTTTCGCTGCTAGTTTCGCCAGCAGTTTCGCTACTAGTTTCGCCAGCATCTTCGCTGGCAGTTTCACTGGCATCTTCGTCGCCAGCTTCGCCGCCAACTTCGCCTAACTTTCGTTGGATAACCCTGTCTACGAAACTACCTGCGAAACTACCTGCAAAATTGTAGTTTTGCAGGAAGACCCATAGTTTCACTATACGAATACATAATTTCGTTGGATGAACACCCAGTTTCGCATAACGGGTTGAAAATTACGAACCAACCCATTTTGACCCAAAACTTCAATCTTTTACATCCAAAATCTTGGTTATTATCCAATAAGCTATATCTAAGCTTCTTACATTTTTTCTTACACAAAAACATTAGTTTTGGGCGAATCTTTGGCACTTTCAAAAACCCAAGCCCTAGAATCCGGGTTTACATCAAAATGAAAGATTAAATGATGTTTTTACCTGGATTCTTGGTGTTTTCTTGTTGTTTGGATGTCCACGAACGCCAATCTTCGATCCCGTGATCAACCGAACCTTAAATATTCAATTCTCTCTACTTTCTCTCTACTCTCTCTCTCTTTAGAGTTTGGAGTGTTAAGTTGCAAATGAGAGCTGCTCAAGCTGATCCGTTTATATATATCGGGCGTTCCCGGGACCTTAAACTCGCTAAACACATATATCGCGAAGTGTACTCGGTCCATACTCCATTACTCGCTTATTTTCTTTAAATAATCCCCGCTAAGCCTATTATTATTAATTGGCTCGTTCCGACTTTATTATTGGTGTTACAAAATCCCGTTAAATACCCTAAAACACTAACACCACAAGTGAAAGGCAAAACATGCTCTAGCGATATCCAAACCTAACAAGCAGTGGGTAGGAGATTTTAAGTACTATCTATCACTCCCTAAGTTTTAGATAAGGTAGCACACTGAAAAATACTATCAAATCACAACCAATGCTCCTAAGATTATCTCTAATCAAATTTTAAAATTAAAAAAACAAAGTAATTAATTTTAACGTGTAAACCTAACCTAGATCTCACGCAATTAATCAAGATTAAACAACACGAGCATGGCAATAACTTTTAAGTATAAAACAATACATGGGTTCATATTTATTTGAGACAATAATCAAATTCTAAGATTAATAAACAAATATACGAGATCAAAATCAAATATTTAGTCAAAACATGAATGGTTTTCAACCTAATCTAGGTAGTACTAAAAATTAGTTACTCATAACATTTCTAAACATCAAGAACAATAATAAAGTTGCAAACTTTAGTAACCTAAATGAGATAATCAATGAAACAAAAAAAAATTGATGACGAGACGAAACCGAATAATCTTTAGTGCTTGAATGATTCAATCCTTGCTCTCCGATCTTGCTCTCTGCTTTAATATTGCTCTCTAATCGTGGTCAAAGCTTCAACTTAAATGAGAGTTAATTTTCCTTCTAGGTTTGTTTTTCTCTTCTTCTTTTTTTTTGTTCCTGCCGTCGTTTCTTGGTGATTAGAGTTAGGTCTCCTCCTTTTTTTTCCTGCTCTTAACTCATAGGTGGATCTTTGACTAATTTGTGTTTTCACTTCATGTGCCCTGCAAAGAATCTCAAAAATATTATGTGACTTTTAATATAATATAATTTTAACTAAGCCAATTGAAAATACTAACTTACGTTTTAGATATGGTTAATATTTAACATATTCTATTTAACGTTTTATCCATAAAATTTACTTTTGAGTTTGAACATCAAAATACTTTATTATATGTATTCTATAATAATATATAAAGTATCTTCAACAATATAATAAAAATAACATCAATCTCTACTTTAGTTAAACATTGTCTTTTTGCTCGTAGTTTCTTGAAACCATAAAAATCTAATTATGAACCAATTAGAAATAATATTAACTTAAAACCTTATTCAAAATTTAAAAGAATATTTATATAAAATATGTATATTTTTACCACATCAGTGGCTGGGTATGAAGCGCGACATAGCAGAGTATGTGAGTAAGTGCCTTACTTGCTTGCAAGTGAAGGCCAAGCATCAAAAGCCGTACGGGAAAATCCAACCATTGATATACCGGAGTGGAAGTGGGAGCATATCACCATGGTCTTTATAACGAAGTTACTGCGTAGCATGAAAGGTTATGATGTCATATGGGTGATAGTTGATCGTTTGACGAAGAGTGCTCACTTCCTACCGATCCGTGAGACATATTCATCCGAGAGGTTGGTGGATCTATTCATAAATGAGATTGTGACTCGTCATGGTGTGCCGGTGTCTATTGTTTCTATCGTGACACTCGGTTTACATCTAAATTTTGGAAGAAATTTTATGATGTGATAGGGATGAGGTTAAACATTAGCATGGCTTATCATCCACAGATGGATGGTCAGTCGGAGAGGACAATAAAAACGCCGGAAGATATGCTTCGGCCATGCATCATTGATTTTGGAGGGAGTTGGGATAACCACTTACCGTTAGCTGAGTTCTCATACAATAACTCATGCCAGCATTGGTATGCTCCCTTATGAGTTGCTATACGGTAGAAGATGTAGAACACCCGTTTGTTGGGATGATATTGGTCAGAAGGAGTTGGGAAGTATTGAGGTGATTGAGGTTACGACTGAGAAGCTTAAAAAGATCAAAGTCTTTATGAAGGCAGCCAAAGATAGGCAAAAGTCGTATTCCGATAAGAGACGTAGGCTGATTGAGTTCCACGTGGGTAATAGAGTTATGTTGAAAGTCTCACCTTGGAAGGGAATCATTCGGTTCAAGAAGCGGGGCAAGTTGAGCCCAAGATACATAAGGCCTTTCCGAATCATTGCTCGAGTAGGAGAGGTGGCCTATAGATTGGAATTACCCGATGAGTTCAATGGAATTCATCCAACATTCCATGTATCTCATCTGAGAAAGTGTTTAATTTGGTTTGGTTTCAACCACATAAGTCTTTTGATTTTGGGAAATGTTCCATATATAGACATTAAAAATAACTTGGTCTTTTGATTTATATTATATACCAAAACATATTTTATTTAATTATTCATTTCATAAAACCATGGCATCTTCATCGTATTCATCAAGAAGAATATAATCCTCTAACCCCTCAACATTTATATTATCTTGAACAAGACCATTAGAGAATCCAATATGAACCCCAAAACTATATGTTCAGATATTTAAGGGATTGCAGCATCTCTGAATCATAGTCTAATGATTATAATTCACTTTTCTCTGTATTTTAGTAACGTTACCTTCACAATTTTAATATATGATTAGAACAACAATATTACTAATAATAAAATTAGTAACACTAAAAATATTTACAACAACAACAACAACAACAATAATAATAATAATATAACATTGAGAAGAATTATCGGATACAAGTCCTCATCGTTGTAATCCACTAGTTGCATTCTAATATCTTCTAAAATGGTGTATGTTCACATACCGGTGTCATTTTCAAATTCCATTTGATGGAATTGAAATCTTTGTGCTTGAGATTAAAAAAACTTGTAAAAGATCCATACCATTATTGTGTTCATAACTAGGGACTATTGGATATCATTTCACATGAATATGACTTGTTAGTTTCTAATATTTTTAGTTAGACGATCTATCATCTCCTTACCCACGTCTTCTTTAATATATAACATTTTATAAATACCTTGAAATTCGTAATACTGTATCAGTTCTAAATGAACCAATTACCAACAATCTATCTTTCATAAATTAGCACTCGCATTACGGTGCGGCATCTGCCAATCTAAGCTCAATTACACCCAACTGATTAGTGAGGGTTAGACGTTATTGATAGATTGAAACTGGAAAACCTTCATTGCCGAACTAGCCTCATGAAAAAGACAGTCTCAACTTTCTCGTTTAACTTTCTAGTGTGTCTAATGAAGGATAGATATCGATATCTATGGAGAGAAAAAGAATGCATCCTACTAATAAGTTAAAATCTATAAAATTGATATGTATTAAATTTTAACATAACTTAACATCAGCAAAATCTTAAGCAAAATCTTAAAAAAAATATTTCAGAAGTCATAATAAAGTAGCATGATTTTGTTAATTCATCACTCATAACAAACTTATAATAGTATGAAACAAACCACCCTAGTATAATTTAACTTGAAACGGTATAAATGATGAAGATGAAGTCATTATAAGATTAGCTTTAAAACTTTTACTACAAACAACTAAGCAAGCAAGCGCGCACACACACAAAGACATATATATAAGACATAGAAATTAAGAAAATTCATATACTTAATTTAATCATTGATTTGATTAAGATTCAAAGATCTATGGTTCAAAATGATGTTAAAAAGGATCTCACACATATCTAAATTGTTTTGAAAATATAGCAACTTCTGAAATGAACATAACCCTGTAATTTTAGAACGTTAAGTTCGTTTTAAAACTTGCTTTATTTTCAGAACTTGAAAACTAATACTGATCACGTATTATTTTCCAATCTTAAAATTTAGAATTTAAATAAAAAGAGTATCTATAGTCTATATAGATATTAATAAAAAATATTTCTTTTGCCACTTGTCATCTTCTTAAACCACATTTTTGACATTTGTCGTTTTTTAAATATTCTCATTTTATTTTTCCTCCAAAAGGTTATTAAAGTAATTTAAATAATCAAACAATTTCTCTCTCTTTATAAATATTAATTTGGTCAATTGAATACATTTTTCTCTTTCATCTATATTTTTTTAAATCAAACTATGTTTTTAAAAATAAATTTTATTAAGAAAATTAAAATTCATATATTTCTAAAACATTAAACCTTTTGAAACAAAATATTTTAAATCGGTCTTTTTTTAAAAAATAATTATAAAAAATATGGAATTTTCTAAAAAATAGTTTTATTAAAACAACCAGAATAATTAAAAACTTGAGTTTTGAATAAACAAGTTTTTTATAAACAATAATATTTTATAAGAAAATCTTAAAACAAATATTAAAAATGAAACTATTTAGATAAGAGATTAAAAATAGTATAATTGTTTTATATATTGAACAAGTACGCAAATATAATTTTATACATATCTTGTTTTAAGATCTCGTACCGTAACTTTTCGTGTTTATTACTAACTATAATCCGTTTAATAAATGAGTTTCTAAACTATCTATTTATCTATATATCTATCTATCTATAACATATCTATTGTTATGCAATTATAATCATATTTTATCTTCAAACATAGTTTTATTTGATGTGTACTAGTTATTATTGTTTAATATCATAATGTTATTTTTATATTATAAAATATTAATATTAATTTTATTTCAAAAAACTCCTATAAACACCACCCTTATCATAAAAAATCACCACATTTCAAATAGCATCACCCTTAAAAAACACCACATAACCCATAAAATGGCACACCGTCCCGGTAAAGAACCGATTCATGAACTCCGATCGACGAGTTCAACTCTACAAAGGTTGAGGCGACCTAAGAAGTAACATGAATCGTCTTCGTCAGAAAACAACCCAGTGCATATACCATTTTTAGTTGCAGATCAAGAAGAATTTAAAAACCGGTCAAAAGATGCTATTGACTTCTACAACAACGGAGATGTGTCATATTATGTTTTAGTTCTATTTGGTGGTAAATGACTTGAGAAGGATTTTTAGGGTGCTTTATTAGGGTATGAACGAGACGGTCGTCTTTCTCCATTGTTAAAATATTATATATTTTTCAGTTAAATAAATTAGTTTTATATAATTAATATTTATTAGATGATAATACTTTATATCATATCATATAGAAGGTTGGCTAAAACGGATGATTCGAATGAGACGTGAAAACCTTGCAAAATTTGGACCATCAGGGTTGAACTGGACAATTTTACCACCTCGGTTTCAGGATCAATTATGTGTGTAGGAAGACGTCAAGCCTGTCAAATATGCCAACGGAACTGATGAGTTGTACCCTCTACTTTAGGAGGTGCAATATGTTTATATTCCAATATTTATAAAAACACTAGAAGATTGGTTACTTATCCGAATCAACATGCATACAATGGAGATCTTTCGGTATTGGTCAAATAGCTTATATCATGACTATATCATGAGTTAGTTCTCCCTATTTTAAATTTTATTCCATGTAATTTTTACTGTCTGATAGAACAGATTGGTTACCGGAAAAAAATTATACTAGACCGTTTATTTATTTTGATAAAAGGGATCTTATGTCTTTCACAACTACTGAGGAGTACTTGCCTAATGGCGGGGGTGACCTTGGTGGTGATTCAGGGTTTTTTGTATGTTAATGTAAAAGCTAGTTCAAGAAAAAACCTTAACTATGAAGGGAGATTTTAAAGACACGTGTGCAAGATATCGACGCTATATGTGTTGAACCTTGAAAGGATCATGCATGACAATTTAATTGGTGGGTTGATGTTTGTTCTGCTGGTAATCTCACAAGTCCAATTATTAATACGGATGAAGAATCTGCAAAGAAGACAAGTGTCGGCTAATCGCATTTGTATATATGGAAGACATAGAACAAATGCTGATAAGTGTTTGTTTTTCCACATTAACAAATGCGGATAGCCTAAAAGAAATACTTACACGTTTTGTACATCCGCATTAACTAATGCGGATGCCCGGCAACAAATGCGCATAATTGTTTGTTCATTTGTATTTGTCAATGCAGATAACCAAACACTAATGCTGAAGACAAAAGAAGAAATGTTGATCAAGATCAACACATCCGCATTAGTCAATGCGGATGAACAAAAAAATGCTGATGAAGACTTAGACTAGTTTTCTGATGTATAGGTCGGGGGTAATTTAGTTATTTTGTAAAAGACATCTTGTCAGGCTATAAATAGAATAGAAAACCTCGTATGTGAGGTGACTATTGATAGACAATCAGAATATTTCGTTTAATCTTATGTTCTCAAGGTGTATTGTTACTGTTAATTGTTCAAACCCTAGTATTCATTGTAATAAATCACATTCATTAATACAAAGTGCATTTATGAGTATTTCTTGCATTCAATGTTTCTTAATTGTTTGATTCTGCCATACAATTATTAACTCAATCATCATATTCGATCCTTGTGAGAATATCAATCTCACACCTAGTCAATATGGCAAAAGAGTTTTATCAGTATCATTGTACATATAGTCACCCTGAATGGTTCACAGAAAAGATAGTTAAATGCAAGACCCACAAGTGACAATTTTTTTGTTGTATTACCGCTTTACTTGTTATTTTTATTGCACTACTTGTTAGTTTCTGGATACTTATTCTAATAATATTGTATTTTATGTTTGTATTTTATAATAAAATTACATTATATAATTAATAGATAAAAGTATAAAAAATTACATAATTAAAAAGGTAAAATACATCACTAAAAATATAAAAGAAATAACATCTAACGAGTGTTATCATTATCTTTTGTTGCGTCATCATTTAAGTCGAATGAGCAAGAAAATGGATTAAAAAACTGCTCAACTGATTGAGTCGTATGTTGAAATTGAGGGTAATAAGGTAACGTGAAAGAATGGTGAAATGATTATTGATAATAGTATTAAGGCTTTGATAAGGATTTGACGGGGCTTCTTTTTCAAAATTTTGGGTCCCCATTTGACTAAAATGTGGGAAACTGAGTACTTGAGGTACCACCGTACAAAATTCTTGGTTGCCCTTTGGCTTAAAAAAGGGAGTCGAACTATTGTGCCGTGAAATCCTTTTATTTTGTCATATTTTGTTGCTCAATATTATCATCAACAACATGTCTACCAACCCACCCTCGTCATCTACCCCTTATGGGTGAACATTGTGTGACAGAAGAAAGTTGAGTATCATCAACATTTTGTGTCATATGCACTGGTAGATAACTTATATAGTTTGCATGTGCAAAATCCATATAACGACTCGACATATTCCTCCCTGTTTCATCCTCTGGTCTTTGATCAAACTGACTTATCCCATCCATCTATAAATAACATTATGAAAGATTAATGTTTAAAAAATAATAATAACAATATTAATAATAATATTATTATTATATTATTAATAATAATACCATCATTCTTAATATTTGTCCATCACTTTGGAAGCCATGAGGGTTCGTGTCTTGATGAGTTGGGTTTGTTGTATGCATAATAGTATGCTCTAAATACCATCTCATGTATGCTTCAGAAGCAATTGGCGAATCAGTGTACGCTTCATTAGCAACTAAATTAAGCCGAGACACTCATGCTTGAACAAAGAAATTATGATGTTGTAACTAGTTTTTATTTCTACCACCTTTACGAGCAGTTGGATGTAGATTTGTGTGTTGCTCACGAGTTAGTACACACTTGTAGGGACTAGTTGAAACATTCCAAAATGTCTTAAAACCCTACTTGGAATGTGAGGCTCGACAACTTCCCAACATATAAAGTATGTGTCACTTATCCAGTTTTGATGTTCACTTGTGCAAATATGAGGTAGAAAATGAATAATATTATCATAAGGCCTCCAATTAAATTGATATATAAATATAAATTAATATGTTTCCGCAACATTAATATATACAAAATAATATCAGAATAATATTAATACCGTGGCCTCGTTTAATGAATGCAGCTGAGATCGTTACGTACTCAAACAGTACGGAGTGGTATTTACATAACTAAGTTCACCGTTACATCTGTAATCAAGTTTTCAAATATACCCGGTTAACTTAAAAATATAATATTACAGAAAAATAGTCAATACATATGTTTTTTTAACATACCGTGCACCATATGGTAATCTGAAATCAATAGTTCTCGTATTCTAGGGACACTTAGAAGGTAATCTTTCTCATGCCCATAATTACAACAAGAATAAAGGTCCACCAACTTCTTGATTTGTGACACTCATTACCTTACATAACTGTCTATACAAAGAGGCTAAAACTATACTTCCCAACTAAGTCTACCACAGTTATTTAAGTTTTCAATATGACTTAAATAATTTATGTGCACTCAGTTGCTAAAAGTATCAAGAAATAAAGTGACACCAATCATAAAAAATAAAATTAATAAAGCTCGTTGGATGCACTAAAAATCAATGGCATTATCAGAGAATGGTTTTATTATTTTATTTAAAATAAACCTTAGGTTTAACTTATAACCATTTACAGCTTTTGTAGCAAGTGTACAACCAGTTAAATACTCAAACCTCATTATAATTTCTGATACACTCATAGCATAATCAGTGTCAGAAACATCATATTCAACCAGCAAACCCCATAAAACTTGTACATATTGAAGGGTTATTGTGGTTTCTCCAACCGGTAAATGAAATGTGTATGTCTCCGGCCTCCATCTCTCCACCAAAGCTGAGATAAGAGCACGATCAAGTTTGTGATAACCACACTCGATCACACCCACAAAACCACCAAACCTTATATATCTCATAATATTTTTAGAGATAGACACTTCCTCAATGTAATCATAAAAAGCTTTATCACCTCGTCTAACACGTAAAATTCCCTCATCGTTTTTTGGATCTCGAAAATAATAATCAGCTCTATGTTGACTATTTAGAAATAACAATTCGTTATTTAGTGGACATGGTGTAATTATCCAGCTCATTTTGATTTTTGAAATGAAGTATGAAATTTTAGAAAAAATAGGTCTAAGAAATTCTAGAAAGATGATTTGAACGAATTGTAAAGGAAAATGTCTGGTGGTTGAACAAATAAATAGTGAGTGAAAAGTGGTCAAAGGGTGAAAAGTGGTTGAAGAAAAATTTAAAGAAACCACCCCTACCAAGGGCGTGTTCTTTTGTAATGTGGACTGTGGATCTAAGTTAAGTTGGTAGATCAGATGGTTGTTGTTATGTGAAGAACCCGCCTTTCCCAAGGGCGTGGTCTCATGGCCAGTCACATCACCATCACACACACAGAGAGAGGCTGGTCAAAGAGGGGGTTATAATCGAGAAGTAGAACCCGCCCTTGGTAGAGGCGAGAACCCTTCAAGTCTAAACCCGACAAGATTCTACCCTTTTGTCACATCTCTCTCTCTAAAAATCCTATTTAAAAAAAAATCCATTCCCAGCTCCTTGTTGTTTTTTATATGGGAGAAACCCCCTTGAAACGTTGTTGATCATGACCCCACGTTTCCCCCTTAATGCAGGACTTCCTTCATCGTCTTGATGTCAACGTGGTCACCCACGTCCAACCCTTCTTGTTTACCTGGATTGGATCAAAGTCGAGTAACAAATCCAACTTAGGTCCTTCAGTTTCTATATTAATTTATAGACATTTAATGTATAGTAGGTTTATTATATTCATACGCATATGTTCACTGGATTTTAGCAAATGATTATAAGTAAATTAAAAAGGAAAATTAATAATTGCTATTGTTATATATTTATTCAATCCCTATAATCATATAAATATATTATAATTTTAATTTAAAGTGAGTGATTGTAAACATTATTTTAATAAAGTTATTAAAAATATTATTTAAATTGAAAAAACAAGAATAAATAAGAATAAGAATTCTTATATAAAATGCTCTGTAAGACCATATCACCGATTAGAAGTTTAGAACGATATCTTGAATGAAATCGAAGGTACGAGAGAGATGAGCCAATCGTGTATGCCCAAATAGCGACTGACACAAACAGATCAAACAACCATCGTTGTTACATCCATCGCATCGTTCCATTTGCGTTTCATCCACTGCAACACCATCCACTTTCATTAGGGTTCCAAACTCCATCTCTTTCATTAGGGTTTTACTTTTACCCACCGATTCTTCAAAATGGTGGACGATTCCGAACACACGCATCAACCACAAGACCTCGTGGGCTCCTATTTCTTGAACTTGTGGAGATCGGAGTCCAAGAGGGCCGCTGCTTCACACGTTGAAATGGCGAATTTGGACAACGAAGACGAAGATCTGGGGGAAGAGGAGGAGCCTGTGCCTACGGAACTCGATACTTTGAACAGTTCCGGGGGTTCTCGATTGTGTTGCCGGATAAGCTGTCGGTTCAGTATCCGACTGTGAATTTACATGGGCATGATGTGGGGGTTGTTCAGGCGAATTGTCCTGCACCTGTCAAGTGTTTGTATTATTACTTTGAGATGTATGTGAAGAATGCTGGGGCTAAAGGTAATGTTGCCATTGGATTCACCACCGAGGGTTTCAAAATGCGCAGGCAACCTGGGTATGTATGCAGTTATGGATTATAATTGGTTTATTATTTGGACTGGATATTATTATTGAATTTATATTGATGCGTTGAAGTCTGTAGGTTTTGTTATTATTCAACTTTAGAGTGTAGTCATTACTTTAATAATAGTTCTTACGTTGTTTTGGAAGTCAGTTGGGTCAGAATTGTATCATGTGACTCTTGATTTTTAAGTGAATTTCCAAGGAGAAATGAAATTCGATAGAGAACGAGATGAGGGGAAGGTTGCAGCAGTTTTAGGTTCTAAGAATGGAACTACAAAAGTTTTGTTTATAACATGATATTCGTTCTGTGAATTTTCTTTATTTGTATAATCTAGCTGTTGATTATATTGTTTGCTTTGGAATGGTGTTTTTACTCTTAACTAAAAAGGTTAGAATTACTCCATTTAAGGTGAATGTTTTCAAGAAACTGGCATATTTGTAAGGCCAAATATGCCTAGGGGATAGCCCAGCCATACATGACATAGAAAATCATGAATCATGTATGTTTATTTTGTTACTTTTTAAAAATCGGTAGTTGTTTACTCAGATATCCATTATTTAAAGAATGAGATTGATTTAAGAGAGACAATGCAGATTGAGAAAACATAAGATTGTTCAAGTAGGTGTAACACAATGGACTGATTAGATTCTAAGCTAGTAGACTTCAACAGGCTCTAGTAGGAATTCTATAAGGGAGCCCTAAAAATCTTATTAATATAACATATCTTTAAGTATTAGCTTGAATATATATTGGGAGTTCTACCAACATACACTAAAATCCAGCATATAAGATCCAAGTCGAATTATGGAAACCAAGTTGCATCATGAATTCATAATGGGCATAAATATCTGCAGTAGTATGCGGTTACACATATAGCTCCTGCTTCAACCAGCAGACGAGCTAGCACTGCCCTAGAATTCAATGTATTTTTAGAAGTATCATTTCTTATGGTGGTGAGTTATTTGCTTTTTCTAGTTGAATAACTGTTAAAACCTCCACATATCTTTCTCTTAATTGCCTTTGGTTTTTAGGTTTTACAGAAATGAGCATCCTGATTTGAAATTAAAAATTCACGATCGGGTCTTTGAGGTTATTGGAAGTGCCATGATAGCGTTATTCATTCATCAAAAGTATTTCTGGTACTATGTTATAGGTGGGAGGCAAACAGTTTCGGATATCATGGGGATGATGGACTGCTTTACCATGGACAAGGAAAAGGAGAGGCTTTTGGTCCAACTTATACCACTGGTGATATAGTCGGTGCTGGTATTAACTATGCTTCACAGGAGTTATTTTTCACGTAAGTTTGTTTTCTAGCTTTCTTTTTCACGTAAGATGGTCATTCTTTCAGAAGTTACACAGGAATGTGTTTATGTTGATGATGCCAGGAAAAATGGTCAAGTGGTTGGAACAGTAGAGAAAGATGTGAAAGGTCGTTTGTATCCTACAATTGCTGTTCACAGTCAAAATGAGGAGTAAGTTTATGCTTTCTTCTGAAGATCTAGGTTATCATAAATTTCTTTGATCTTTAGCTACAATCTAGTATTTAGCCGTTTGTTACTCTTTTTTGTGCTGTCTGATTCAAATTAAATGTCTGCTAATCAAATTGATGAGCTAACTATAAGATTGCATTGGATATATGCTTTTGCTTTGAATAAATGGAGAGTTGGAGATATGGCTGGGATTTTGCCATCTTGTTAAAACAGTTTGTTGTGCTGCAGGGTGAGCGTGAACTTTGGTAAAGATCCATTTCTTTTCGATATCAAGGTAAACAGATGATATTAATATCCTTTCAGTTTCAACTTTTGTAGAATTCTAAACTTCAAATCTGTATCCTTCCAAGTATTACTTTGGTTACAATGACAAGTTCCTCTAGCAGTTTCTTCTTTTTGAAAAGACTCATTAGCACTCATCCACCCTGTAACTTGAAGTCAGTTGACATGTTTTTCAGATTGTGTAGTTGACTTATAGATTTTATTTTGCAATTTATAAATTTTCTGCTGTTTTTTGTGGCTGGTAAATATACATAGTTGGTCTGTTCACTACCTTTTAAGGACTTATGAAAACTTCTTTTGATCCGATATCAAAATTCAGGGAGCTAGTTATAGTAGACTGCTTAAAATTGGAACAATGACAAAGAGAAGACGAAAAGTACAAAACTGTGTTTAAGTGAATACTTTTAAAGAGAAGTGCCATTTAAGAAAAATGTACAGTGCAGAGTTTGTAGTCAGATAAACACGCAGTATATACTCTTCCAATGTTTGTTGCTTTCCCATTACTCTAAGATTCTTAGACATCCCGTATGTGCCAAATTCTTTCTATCTTTTAACCTTGACATTATACACACACACTATAATGCTCTTAATGTGAGATTTAAGAATTTTGGATACTAGAAGAATATAATTGATGACTAGACTATGCCATATATAAGTAAAATACATTTTACAAAAGTCCTTTCTCATCCCGGAAGGTTTTCTTAATTAGCTTATAAAATGGTGCAAATACACGGCTCATGCATACATGTGTGCTTTTTATAGAAATTTATGTTTACTATCCAGTTAGTGACATTTGTTTCTCTTTTTCAAAGCTTTCATCTTTTGCATGTACTTATTCTCTCATAGTTTTCATTTTTCGTTTTGTACCAGACATATCGATTTTGTTTAAAGTGTGTTTGTACAAACAATTAATCTCATGCCAATTGTCTTTAAGGCAGTAAGTAACAAGGAACCTCAGTTCTTCCCATGTACCTTATTCGTTGATTGATAATTTCATGCAATTGATAATTCTAGAAATTTAACTGTGTGAAACTTGAAGGGGAGTCAGAGATGCTGCGAAGGTTGTTAGAATTGTCTACGTCTGGTTGAAGTTTGAACAACATTATAATTATACTAATAGTTTTCATGGAACTTGGCCGCATGGGTTGTTAGAGTAATAGACATCCTGCATGAAATCATTTTGGTTTGATGGGTATAGTTGGTTTTTGTATTTCCTTTTTTTTCTTTGCATGATGTAGCTTTAAATCATTGAGAACTCAAATCTTTCACCAATGTATATATGCAATAGGATGTTTGTTATCATCATATCAATTTATCAAATACAATGTTTGGTTAGCTTTATAATGAGATTAGGTTGGGATAAGATTATTCAACATGTATCATCTAAATAACATACTGCTTGTAAGTTGTATTATCCAAAGGTCACAAAACGGAAATATTTGTCAGATGTATCATCCATAATAAGTTAACCCGTACTTTTTTATTTTATATAAATTATATAGTCGATAGCATCACTTAAGTCAACAATGGACCTTTTATCCCAAATTCGTTAATGTTAGGCCAGGTTGAATTGAGTAAAGTACAATGTCGAATGACACAAATAAGCTTTTTGGGTGATTAGGTAGAACAACTAGTCTAATCCCATATGCTATGCTGGTACCACTTTTTCATGCCTTTCCATTACTTCAGAAGTCCTATTTTAATATCCGACTTGCCCTATAGCTTCATCAAGCTTATTTAATTATTCTAGACTTGCCTAATAGCTTCATCAAGCCTATTTGATTATCCTAGACTTGCCCAATACCTTGTGATGAAAGACTCAAATGCTTCAAAATGTGCAATTAAAGAATTATAAATTGTACAAGTAGTAACTCAAATAAGAACGATATGTAATTTATCAGTATCATTGACTAGTCCAAACTAAATAAGTGACCCATTATCTTGAAAAACAGCTTCAATCATATGTGAAGTATCCAGAACCAGACCAGTGGAAGAAACCAGTTCATCTTTTGCTTTGGAGTCTTGTTAACATACTTTTTTAATCTTTGTAATTCACTAGTTATCTTCTTATTTCTCTTACACTTTATCTTCTTCTGAATAAGAATGTTCTCTCTGGAACATACCACAGTTGTACCATATTGTTCATAACTTCTCCAAGTTGCTTTGACTAAACATATAAAGTTAAAAATTTTATTTTCAAGCACTACTGATTAGATAGTTATTTCTATGCTGCTATATAATGCTGTTTTCTCCTTTTGTGTTTGTATTGGTGAACAGGCATATGAGGCAGCTCAAAGGTCAAATCAACAAACACATATTGAAAAAATAAGTATACCACAGACAGCAAGTTATGGGTGCGTATCTTACTAGATTTTGTTTCCACTGCATTAAGCTGGGTCCATATTAGACATTGAACTGGAACACGTCATCTATGAAGTATTTCAACCTACTTTGCCCTCTTTCTGCTAGTCAAATGCATTTAATGATGATGTTGAGACTTGGTAGGGAAGATTACTCTAAAGTATTCCAACTGGTTGGATTTTGATTCTTTGACAGTTGGAGGACCATTTTGTTTGTCAATAGGTTCAAGGATCTCTTTATGAATTTCAAAATATGTCCAAGCATTCTGTTTTGTTTGTTTGTTATGTCTAGTTCTATCTGCTTGTTATTTCTAATCCCTGCAAAACCTTATCATTTTTGGTTGTGTTGATGTTAGAAAGTTGGTTTGTATATTTATGTATACAAGTGAATAAACTGCTGCTAAAATTTTATAAACTATTTTGGTTGTATCAGAATTGTCCGTTCCTACTTGCAACATTATGGCTATGAGGAAACCTTGAATGTATTTGATGTGGCTAGCCAAACTTCTATTCCTCCTGTCACTGGTATTCATGATAATGGCTTCAACGAGCATGTCATGTATGCATTACACCAAAGAAAAATTCTTCGAAAGGTATGCCCATGATTGTGTTGGATTATTAAAAACGTGAATTATTCATTTCTACATTTTAATTTTGGCTTGTATTGTTTGAGGGGAGGAAGATGTGCTCATGGGTCCCTTTTAGTTTATGTGAATTGGGATGGGGCTCACAAACTGGTGAATGGAGGATGTATATATATGGTGCAAAGTAATAGCATTCTATGTTTTAATTTCTTCTTCATTCATACCATGATTAGTTGGAATAGATTATTGTTCTATGCCTTATAGTGCTATCTTTTTTAGTATGTTTTAGTAGTCCAATCTCTTGAGATTTTGTTATTAATCATATGGTATGCTTTTGAGGTCTCTATATATATTTGATATCTTACTATTAATGGCTTCGCAGGTTTTTATTTCTATATTCTTCATGCGACTTTCACCTTCAGTATTCTGTTTGTGTAATTGTAAGGCTTGACTTGAATTATTGTATTTTCTCTTTTTTGAAGCTAATTATGGATGGTCAAATTGATGATGCACTTCGTAATCTGCATGAGTGGTATCCCAAGACTGTTCAGGTAAAAAGTCTTACGCATTAGATACTGCTGCTCTTTTCTATGGCTTAATTATACACACATAAAAAATGAATTTAAGCAGTTACTTAAGCAGCCTTGCATGTGCCTACACAATACGAGCCGTTTCCTTTACAAAGCTGTGACAGTGTGATTCTTAAAAGGTTTACATTTTAGGGCTGTTTTATAATCACCATTTACTGAAATGAAATGGTGAGCATAATTTTGGCTTTAGCATTAAAGACGATGGAACTAAAATGTACTTTAGTCAGTAGCCTTTATCATTATAAATCTTGGGAAGTGGACCCTGGCTATGGAACATGCTATATGTTAAAAACCTTTATTTAACAATGTTTGATAAAGACAATGACTTGTGGAGTGTGTTTGTAGGAAATTAAGGGCATTTATCCCCTTGTAGTTGGCCATATATGCAATGCTAGAAAACTAATATTTTACCCACTTTAGTCGAGAAATTAAATAACTTACATACTTGTTGGCCGAAAAAAATTTGGTATCCATCTAATCGTCCAAAAAAGGTGCTTTAAAACATCCAATTGCATTTCTTTTTTCAAGTGCAAAGTTAGAGTTCTTGGAAGTTTCTTGCAGTTTTAAGTTATAACTAGCAGTCAGATATACTCATATGGCTCTCTTGTCCATCCATGCATCCATGTGCGATGCGGTAGATATACTGTTTGAATTTCTACTGGTCATGATAATTTTGGTCCCTGCAGGATGATACATCAGCCATTTGTTTTATGCTACACTGTCAAAAGTTCATCGAACTAGTTCGGGTAAATTATTGTTCTCTTCTACATCTGGTTGATGGTTTCCAATATTTAAATGTTTTAAGGCATATGGTGCTGTCTTACAACCCTCAGTATATGTTTTTATAAATTATTGGATGTGTCCATCAAGGAGATTGGGCTTTTTCTTCTGATGTACTGCATCTAGTGCTAATGGAAACCTTGATCTATTCTTTGTTTCGCAGGTTGGACATCTGGAGGAAGCTGTGGATTATGGGAGGACTCGTTTTGAAAAGTTTCAAAGCTTCAAACATTATGAAGATCTTGTTAAGGTAAACACCAAACTCAAACCAAGAAGATTAGCAAAAGAATAGATCACCACTAAACATATATGATTTACATAGCCACTCTTAGTTGGTGTTTATACAATAGTTATATAAAAATAAGGTCCATGCCAGCTAGGTTGACACTGATTTAAGCAAGCTATATGTGATTTCTAAAGGTGGCAGTTTCAACCCATTTGTGTGAAAATGGGTCAGTTCAAGTAGGAGTTTATTGATGCCTGGTTAAATGGGTAGACAATTAAACAAAATTAGCTGAAAAGAAAAATGACCCAACAGGTTAAAACACGAATGGTTTGGTATACTCAACATCTGAGATTGCTTTACTTAAAATGACCAGATCTTGAATTAAGTAATGGTTGAAGTCTTGGGTTTAAAAAGGACGCCTCTTGGGGGATGATGTGGAAAAACCTCAGGCTTGATGTGGCACCATATGCACATCTCGGTCAAAATTGGGGTTTGTAGGAGGCCAATATGTAAAACCAACCAAAGGGATGAAGAAGTTATGAATGATTTACTTGGTAAAAGGCTGATATGTAAAAGAGATGAGTGAGATGCAGTTTTTGGTTGTACATAGACCAACACCTCGTGTACATGAAGCTATAGTCTCTTGCCACGGGCCTGACTTTTGGGAACTGAATACCTCGTGCTTTTTAATACTAAGGTTGCAATCATATTCGGTATAACCTTTATAAAACTAAGAAAAAAGACAAAAAGGTGTTAGCGGGCCATCTTGACTTGAATTGTTGTGATACTCAACCTGCTTGAATTACCTCACAAGTCACATCCCCCTACCTCGAACCTTATTTCTGGTTTTGATATTGTCATTACTTGTGTGCAGGACTGTGCAGCTTTGTTGGCATATGAAGAGCCGAATAAATCATCCTTTGGGTATCTGCTGGAGGAGTCACACAGAGAGACAGTTGCAGATGCAGTAAACGCAATGATATTGTCTACAAATCCAGACCTGAAAGACCAAAGAAGTTGCTTGCATTCTTATCTTGAGAGGCTTCTCAGGCAGCTTACTGCTTGTTTCTTGCAGAAAAGATTACTCAACGGAAATCAAGGAGAAGCTTTCCATCTGCAAAGAGTGCTCCTTGCAAAAAACAGTTAGTTGTTTTAAACATTTGATTCTTGCCCTACTGTCGATATCTCATCCTGACATTTTTCTATTGAAATGTTTCGGTAATTCGGTTGTAACTAAAACAAAGTAGTAGCATTTGCATTTTTTTATTTTGAAGAATCTGTTTGGTAATTCAAAGTATAGGGTTAGCATTGCCTTTGATGACTTATGTGGAAGTAAATCTAGGGGCGCCAATCAGGTTGGTGGGTTGAAAGGTTGTGGGTTGGCAGGTTGAATTGTTTAACCCGAACACCACCTATATTATATACATGTCAAAAGCATCAACCCTAATCTGCACACAATTAAGTTTATGTAACCCAAGCACAATCCGTGTAACTTGTTTGTATGTGTCAAACGAGTTGGTGGGTAGACATGAAGTTGTATGTGTTAATCACTTTATATTGGGCTGGTAGATTCTAAAAAGTGAGTTGAAGTCATAAAAAGGTTAGTAGGTCAAGATGTTATGTTAAATAAGTTGACGGGTCGACTATTTAACTAAACGGGTCAAACATGTCAACACGAACCCAAGGTATATAAAAAACAAGTCAACCACAACAAACCTGTTTTTTAAACAAGTTTGATACACCAACCCAACAACTGCTTTTTCGTATTGGTTTCGACCTGTTTTATAAATGGGCTGTACCAACCCAAACCTGCTTCTTCTTTCTTTTGTTTTTTTTTTGTTTTTTTTGTGTTCGTTTGTGTTGTAAAGTTGCCTCCTTTAACTAATCTTCGGCTTTGTGGGCAGATCTAGTTTGATACAAGACTGTCAAACCTTTGGCTTGTCCTGAGCTACAAACCGAGAACACAAGACAAAATTGACAAGAGATACTAAAGGACATTAGTGTAAGCCTCTAGGCGTGAATTTCTGACATGAAAAATTAGTTAAATATAAAATTCAGTCTAAGCACGTTTTAGTAAATTTCAAGTTAAATCCAAATACACTTTTAGCTAAACATGGATGTGTATGGATCGACTTGAGGGTTGTGAGTTGACCTTAATAATTCATTTATAAAGAGATTGTGTTTTACGTTATTATTTAAACGGTATGAGTATGTCGTGTCAAACTAAGAAAGATATAAAATAACTTTGTGATTATTTTGTAGTGTAAATGTAAAAAAAAAGCTATACCTTTGTATTTTTTGGTTATAAATTTGTAAGTTAAGAGTAACTCTATGCAAAATATAATAAAACTGGATAAATGGATGTTTTCATGTGAACCTACAAATACTTGTTTATGTTTGAGTTTACGTATCTTACATGCTTTTTAGGTTGATGTCTAATTTTTAGGTTTGACTTGTCAACATGCGAGTATGATTTATTTAATACCCTATGACAATAGACACCAATTTTTTTTTCTTTTGGAGATTATCCTTTTAGGGCGTGGTCCCTGCTAAAGCTTTGGCTATGCTTATCACAAAATTCACAATCCTAATGACTAGAAACTGGAATTACATAATCAATCATCTTCAAAGAATTTTGTATTAAAAGACTAGTAGATGAATTTTATAATTAGTGTTACTTATTGATCATCAAACCAATTACATAATAGTAAATGTCTGTTGTATCAATAAAGTAAATGTCTGTTGTATCAATAAAATAAATGTCTGTTGTATCAATAAAGTAAATGTCAAAACATGCTAACTATTTTTCGAGGGGTGGTGCTAAAGAGACCCTCATTAAAAGAGTATGTCGGCATGCCTATCGTATTGTACGTATTGTATGATGTCAAATCAAGCATACACACTAGAGTCTTCATATATGGACCTAGGGAGAAAAGTGATCATATTGTTGACTTTCTGAGAGTCATATCATTTAGTTATTTGTCAGTCAAGAAGTTAACATTCACAGGTCATGTCTTGATGAATGCCACTTAGTACATCTCTTTCATGCGATCCATATAATCATTTTTCTCCTTCCACACAACTCATATGTCCTTTTAGTGCATGTCATATGACTCACATGATAGGTTAGTGATGTCTGAATAAATGTCAGATGTGTTTGTTTAGACGCAACTTTATTTGAGACGGTGTTATAGCATGTGTTACTCAATGGGTCATAAGTGTTTTACATTTAATCAAGCCTTATTGCCTTGTATACCATATGGCTAAATAAATTAAAAGAAAGTTGTATGTTTTACATTTACGTTTGTATTCAGTCGTTCACTTTTTCTCGATAGAAAATTACTAATATGTTTGTTACTCTACAGCCTTGACTTAAAACATTTCATCCGACAACTAAAGGGTATAACTCATATAATCATTCTTGTTGACAAACACCTGCAAGTGGTAAATCCTAACATGACTCGAAACATCACACAGAAATAACTAGCTTTTGGATTGACCACTCAAATAGTCGAACATGTTTACTTAATAGTTTTAGGTTGTTATGTCTAACTAGTTTAATAAAAAAGTCAACTTCAAGTTGTACTAATATTAACTAGATTGGCCAATAAAGAGTACTCAATGTTTGACTTAACTTTTATTGTGCACAAAGTCGCCGAACGTTTTGTGATTTGATGTATACCAACCTTACCCCACACAATGTAAAAGTTGTTTCTCACGTCTTGAACCCATAAACTCAAAATCACAAAGCAATATACTTACCAGTTGCTTCAAGTGCCCCTTGTAAATGGATCAACCAATAAAATTATTTAAAATCATAGTTGAAAAGTATATATTTTTTTAGTTCATCAACCACAACCTATTGAACTTCATTGTAACCCGTTTATCATCTCTGTTAGACTAGTTTTGATAAACAGGTTCGTGCTTAAATTTATAGCTTTTAGTGTGTCCAAAGTTAAAGTAAACATGTTTAACACGAATTAACATATGAATTGTTTCCGGGTACATCAATTTCAACCCACGGACAACACACTTCAGACGACAAACACCAACACCATTACACCATAAGCTTTTTTTATCCCAAACACATAAACATGATGACATAAGACATCACACGTCTTTTATTCACCAAGTCCAAAGTACAATTGTTACAAGCTGCTCATAAACATTTGACATAAAAACAAAACAAAATGAACGTCCATCTCTGTTAACTAACCGCTAATCATATAAACTAAGTAAAGAAAACTAAGATAAATAAGACTATAATAAAATAACTAGGAATAATATCATCATCAACTGTCCTTTCATACCAGCCTTCTTCATTACCATAGCCACCTTTTTCTGCATAAATGAATCAAGCATACTAGTGTCACACTATGGTCAAACTTGCCTACCCTCTATAAGTATGTTAACAGTCAAGCTCGGCCGGTTTTAACAAAAATTCTTGGATGAATAGCTAACTGCGGTTTCGGGAAACGACAGATTACACCAATCGGATTGGGTCAGTTGGCTAGATCGGCTGATTTTACCAATTTGGCAGTTTAACAGTTTGGTTTTGGCGTTTGATGTGGTACTTTTTTTTAAATCATTGGTTGGTAAAAGAATTTTAAAATTATAAATATGATTTGTGATTATTATACATATAAAATTATGATACATACACAGCCCCAAATTCCATATATATATATATATAGATATACATATACATATACATATATATATAGATATACATATATATAGGGGAGGGTTCAAATAAGAACCGCATTTTTTTGTGAGAACTCTAAGAACCAATCTCAGCCACTCATTTTTTATCACATGCAAATCACATGCCATTTCCCCCTTTTTTTAAACGTTCGTAACTTTTTTTCACGACATCATTTTTTAAAAAAAAATTCACCATAAAATTCAGTATTTTTTATCTTTCCAATGCCTACCATATTGATATACTTTTCTAAAAAAAATCATACATCCATTGTTTACATATGTGTAAATCTAGTTATACACGTGTAGTACTGGATTTACACATGTGTAAATCCGATATTAAACATGTGTAAAACGAATTTCGTTAAAAAAAACGGGAATTTTTTTTTATAAATTTTTTTATGTTTTTTTATGAAAGAGGGAAAGTTGGGGAGCATTTTTTTTGTTTTTATATTATTTTCTAAATTATAAATTTTTTAAATATGTTTTTGTTAATTACAATTTTGTTATTGAAAACTAGTGGTTGAGATTGGTTACTAGAGTTCTCACAAAAAAAGCTAGTTCTCATTTGATCCCTCCCCTATATATATATACATATATAAATATATACATATATATACATATACATATATATACATATACATATATACATATACATATATATACATATATAGATATATACATATATATACATGTATACATATATACATATATATATGTGTATATATATATATGTATATATATATATGTGTATGTATATATATGTATATATATATGTATATGTATATATATGTATATGTATATATGTATATATGTATATGTATAAATGTATATATATGTATATGTATATATATGTATATATTTGTATATGTATAATATATGTATATATATATATATATGTATATATATATGTGTATATATATATAGTATATACATGTATATATATATATATGTATATACATGTATATATGTATGTATATACATGTATATATGTATGTATATACATGTATGTATGTATATGTATATGTATATCTATATATGTATGTATATATATGTATGTATGTATATGTATATGTATACGTATACGTATATGTATATGTATATGGGGGAGGGTTCAAATGAGAACAACCTTTTTTTATGAGAACTCTAAGAACCAATCTCAGCCAGTCATTTTTTATCACATGCCATTTCCCTCTTTTTTAAACGTTCGTAACTTTTTTTCACGACATCATTTTTTAAAAAAAAATTCACCATAAAATTCAGTATTTTTTATCTTTCCAATGCCTACCATATGATATACTTTTCTAAAAAAAATCATACATCCATTGTTTA